>JAACLJ010000009.1:600000-1102500 GCA_012980515.1 Ophiocordyceps camponoti-floridani
CGCCCAGACGTCCCAGACGCCAGCGCCCGTGGCACGGACCGACAAGCCTCTCCCGCCTGTTCCGGCCACGACGCCGCGACGCAAACTGACCAAGCGCGTCGACTTTACGCCCGAGACCAAGGCTGTCCTGTCGCAGCGCTCGCCGTCGCCCCTCAAGTCGGACAGGCCTCCCCTGCGTGAGATTGAGATTGAGCACTACGACGACGACGATGACGACGACGACGAGTTACCCGACTCGCCAGGCTTGAAAAACAATGGAGAACGCCTCTACCCGGACTTGTCGCCCTTGCGGCGTCTCATCGTGCCAGGGCCCTCAAATGTCGACGAACGCGGAGCTTTTACCTTCCGGAGTGATCGCCAGTGCAAGTTTGAAGACGCCCGCGACACTGCGGCCAAAGCGAGCATCCGACGCGTACGCGAATCAGCTGTGCCCGTGATGGACATGCCCGGAAACTTCCCGGCCCCTCCGTCCCCGAGCACCCACTCGAACAAGGAGAACGCGTCGCCGACGAGGCTGCTGCCGGGCACGGCGCACGGGATGCAAAATAAGAAGCGACACCGCGTCAAGTCGGACTCGGACGACGCCGACGAGGAGGCTGCGGCGCGGGCTATGAAGAAGCGCAAGAACGCTCACGTGCCCGAGGGTCAGGCCCTGCTCGCGCCCCGGCTGCTGGCCAGCAAGAAGGCGAAGATTCCGGGGAAGAAGAGCGGCGGCGCCGTGCTGAGCAAGAGCAGACTGAACATGCTGGCGCGGCCCAAGAACCGAGGTTAAAGGAAGCGATGCTTCTGAATCGATCTGTACGCTGGTTGTAGGAGGCACGATTTGCGAAGACTGGTGGCTGGCTTGAGAAGGGCGCAGATTGGCGTTGAAGGTGGAAAGGGGACCCTTCTGCGTTTCGCTTGCTGGCTTATTTTTATGTCGGGATGGCGACTCGGCTGGAGCCGTTGTTGGAGGTATCTGTGGGAATAACGGGACAGGAACGGCGAAAGAGGTGCTGGCCGGAGGAAGGCTGCATCAGCCGTGTTTGTCTACAACTACTGCCTTCGCTATCTGCTAGATAGGTAGGTAGATGGGTAAGAAGTAACCAGGTTCGCCGTAAGAGTAGTTGGCGCCTGCTAGTTATCGTGAGATGTCGTTCTCCTGAAGCTTCCGAAGCCGGCCTCGGGGAACCCAAGTCCAACTCATGGACCCCCTCTCACCTCGTGAGCGACCCGACCAGCGTTCCCTATCATCCGATCCTCAACCAGCCGAGTCCACGACCATACCCATGGCAAACAGCGACCCCTTCACATGCACCTTTTGCCGCGGCACCTCGACCGGCCGTCCTCGCGTACTGGGCCGCTCCGCACGTCTAGCGTGCGAAGCCTGTCACTCTGCGCTGCTCAACCTCTCCATCTGCTGGGTGTGCGGCGAGATGATCGTCCGCGGCGACGAATGCGTCAGCCTTGGCTGGTGTTTCTGGCACCGCGCTTGCTACGGCTGTCTCCTCTGCGGGTGTCGACGCCTGTGTTCGGGCGTACCAGTCGCGGGCGACGGATCGACCGAGGTTTCGGAGCCGCCTCTCTGCGCCATGTGCGTCGTCGACGTGGAGGCTGATGGAATGGATGAGCTTTCCATGGTGCAGAGGGGGTTGAGGCGCATTAGTCTTATTGACGGGGGAGTTACGCGGAGGCGGTGGTTGAGCAGGCTTCGGCATGGTATGGTGAGTTCTTTGAGAGTTGCTTCTTTACCGTCGTCATCTCTGATGGGTTTCCTTAATATAGGGGAGGCGGGATGAGGGCTCGTCTGCGGTGCAGGGGGCGGCTGCGGGTGGCGCAACGACTATGACGACGACGACGACGTCGACGACGACGACCATCTGGGTCGACATTCACGATCCGGTCAACGGCTCTTCGTTTATGCCGAGCCCGCTGAAGCCGGTTCCGCCGTTCATGCGGGCTGGAGGTCACCATGTTGGAGCATCGTCTTCGTCGTGGGAACTAGGGCAGTAGCTTCAGTACAGTATATATCAGCAGTATAGATTATCGCAAACTCCCTAACGAACGAGGTTTTTTTTTTTTTCTTCGTGTCTATCCAATTCCGTCCGTAGCCGTGTGAGAAAAGGGAGCTCCGAGTCCTCCCGTTGGGCTGCAATCAGGGCTCCACGCTCGTCGCTCGTCAGAAACGGGGGAACAAAAAAAAAAAAAAAAAAAAAAAAAAAAAAGGGGAGCAAAGCAGAAACACCAGCTGTTAAGACCAATGGCGTCTACCCCCGCAATCTCCCTAACATCCGTCCTCCCGATCGCAGCCCTAACAGGAATTAATTTGGTCCTCCAAAATTACTAAGCGTCCGGAGCTGCCATGGTGATTTTTCACCCATCTCCTCTCCAACCCCCCAACAAATCTCTCTATCCATCCCCCGCCCATCACAGAGCGCCGTGCCAGAGTGGCGGCGCGTCAGACGGACCATCGCCTTGTTCAGCTTTCGCCTCTTCGGGGTCATGCCATCGTAGCAGCCTCTGTCCCCTTTTGCCCTATTCTACCGCTGCCGACTACGCAAGCCTGACGAGCTCATCATGTCCAACGTCGCATCTCAGGTATGTGCTCCCGATTTTGTAGCTTTGCTGTCTCTGGGGGGTGTATTCATTGGACGGGTTTCTCGCGTCATGTGCTTGACCGGTGGTGACTGCTTGGAAGCTGACGACTTTGTTAGAATCGTTTTGCCTATCTCGGTAAACATATTTCCTCTTTTCTTCCTCTTCCTATCCTCATCCCCCCTTGCTCGACCTCAGAAGCGGTTCGAAGCCGGCTTCTCGTCACCTTCTTATCGCTCCGGATCCTGATTGTTCGACGCAGGCAACGACGACGACGGGGAGGAGAAGCCCTTTGCCCCCGTCAAGTCCGTCGACAAGGCCACGAGCCGTACGACCAAGCGCAATGTCGAGCCCCAGGCCCCGCAGGCTCCCCTAGGCGCCGGAGGTAACCGCCGCGGGTCCCCCCGTGGCAGCGAGGCCGGTGAGTCGTGGGATTCGAAATCCTTTTCGTGGCGTGAGCCATTTCGTGCTCAGTTGTATCTAGCCTTTCGTGATCGCGCCGCCGGAAGCGACCGCAACCATGGACGTCCCACCGAGGAAGTTTCCCGGGACGCGCCTCGTGGGGGCTATGGCGCCCGTGTCCGTGGGGGTATGTCATTTCCTTTCCAGCACCTTGGGTGTCGTCTTGGCTAAAGAAGCATCAGGTCGTGGTTCACGCCGTCCTCGCGAGCAGGACGACCGACACCCGTCTAGGGCGGGCGGATACGGGTATGGAGGCGTCGCAGTCTTTGGTTTCCTTTTCCGTGGCTGACGCTCATCTCGCAGCGGCTCCGAGAAGCAGAGCGCTCAGTCGTGGGGCGCCGTCGAGGGCGATGCTGAGCTGAAAGACGAGCAGGCCGGCGAGGCAATGGCCCGATCGGAGCATAGAGATGCCCTGGCCGAGGATGGCGTCGCCGAAGAGGCTGCCGAGCCCGAGGAGAAGAGCATGTCGTACGACGACTACATGGCTCAGCTGGCCGAGAAGAAGCTCGCACTCGACTCTGGCTTCAAAGTGCGCGAGGCCAACGAAGGAAGCAAGCTCGACAAGAAGTGGGCCAATGCCAAGGCGCTCGAGAAGGACGAGGAGGACTTTATCGCGGGTACGGGCGGCAAGACGAAGCGCGAGCGCGAGCGCAAGACGAGGCAGACGATCGACTTTGACCCGCGCTTCGTTGAGCCCGAGCGGACCCGTGGCGGCGGCGGCATGCGCGGTGGCCGGGGAGGACGCGGTGGGCGAGGCGGAGAGCGCGGTGATCGCGGCGGAGACCGTGGCGGAGACCGTGGCGGTGACCGAGGCCGAGGCTCGATGGCTCGCGGCGGACGTCGTGACTACGGAAGCCAAGACGCGCCCATCAACACGAACGACGAGGCTGCCTTTCCCAGCCTTGGAGGGAAGTAGGGGGGAGGGGGGCTCTCCTCGTCGTCAGGCCATGACACTCGATCTGCTACCTCTATTTCGTTTTTCTCTCGTCATTTCACTGGCCGGCCATGGACGCTTGAGTGTGTTTGATAGTTGAGAAAAAAAAAAGTTGTGACTGGTGTTTTCGAGGGTAAGGCTGTGTGTTTGGTGGTGGGCTCGGCTCGGCTGTGCTGTTTTGATTGCCATTGAGTATTGCTTGTGTTGAATTGCTTGGTTTAACGGAGGCGATGTGATTGATGCCTGAGTGTATTGTTGCGTGTGACTGAGAAGTCAGTTGTGTACGTGTTCCAGGCACGTGTAGTGAAGTCTTATTAGTGTTGCTGTGGGTGGTTTTTGTCTACCCTGTTGCTGATGCTATGGAGGTGGGTGGAGTAGGTTTAGAAGACGATCATTTTGTATTGTATGTTTTGCTGTATGTACGCTACTCTTGCCTGTACTGATGACTGACTAGACTTGACTGTCTATCTTGACGTGTTTTATCTTGATGAGCTACATAGATCCATCTACCTTTCATACATAAACCACCAGCCAACCCCCCCCCCCCCCCCAACCTCAACTCATCCCCCCCAAAACACCAACAAGCCTCCTACAAACCTCATCCCCCACCTCCCCCGTCCCAATCGCCCCCCCAGATCCCTGGTGCGCAGGCCCCCATCCAGCGCCCCCTTGACGGCCTCCTCCACGGCCCGGGCCTCGGCGGGGAGGCCGAGGCTATAACGGAGGAGCATGGCCGTCGAGAGGATGGTGCCGATGGGGTTGACGATGCCCTTGCCCGAGATATCCGGTGCGGATCCTATCCCTCGTTTCAGCTCCTTTATTTTCTTCTCTCGAGGATCGGGGATGAGATACCGTGGATGGGCTCGTAGATGCCATTGCACCCCTTGTCCCCCTCCGGAATCCCCCCGATACTCGCGCTGGGGAGGAGACCGATACTTCCGGGTATGGCGCTGACCTGATCGCTGACAATATCGCCGAAGAGATTGCTGGTGACGACCACGCCGTTGAGTTGCGTGGGCTTCTTGACCAACAGCATGGCCGCACTGTCGATGAGCTGATGCTCAAGCTTCAGATCCGGAAACTCGGCGGCAAACACCTCCGTCATGACCCTCCTCCAAAGCCTGCTCGTCGCCAAAACGTTGGCCTTGTCCAGAGACCACACCACCTTGTCCCCCCTTCCGCGCGCGAGACATCCGGCCAGCCTGGCGATGCGCTCAACCTCCCCCCTCGCATAAGGCTCCATATCCCAAGCCTTGCCATCACCGTCGTCCTCCTTCCGATCACCAAAGTAGATCCCGCCGGTGAGCTCCCGGACGATGACAATGTCCGTCCCGCGACAGACCTCGGCCTTGAGAGGCGAAGATTCCACCAACCCCTCGGACGCAAAGAAACAAGGCCTCAGGTTGCCGTACGTTCCAAGCTCCTTGCGGAGTCGTAGGATCCCCTGCTCAGGACGAACAGCTCCCGTCCCCCATTCCGGTCCGCCGATGGCGCCCAACAGCACCGCGTCGGCCGACTTGGCAGCCGAGAGGGCGCTGTCCGTAAGGGCTGTGCCGTGCTTATCGATGGACGCCTGTTTTTTATCATTATTATTGTTTTCAAATTTCCTCTTCTTTAGCCGTCGAACACCTCGATCGGGAAACGTTTCGCTCTCACCCCGCCCAGCAAATGGTGCTGAAAGTCAAACCTGCCCACCGATGGCCGGTGCTTCTCGAGCGTCTTGAGCACCTGGACAAGTCCATCGATTCAGCCTCGTCTTCATTGTTGTCAAGGGGCCCCCTTTTTTACCTTGATGCCCTCGGCCACCACCTGTCAAGTCTCGCCGTCAGTCGAACCCCTCCCTCTCCGTCTGCTTCGGGGGAAAAACCTGCCTCGGGTCCGCAGTGGTCGCCGCCAAAAACGACAATCTTGTGCTCCGCCATTATCGTGAAGAAGAGAGATGGATAGATGTTGGAATCTGGCGAGGTAGCAGCCGGAACGGAACGGGACAACGGGCAAGGCAAGGATTTCTCTCAGTCGTATAAGCTTTAAGTAGTTACGAATAAATATATAATGCACACATACATACACAGGTCTTCATACATATATGCATGTATGACGAATACATACGAAACGAAACAGCTCAAGGCCTTGGGCGGGGTCGAGCAAATATCCCCGCTCCGACATCGGAGCCAGCTTCGTCAATGGCCCGAAATCGCTCATCTCGAAGCATCTTCATATCCTATCTATAGTCTTGACAGGGTCGTAATAACGTAGTTCGGCCACGTCGACTTGAGATACAAGGGACATTAATACAACATTAAAAAAAAAAAAAAAGGTATTATTCTCCCAGCCCTTGACGCTCTCGATATATAAAATCCTGGCTTTTGTCTTTTCCCAACTCCCATGACTACCGAAAGGTCCGATACGACTTGTTGGCCAGCGGCGACAGCAGTCCGGCTATGCCCAGTCCGCTTCCGCGGCATCGTCTCGACGAGTTGGGCGTGTTGGCGCAGAAGCGGCAAATGTATACCCGAGGCATCGACCGCTTCGTCAGGTTGATGCACCGCCCGTGAAGCCACATCTCGCAAGACTCGCTGCTCACCAGACAAGTGGTCGTCAGCCGCATTCTCCCGCCCAGCCCGGGGGCGGTGTGGGAACGCACCATTGGAGCATGAAGCCGTCGGCTTCGTCGGCTGACGTGTCGTCGCATACGCACCGCACACCGTTGCCCTGGCTCGACTCCGTCAGGCTCGTCGGCGAGATGATGCCTCCGGGGAAGCTGACCGCGTTGGTCGCCACGATGCCGCGAGGTCGACGTCCGCCGCCCATCCGCCGAGACCGCCGTTGCCGGTCCTCCACCACCTTTCGGAGCTCCCTCAAGGCGTCGCCGCCCTTGTCGTTGATCACCGTCTCCGCCTCGCTCTCGGCCGAGTTGCTCCTGCTGCGGTCGCTCAAGCTGCGACACGACGTGTGGAAGATGGAGCCCACCGGCTTACACGGATCCGGCAGGGCGTAAGACGCGTTGAACGAGCTGTTGCGGCTTGGGATGATGATGGGCTCGTCGTCCGTCGACTCGTCATCGTCGGAAGAATCCCACGCCGCGCTCCTGCTACGGCGACGACGCTCGTCCGAGACCAGTCCTTCGCCCACCACCGTCGTCTCGGCCCTGGCCCGCCCGCGCGAGTCGATGGTGAATCGGACCGACGTCCGGGGCCGCCGGTATTGGGGCGACGCCTCCGGTATCGAAGCCAGGCTCGTCACCCGCGGCACCGTCTTCGGGGGCGTGCACCTCCCCGCCGGCCGACGGCCGACGACGCCGTGGCCGAGGCTCGCATCCAGCCCCGACGACGGGAGCGGTGCCGGCTTCATCATGCCGCGCCCTCGGGCTCTGCGGCCCCGGTTCTCGCTGCAGCTCCGGCCGAGACCGGGGCGTGCCGCGCTCGACTTGACGGGGGACCCGACCGATGCCCGGTCCGCCAGCGCGGCGCTTCTCGGCCCCTGGGCGCTGTTGGCCCTGCGAAGCTCGCCGGCCATGGGCCTGCCAAGCGAGGCCGCCCCGTCGACGGGCCTGGGGTGAGCAGGGGCCAGGGAGCCAAAGGCCGAGTCCATGGCCGACGTGTGGGGCCGGCCCATGAGCAGGCCCGGGTCGACGCTGTCCCCGGGGTTCATGATGCCGAACGGGTCCTCGAGCGAGACGGGGTTCGCAGCCGCCTCGGGGCCCGACTGCTTCGGGGCGATGGCCCTGTCTTGCCGGGGAGGCTGTGCGTTTTCCTGGCTCGCGGATGTCAGCGGGCCGGAGACGTCCTGGAACATGGTGATGTCGGCGTTCCAATCAAAAGATCCCGTGTGGCGGTGGGACGACGGCTGCATAACACCATGGACGGCGGCATTGAATTCGAGGTCCATCGGCATAGACATGGACGGGTCCCAATAATTGGGCGACGCCGACGCCGGGGCCGACAGGGGATATCCGAACAGATCGCCCGAATGGCCCATGAGGCCTGACATGTCGTGGTGAGCGGGATCCATCAGGTCGGAGTGGCAAAAGGCGTGATCGGTGAGCATGGTGAGTCTGGGGGCGAGCTTGCGACCTTGCTTGTTGGACGAGGGCGGCGGCGAGAGGATCTGGGTAGGGCGGGCGTCGTCGGACTGGTTCCGGCACTTCTTCAGCGACGTGCTCCTGGCGAGGTCCGGACTCAGCTGGAGGCCGGCCGAGACGGACGGCGGCTGATGGCCGGGAGGCGAAAGGGGCAAATGGCAGGGCGGATCGATCTTTTCCCGGTCGCTGGCCGAGAGGTGATGGCTCGCATGCGGGGGAGCGCCGAAGGATGGAGGCCCGTCAGCGGACAAGAGGCGCTTGTGGCCCCTCGAATAGGAGGGCGGAGGAACGAAGTCGGCAAAGGGGCCCTGAGAGCCTCGGAGGTTCCCCGGAGTCGAATTGAAGACGGAGTATTCCTCGGCAAATCGCGGGGTCAAACCGCCGGGCTCGACGAAGGAGCCTTGATAAGGCTTTGGCGTATCAAAACTCGGACTCGGGAACGAGGCAGAGGTTGGCGTTTGTCTCGGCGTTTGAGGATGGGCTGTTGGATCTCCAAAGCTAATGGACGAGGAGGAGCAACGAGGTCAGCCGGGGCGGAGGAAGCGAGGCCAACTGGGAGGGGGATGTTAGAGGAGAGTGGTTACCTGGAAGACAGATGATGCTCGCTCATAGCAGCGCCGTAATTCGCAGTGCATCAAGGCTCAGGGACATTCATGCCACGAAGACCAAAGACGAGGAAGATGGGGGGCCGGGAAAAGAGAGAGGCGGGTAAAGAAAGAGAGGAGGGTTATGCGCCGAGGTGATGCATGCAAAAAAGCAAGTACCCTTGCCTCTGACGAGAGGTCAAAGAAGTCGACAGTAAAGACTGAAGGCAAAGACGACGACGACGACGACGACGACGACAAACAAGCTACAAAGAAGGAAAAGAAAAATCAGAATGAGTTCAACCGTCGGTATGGGGTGGGAGTAGAAGGTCAAGGAAGAAAAAAAAAAAACCGGCAGAAGAAGGTTGATAGCTGAAGTGGGAAGCAAGGGAGGGCCATACAGCATCTATACCAAGCCCATCCATCTAGCACCCGTATTGGCAAAAAAAAAAAAAAAAAAAAAAAAACGCCGCTTAAGCAACGGACGCCCCCCCCCCCCCCTGGCAGAGGGCACGAACAATCTGCAGAAGGGAGAGAGACAAAAGAGGAGAGGGCCAATGTGACGAGGGCAAGGAAGGGCAAAGGCAGGGCAACGAGAGGCAACCGACTGACTGACCTTGACTGACCGACTTGGACGGAACAGGGCGCAGACGGACCGTAGTGTTTTTTTTTTATTTTAATTTTTTTTTGAATCGTCTTTCCGGGTGGAACTTGGTTTCCCTGCTGTTGTTTGCCCCTGGGAGTTGGAAGATGTGGAAAGGCGGTTGGCGATTGAAAGTCAATAAAGGCAGTCTTTAAACTGGTAAAAGCGGTGAAGGTGAGGATCGAAGCGGATGTGAAAGTCAAGACGCTTTTCGAGGCGGGGGCGGGAGGGAAACCAGAACAGTGAAAAGGATAGGGGGGGGTTAGTAAGGAGGTTGTAGAAAAGACGGACGGCTTTTGATGGATGGATGGATGGATGGATGGATGGGCGACTTCAGGCAGGCTTTAGCTGCTAAGGCAGGCACCGGCCAGCAGCTTGGGGGCCTCTCATCCAGTCGCTGCGGTGGGCCGGCGTAGGGCCCGTAGGCGGCACGGGGGGGGAACCTATCCAGGAGGAGGCTGCTGTGGCACGGGCGGGCGCCACCGTGCGGCTGCTCACGGCTGGTGTCGGTCAAGCGGGTGAGGTAAGCGGGCGGCCATTCGTCTCCGGGACCACCTTTTTGACCTATCATCTATGTAAGACGGCCATCTCTCCCATCGCATCCTACCTAAGGTTGTCTCCATGACAAGGGAGGATAGTCGACGCAGAACAGGTGCTCGTCGACAGCGGCGCCGGCTAAATCAGCCCTCGTTTCGATCCCGTCTTGTCTCTCCCACCGCCTAAGCGAGTATGTACCCATGTATGTAGGTTGGTAGTACCTACGCCTACCTGGGTAGGTAGGTAGTCAGCCGCACTGTGACGGCCCAACAAAGAAGACAATAGAATATCCCCCTTCTGCCCGATGGACCATCCCATCCTCCATTCATCCCTCCACAAGACCAGAGGGCGGTTCGGTCCGTTCTTTCTTTTCCCTCGTCAGTCTCCCGGCCGATATCCGTCCGTCCGTCTGTGCTAATGTCTGTCTAACCAATTAAGCACAGACTCGACAGCTGCCTACCTCATACATACATACACATACATATCTATTGGTACCTACCTACCTAACATACATGCATCCCGTCCATCCAGCCCAGCAAGCTCCCACCACCAATCAACCAACTAACCTACCTACCTGCCTACATATGTACGAGTATAGGCATCTATCTGCCAACCAACCACACAGCCGGCGCTTAACCCTTGCGAACCTCCAATGACGTCGTCAACAATGCCATACATACAAGCCTCCAGGGCGTCCCATGTCTCGTCGACCGTCCGCCCCCTCGTGACGTGCCGAAAGGGAGAATCCGTCTCGCCGCCCTCGCTTCCGCGCGCCTACATCATATGTACATACCACATTCACAGCCGTAAGCGCCCAGCAGCCGCAACAGCAATCATCAGCCCGATCCTCTTCTGTCCTCCTCTAAACGCCTTTCCCGTCCTCGCCTCACCTCCCCATCACCTCCCCACGACCTTCTCTCAAACCCACAGTCGTAGACCTGATCTATCCATCCTCCTCTACACTAACGACCTCCATCCTCCCCCCCCTTTTCCCCTTTTCCCTTTCCCTTCTCCATACACCCCCCCCCCCAAGAGGCAAGGGGCGAAGCGGAGCACCAGAGACATTTATCCACAGATCGGATCTCTGCAACTCTTCGACAGGAAACGTTGTGGCCACGCCGCATGAACCATCTCTTCGCTAAAAAACTTGCTCGCTGCGTTCACGCCCTCCCCCAATCGACTCTTCCTTTCTTGTTCCCTGTGTAGATGACAAGAGACTCCCGCTCACCAAGGAGACGCAGAGACATGCAAAAAAAAAAAAAAAAAAAAAAAGAAGGAGGCCACATCTATCCTCGCCACTCGTGATGAGAGGGAGAACGAGGACGGTCCGTCTGGCATTATCGTCCGTCACCTCAACCCCCGGTGCCTACCTATTGCCCGCAAAAGGTGTCCCTTGCGGCCTTGCCCTGTTTGATCCGCCGTCAGGCATAAGCTCGTCTTCCACCAAAGAGGGGGGACACAGCCTCCGGGCTCGCAAATGGCACCACGGCCTCCACTCTCCTCCTGTCACTCTCCTCCTGTCACTCTCCTCCTGTCTGCCCCTCCGCCGCTCCGTCTGCCGCCTCATTTCCACCGCGACCGTCTATGAGGCCGCCCACCGGAGCTGAGAGGATCCATGCTTCGTCTCCGGCCAACTTGATCCCCCGGACGTGGCCAAGCCTCTTCGTCCCTGTCTTCGCCACCTCCTTCCCTCACCCCTCTCTGTCTCTCCAACACGTCTCTCGCCTCCCCGAGTATGGCTTGTCTATAATTCTATCTCATAACTGCCCATAAATTCAAGCATACATACATCATACACAACACCCGTCCGTTACTCGCAGACAACGTTTTCAAGTCTAACAAGATGACAGGGAGCCATTAAGGAGGCCGCTCTCGTCTTCCCCCGCGGGATTCGGGCCCTCGTAACTCCTCCTGTCCGCGCCGGCCCCTTTTCCGCTCCAAGCTCAGAGAAAAAATAATCAACAGCAGAATATTCACAAGTAGTGAAAACCAAGTCTAGGACGCCCATCCCATTTCGCACTCATCCAACCGCTCAAAGACGTCCGAAAGGAGAAGTAGGCAGAAGACTCGGTGCGATGCAACGGTGAACGAGGGGAGGAGAAGTAAAAGAATCATAAGCCGTTCCTCGTTTGCTAACCTTCCTGCGTGTCCTGGTGCTGTGTGGTATCTCCTAAACATATCTCCGTGTCTCTTTCCCAGTCATTCGTCTCGTCGTGTCGCCCAAGGCCACAGGCAGTCCATCTCCGGCCGTGGAAGTCACCAACGCGGATTCCGGCTCGTCTCCCAGCCAGCTTTCATGGTAAAGCCGCAAAGGTTTCACTGGCAGGACCTTTCGTAAACTTCGTAACCGCATGTTCGTCGGGTTTCCCCCTTTTCCCTCTGTATGTCCAATGAAGTATCATCTTCAGACCTGAAACTTTTAAAGTGATTGACCGAGGGAAAGGGCAGATTGAGCAACAAGGATGTGAAAACGGTGAAATCAACAACAAAAATCACGCACTTTCCATCGTCCGTCTGAGTGCTCACGAACGTAGAGAGAGAAGATGAGAGCGGCGCAGTAAGTGACGAGTTAAAACCACGGGAAAATCAAGAATAAATCGCAGCGTGAAGCGGTGTCCCATGTCGCTAAACCATGTTCCCTAGCCCGAGGCCAGACGGCGCAGGTGATCGTGTGCCTGCCAGGTGAAGCGGCTCCGGCAACAAGCCCGGATAGTGTGAAGGCGGAGGAACATGATGCATCGATGACGCGTCCGGCGTCGGAGCCCGGGCCTCGGCCTTGATCTTGACCGGAGCCGGCAGCGATACGGCCCCGCGGGCACCCGCGGATGTGGCTGCGTCACGACGACGCTTGGGTCCATCCTTGACCTTGGGATGGGTGTGGCACTGCAACGACATGTCAGCCAGGGCGCTTTGAAACCTTGGTAGGTACCCAGAAAGGAAGAGGGCTCACCTTGTACGCGTGCCTGAACCAGGTCGTGCCCTTCTTCTTGCTGCTCACCAGGGCAACCCAGTCGTTACAGCTACTGCACAGTCCCTCCCAGACATCCGGGTTCCCGTCCATGCGTCTCGTCTCGAGCGGCTCTTGGAAGGGGCATCCGGTAGCGGCACTGATGCCGTGGGTGAACGACTTATCGTACCAAAAGGCCGAGTTCTTGAGCACAAGCCAGCGACCCGGCTTGCAGATGCCGCACCAACCCTCACGCTTGTTGCCGTGGCCTCGTACCCAGCGCGGCGTGTAGAGGTCGCCCTCGAAGCGCAGCTCTTGTTCGTAAGGCGTCAGGTCCGGGTCTGAAGGGTTCATGTCCTCCTCCGGCGGAGGGATCTGCTCCTCGTGCAGGGCCGAGTACAGATCCGGCGGATCCGACAGGTCCGTGTAGTGGCCGTGCAGTGAGCGTGGGTCGCCGTTGCTCTGAAGCATCTTGAAGAGGCCCTGCGACGGCAGCGGAGGCGGCTGATCATAGACATCGGTGTGAAAGGGCTGCGTCGGCATGAGCATGCCGCCCCTGTGATAGACGGACTGCGCGCCCACCAGGTAGGGCGCACGGGGCCCGCCGGGGAAACCTGGCTGAGGAGCGCCGCCGAGGCTCATCGGCGGCTGCTGGTGGCCTGGGAAACTTGAAGGTATGGGTCCGTGGTAGGACATGCGCTGCGACGCGTACAGCTCGGGCGAGCCGCCGTAGATGAAAGGCGACTGCCGCCGGCCAGGAGCCGGGGCGTATGAGCCCGTTGACCACCGCTGGTTCTTGGAGCCGTCGATGCTATAGGGGACGGAACGGACGCTCGCACGGGGTGAGGGCGTGGCCCGGCCACGGCTGTGGGCGCGGACCTGCTCGGAGCGGTTCCGAGGCGTCATGTGCGGTGACACGACGGGCGAGACGTGGATCGACGACATGAGAGAGTTGCGATTCGACGTGGTCGGATAGTCGGAACCGTACGATGGCGCCTCGGACAGAGCGGTTGAGAAGTCGTCGTAAGAAGGCAGGTCAGACATGGCGCCCGACGTCGTCAGCGACGAGCCAGACATGCGGCGCCGCCGGATGCTTCCGTCCATGTTCAGCGTCTGCTCTTCCTGGGCCGCGCCGGGGTATCGTAGGTCCAGCATGGGCACGGCATCGTCCGTGGTGTAGGCCTGGCCGATGGGGCCTTCTTGCTCCATGGCGCCCATGTTGTCCTCGACCGACTTGTGTGGCCATTCATCTAGAAGACGGTCAGCCGGGGCTGCAGTGAGAAGAGGAGAGAAGAAGGAACATCTCTTACTGCCGTTGGACATTTCAAGTGACATGATTTCCTGGTCCATGGACACCGGCCGTGAGGCCTCGGTGCCGACGCCGGACTGCAGGGAAAACGAGTCCATTTCGGGCACAGTCGAGCAGTTCTCGTCAACGCAAGGCATATCAGGATAGAGGGTGCTTTGCCGCCATCGCGGTTCCGACGTTGGCGGTGGCATCCAGCCAGCGTTGGAAGGCATCATGGTCCCGGCGTTAGGGGCGTCCAGAACAGAGACGTGAGGCGAAGAGTCTAGCTTGTCGTCGATGCGATAATGGACAAGCGGCTTGACGGGCTGTCGTCTGTCATGTTGCCTCGTGAGCTTCGAGAGATGATAAGAGAGGGGGGGCGGAGGGAGAAGAGGTAGTGGTCGAGGAGAGAGGGGAGGAGGGTAGGCGTACAATCCAGTCTTGGCCGACTCCATGGGAGAGGCAGACGATGTTTCAACGAAAGGTTGATGGGGGGAAGGCGACTCTATCGAGTCCGTATGAGTGAAAAGATGGTGGGAAGTAGTTGTCGTGGCTGAAGAGAGAAATGGTCGTCGGCAGAGAGCGAATATATGGACATGGAGCAAAGGACAGTGAGTTCCAGACGGTGGAATGAGTGACTGGCTATGACGGCCTCAAAGATGAGAAGATTCGGATATCAAGCAGACCGATACCGATCACGTCAAGGTAAAGACGAAAGAGCTTCTGGCCGGCAGGGCTGAGGATAGGCGGGAACAGATCGCGGGAGTGAATCTCGTGAGCGGACTCTCGGACTTATTAACGGGCGCGACCAGACGTTGACGTCGAGAGGCTATGGCGTCGAACAGAGTCATGTGCGGTTCAACAGAGTCAGGGCTAGAGACGACGCGGACTGGGGGATCAAAAGGCTGCCTCCCGTAGAGCCGCGTCTCTCCGACCATGGTACGTGCCATGGGTATGGGTAGGTGGTGTAAGTAAGGAGCGGCTAGCAAGGTCAGGCTCGGAACGCCGGTACCAGCTGAGCCGGCTTCATCCTCTGATGGACTTGCGGGGAAGACGAGGCCCAGCGGAGCGGAAAGAGGGGAGAGGAGAGGAGGAGGGGGGGTGTCCAGGGGTGCGTCGACACAGGATCACCAACCTCCAGCCGGCTGAAGGTTGAGCTGTGGGTTGCGTGTGCACCGTATACGAAGGCCGGTACTGGCATGCACGGACAGACAGGCTGGCCGTTGTCAGTATTGTCAGTCTGCAAGTTCCAACAAGGCCCTGGGAGCATGGCTTGGCGCGGCACGGCCTCGAGGGAGAGAGGGCCGAGAGGGGAAAGGGGGGGGGGGGGGGAGAGGGGGTACGAAGAGAGGGAGTGAGGGGCGGCGGACAGGGAGGTCTGTGAAGGACGAGGTTGTGGCATGGTTCCGGGTTTCAAGAGCTGAGGCGTGTGAGGTTTATTTTGGCCGGCCGGTGGAGGAGGCTGTTATTCGTGGAGGTGTGGATACGCGAAGGCGAGTTTGCCATGTTGACGATGAGAGGAGAAGGTGAAGAGAGAGGAGGGAGGAGAGAGAAGACCCGGAGGATGGAGACACGCCGACGGGGCGATTTTGATTCGTGTCGTCTTCGACAATGGTTGTCGTCGTTGGTCGTCGTGGAGGTGAGGAGACTAGGTAGAGGTAGAGTTACAGGTAGACTGTAGAGGAAAGAGAGAAGGACGGCGACGAGCTACTAAGACGGCATATTCGTACATACACCCACTTTACCCAGTACCACTAGCAAGGACCGAGAGAGGTACCGTCGACACGCCACAGCTAGCGGGATACCTTTACTTCACCCACAAAACCGAGTGCATAAAGCTGTACCCCCCAAGCGGTGGCGCCCGCATTGGTACGCGGTCACGCCGCCGTCTAGAGCCGCCCTACGATCGGCACTTGGACCGAGGCCGAGACCCGCGACCGGTGCCGGCTCTAGGAAAACCCGACGCGGACGACGACGAAGGCGACGATGATCATGAAGAAAAAATGAGCGCGATCTGCAAACACTTACTCATCTCAACGACTCGCTGAACCGTTGGCCGTCTCCTCTTCGGGACGAATTGCCTCTTTGCCTGTAGACGCGCCGCGAAACCAAACGACTCGCTCGCTGATCATCGAAACAACCTCGTCAGTCGACGATGGCGTCTTCGCGGGCGCTCTCGATCGCCTACAAGGCTCTCGATGGCCCGAGCCGACAGCGAAATCCCCAAAAATCGAAAGCGAGTCGTGGACCTCTATTCCGTCAGCTACGGAACACAACCAATTGTGACGTGCCATTACATGTCATCTGTTCGTCTTTTGATTTGACCAGCCTTCCGAGTTCCGCGTTCCGCCCTTGCTTCCGACCGACGGCTTTCAAGCTTGGGATGAAGAAAAATACCTGTCTGAATTTGCCGCGGTACTTGAGGCCTCGCCGACGCTGGGCACACGGCTTAGGTCTCCCTCCGGGTGCCGCCAGGTTCCGCGCCTTGGCTGTCACGGCTGTCGGCCAGACCAGCGAGAGCCAAACTAGAAAAACACGACACGATACGCCCGACGCTGTTGCTTCTCTGTATCGTCATCCTGAGAGGGCACCTGAGAGGAGAGTCACCCCCCCCCCCCCCCCATTTCCAGTTCTGCCTCGCCGCAGTCTATCGAGGTCTACCGCTAGTCAACTAGTCAACAAGGGGCCACCAGATGGCTCGTTCGCGGGCCGCAACAGCGCCGTCGATTAACTAGTCGTGCCAGACCCATCCTTGTCTCTGCCGCGCGTCTGTCGTCTGATCGTCTGATTCCCACCGCGGTGACGACACGGCCCGGCTCTTAGAGGTGGACCCCAATGGCTCCGGCCTCTTCGTATCCTTTCAGTGTGTATGTATGTATGTATTTCTCATGCATTCTTGGCAGCTGCTTTAACTCTTCTAGAACTTCCATCATTATGGGCTTGTATCGTCAAACGGCTAGCCTTGACTTCTAAACAACTAGAACATGGCTGTACCTTCTTTCTTGATGCTCTTTGTTTCTGTCTTCTCTTTTATCTCTGGAGCCATCATGTGCCGTGAGCCATGCAAGAGCCTTGACTCGACCAGCCATGTCTTTCTCCGTCTACACCTTCGCGAGAAGGGGGGGGGTGGGCGTGAAAACCCTGCCTGCAAGGGTTGCAGTTCTCTCTCCCCCCTCTTCCTTGCCCCATCTCCTCCCCCCCCCCCCTTTGCCCCTTTTCCCATTCACCCGTTCTTGATTCCACTGCCAGACTTGTGGGAGGACGAGGTCCATCTACCAAGCCTCGCTGGGGCGGACGCCCACGAAGACCCGAAAGAAGAAACAGGGGGCGAGGCCCCTCAACGTGGGGATGGACAACAGCGTCTAGCACTGCCCGTCAAGTTCAACACATTGAGGCCGCCCGTCCGCTCGTGTGTGTGTGTGTGTGTGTGTGTGTGTGCTTGTGTGTGTGTGTGCATGTGCGTATGTGCGTATGTGTGTGTGGTGTGTGTCCATGTATGTGTGTGTTTCTCGAGCCCGAGACGGCGTGGCAACAGTTTGTCCGCTCGTCCGTGCACATGGCATCCTTCCGAGCTCAGCTACATCCCTTCTGCCGTCAACAATCTCTCTGTTCTCTTCCCTCTTAGCCGGTCCAGGTAGCATCAGAGCCGCTGCAAAGCCCAACAATGCCAGACGCAGAGCCAGACCGATCATCCATCTTCCCCCAATCACCGCAAGCCTACCTCATCACCCTCCGCCGGGACTTTTCTCAACTTGGCAACATCTGCCCATGGGTGCAGTCCCATACATACATCCATACATCCATACATCCATACATACGTCTAATAATAGTCGTTGTAAGCGTTCCATACGCCCCTCTCTCTCCTCCTTCTTCTCCGTTCCTTGTCACCCACATGAGGAATTCAAAACCGCGCCGAGGGAAGACGAGGCAAGCTCATTTGCCGACTTGTGCCCGGACCGGACGGCTAGGAATCCTTCTGTCGTCATTCATCGTCGTCTTCACCGGCCAATACCCGTGAGGTTGCAGCGCAGACGGTTCAAATGCCCTCATGTCGCGATACCAGCGTCAGCTCGGCTGCAGCTGCACCGGTCTGTCAGGATCGTCGGCGAGGCGGCTGATGGGCCGTGCGTTCCGACTGAGCTACTGACTGCTTGTCCGAGCCCTCTGGACTTGTTCTATCCGTCCACTCGCTTGCGTGAGTGTGTATACACACATATCTGTGTCACATTATCCGTATGTGTGAGTGTGTATCCGTGTGTGTGTGTGTGTGTGTTTGCCCACGAATGGGCTGCGTCCCGTCGAAGCCGTCTTCCCATTCCGGCTCTTGCGTCGTGACTGACAAGTGTGAGAGTTTCTTCCACACTCTCCTTGTCTCTCTGTCATCTCCAAAACTCGCTCGCCACCCCCCCCCCCCCCCCCTTCCTTCCCATCTGTCAACTTTCTTCTCTCTCCTCTGCTATTCTCCCCTTTCCCCCATCCTTCGGCTTCAATTTCCTCATCAGGCAGCTATCCTTCAACTTCACATCTTGCTCAACACCGCAGTTTCAGTCGACTTCCAGAAAAAAAGGGGACCCGAGACAAAGGCGGATCCCCGTCCTTGTCTCAGATCTGCCACATGCTTCTACATCAAGTTTCCCATCACAAGCCACGGGACGAAAGAACCGTGGACGGGCACACTGATCTTCTCGAAATGTGTCACGGCGCGGCTATCGAGTTTGCCGGCGTGCGAAGGGGGGGCATCGTGTTCCATGCTCTAACCATACGGGCCCCTATCCCGTGTCAACTTTGATTATCGGTTGTTCTTCATCGGAACTGAAACAGCGACTTGCTACAAGAACAATGCCGTCGTCCAGGATATCACCCTCGGTGAGCTGCGGTGATGAATACCGGCCCTGAACGCCAGAAACAGGTACGATTCATACATCATACATCGGTCCATATGTACATCAACCCAATGTTTATTCACCATCGCCTTATTCGTGTGTCTCTTCCTGTACGAATCGTCTGATGTTCATCACCAAGTGTGGTAGTAATCTGTTACTGTTGGTGAAGTATGCAACTCGGGACAAGCAAATTCGGCTGTCCGGCGCTTCGTCCCTCTCATGCACCAGCTCACGATTAGCCGTCTCTGGCTCAGCGTGAAGCGATTGGTCCATATACATGGGCCGTTGCCGGGATGCGTCCTCTTCTCCCCGAACGCGCCGTCGTTAAGCATCTCGGGGCCTCCATATCAAGATGTCAGGCTGCTATAATAGCACCCTTTTCAACTAACGCCGCGGCAGCGATCGATGGAGACACCGTCGATCATCGTCACGTCACTAATCGATGGACTATGCGTCAACAATGCCAAATTCACGAGTCGTCTAGTGTGCTATAGCCTCCTGGGCCTCCTGGATGGGCAGGCGTTCATGCTGTTACTGCCCGTGTGGTCCCTGTGCTTGACATGGACAGACATCCTTTTCCTCGTTTGGCAAATGGAGCTCTTCAACATCAAGTCACTGCAACGTATGTATATAGAGACGAGGATTCCTGTCGACGGAAACACACGGCACATGACCCCGACGGAAACGCTAGTAGGCCGGGAGGGATGCCTGAGCACGCGACCAGGTTGGAACGTCTCTTCTGGCCTGACTATGGCCGTCCGTGTCCTCGTTGGCGACGGCGAGCCCGGGCGCAGCGCTGAGGGAGGCCAAGAGCTTGCTCAGCTACTTCTGGGATTTTCCCTGCACAACTCGTCGACGGACCGGACTAGAGCGAGTCAGTAGCTCATATTGACCTCGCACGCAATGCCCCCCTCGTACAACTGAGCCACAGGCCCACAACTGACCATGGCCAGAAACCTTGCAGACCACCGCCAAGGGGGGGAGAAAAGGTCCCATGGCATAACATGGAGGTAGTCTCGCACTCCTAGCTCTTATTGATCCTCTTCCAGACCTCGCTCTCGGCTGCCGCTAGACTTTCTCCAGCCGCAGAGGCCCATCTGCGAGCCGTGTCCCACACCCCCGGGGCTTCAGCGTCTCCTTCGGCGTGTGATGACGTGCTCGTTGAATTTGGGAAGCCGTATGACTGCTGTGGTGGTGGGTGGTCACTGCCACTGTATGCCGGCTGTGTGCCTTGCTGATAGCCCATGGAGCTGGCGTAACCTCCAGCCGAGGGCACGGATGCTGGATACATGTGCGGACCCGGCGCCATGGGCGCTGTTGACGAGCGGCCCTGGATAGGTGGTGCCATGGGCGGTGGTTGATACGACAGTTGGGGTGGCAGTCGGGGCGGCGTCGACGTCTGGGGTGGAGCCTGCGGATGCTGCTTCGGCGCAGCGGCCGTCTCGCCCGCTTTCGGAGGCGGAGGCAGGCCAGGGGGCACGGGCACTGCACCAGGTTGTGGGCCCGCCGGACTCTCAGGCTGGACTCGTGAAGGGATCGCCGCCGCCGGCGCAGGCGGAGGAACCCCGGTCGCGGTGGGCAATGCGGGCACGGCGCCGGGTTGCGCGTTCTGCCATCCGTCTAGACCGTGAGCGGTAGACGTCGGCTTTGTCGGTCTCTGGTCGTCCTGATGGCCTTCAGCTGCTCGGTTGCTGCCCGAAGCAGCGTTGATGGGGCTCGCGCTGTACACCGGAATCGGAGCCATGACGGGCGTGGCACTCGCGTCTGTCTGTGTTCGGTAAAGGTTGGCCACGGTAGGACGCGGAGAAGGGGCGAGAAATTCGAAAGGCTGAAGATGTGTCTAGACTCTAGAGTCGTCGAGAGATGTTGTTGGTCTGGAGCAGGTGTTGACGTAAGCCTCTTTCGGTGCTACTGAGACTGGTCAGTAAGTACATGTCAGTACAGTGTGCTAATACTAGAAAGACTGTAATATCGTGACTGATTGCCTGGGATGGCACAGTCTACGCACTGCTCATCGACTACAAGCGCTGTTCGGATACCAGAAACACTCAGCCTCTCGCCAAAGCTTGTCTTCTGTCTTCTGTGATTCATAGTGACCGCATCGAGGCGAATGCGAAGTTTTTATCCATACCTTGAGAGCATCTACTTCACACTATAGTGCCTCGCACATCGTCGACCTACCCTAAAGTCTAAGAATCAGAAGGCTAGCTGCGGGTGACGACCGTGTATGAACGTAAAGCGGCAACTTTAGCCAAGCCACGAACGAAACAGCATGATTGAAGCTTACGAGAAATAAGGGCTAAAACAAGCAACAAGAAAACTGCAAGATGCCTTAAAATCCCCATCCATCCTGTCGAAATCCGGGAGGCGCTGATCACGCCTGGATGCTGAGTTGCTGACTGAAGTTAGTGCGTCACTACTCTGGACCAATGAGCGCGCGACTTAGCGATAGCCTCGCCGCCCTTGCCAAACTGTCATTGGCCAAACCGACGAGCTCAAGGCCCGGACGCTCCGTTCGCCTCATGCTGTCTTTGCCATCGACAAAGTCTTGCGAGGACGACAGCAGCGGCCATCATGGTCGGCAAGGTTTCTGAGAGGGTGCTCCTCAGAGAGGGTTTGTGTCCCTCCGCCCCCGGGAGGTGTCAGCTGCTGAACAGGTCCCTTGACAGGGCTGGAGAGGACAGACAATGGCATGAAGTTGACGAGCTGGCCCGACGTTACTCCTATTAACCAAAAGAACTACTATACGTGTGTGCTCTCGCGCTTGCTGCCTCGTTTCAAGCTTCATGCCCTCGGCTGACCCGTCATCTGCCAGAGATTACATGAAACGCGACGATCAGCTCCTCGCCCTTCGATTGCAGAACGATGCAACGCGTGACCGTCTTGTCCAAAGCGCCCGCGACCGCGACCGTCTCCTCTCCAAGCCCGCCTCTCACGACGTGTCGCTCTCCATACCGGCCGAGATTGCCGAGGAGGACGGCGCAACCACGCCTTCAGGTGTCATCGACCCGTCGAGGATCATTGTCATCCACCCTGGCAGCCAGAATCTACGCATCGGATTCGCGAGCGATGCTCTACCAAAGACGATACCCATGGCCATTGGTACGAGATTTCCCCAGACAGAGTCAGAAATGTACGAGGCCCTTCCACGGCGCCAGATGGAGGCCAAGACGACGGAACAGCAGTATGGCGAGGAGTGGTCGAAGCGATATCTGAGAATGTGCGGAGAGCTCAAAACTGAGATGCGTGCAAACAAGCGCAAAGTGCTGCCAAACTCCAAGGAACTCGTCCAGACGTTCAACCGCCGGACCGAGCCCGAAATCATCGAGAAGCATAACGATCCCCTCGAGATTGACTGGACAGACGTCAAGAAGCTGCAAGATCCTGGATACACAGCATCGTGCTTTATTGGAAATGAGGCCTTGCGCGTGTCCGACGATTCGGACCCAAAGTTTAGGCTGTGGTGGCCGATCCGCCATGGGTGGTGGAACGAGGACGACTATAAGAGCCAAGAGCACCTATACGACGACTTCGAGACGTTATTGGACCGCGCGCTTCGGCAGGAGCTCGGGTTGAAGACAAACAGCGAATGGCAGCAATACAGTTGTGTCTTTGTCATACCAGACCTCTACGACAAGCGCTATGTTGAGCAACTGCTGCGCTCGGCCATGACGTGGTTCGAATTTAGCAGGACTTGCTTCGTTCAGGAGAGCATGGCTGCGACCTTTGGCGCCGGCTACACCCAGGCATGCGTCGTGGACATTGGCGCGCAGAAGACGTCGGTGACGTGCGTCGAGGACGGTCTCTGCATCGAGGACTCGAGGGTCAATCTCAAGTACGGCGGCTACGACATGACGGAGACGTTCATCAAGATGATGCTCTACGATAACTTTCCCTATCAGAGCATCAACCTTCAGAGACGCTACGACTTCTTGCTGGCCGAGGAGTTGAAGATGAAGCACTGCACCATGTCGCAAGCGGACGTGTCGGTGCAGCTCTGCCAGTTCCACGTGCGAGTTCCGAACCAGCCTACCAAGAAGTACGCGTTCAAGACATACGACGAGGTCATACTCTCCGCCATGGGCGTCTTTGAGCCGTCAATTTTCGACAACGATACCAAGCTCAGGGGACGGCGGAAGCTGGTAGAGCGGTCGTATAATGCATACGACGTCGACATACCAGACGACCCGTCTTCTGCCGCGCAGCTAGCGATATTGGCCCTGGTGAAGCCATCGCTGACGTCGAGCACCAGCAACGGAGCCGGACACGATGTATCGACGCCGAGCAAGGAGAGATCGCAGCCTTTCAACTTCTTGGGCAGGGTCGAAGCCGGTATGAACGGCACGCCCGCCGTATCGCACGCCGGATCACCAGCGCCGGAGGGGACGAGCACTCCAGTACCCCCGCCGTACGTCTTCGGCTCTGCCGTCGGCTACGATAGTCCCGCACCGAGCGGCAGCCGGGCGGCAGGCACCCCCGTCCCGGGTCAGGCGTCACAGGCATCACAGGTGCCAGGTGGCATGTTCATCGACGGCGGCGGCTCCCCGGAGCGTAGCCCGGCGTCGATAGCGGCGGAGAGGGACGCTGTGCTGCCGGTTGCGCCGCTGGACATTGCCATTCTCACGAGCATTCAGAACGCCGCTAAGAGCGACGACAAGAAGCTGCGTGACTTTCTTGGCAGCATCATGGTTATTGGCGGCGGCGCCAAGATCCCTCAGTTCACGGTGGTGCTGGAGGAGAAGCTCAAGGCGCGGCGGCCGGACTTGGTGGACAGGATCCTGGTCAGCCGGAGTGCAAGGGACATGGACGAGCAGGTGGTGGCGTGGAAGGGCGCCAGCGTCTTCTCCAAGCTGCCGACCAACGACTCGTGGATCACGCCGTTTGAGTTTGAGAAGCTGGGGGCGCGGACGCTGCATCACAAGGTGTTGTGGGCATGGTAGGGAGGTGGTCGTGAGGTTTGGGGGGAGATAGATATCCGGTACCGGGTAGGGAGGTTAGGTACCTACATATGTTGCATGCTTCATTACGAAGTCGGAAGCCACCTGCCTACCTACCTACCCATAGAGAGGGACGTGATGTCATCGTCATCAGCGCACGTGACCATCCGGACGCCGTGTCAGCCCGATTCCCGGCCGTCGCGCGTCTCGCCCCCCTTTCGCTAAAGCACTTCTCCCTTGGCTGGCATGCTCCTAGAGCTCCGGGCGGCAAGGCGTTATAAACAAAGGCCGCTCGCAATGTGGATTCAGTCAGCCGCTGCTGCGTCCGACGAGTTATGATGTCGTCCATCTCGCGATTCCTGCCCTTCTCGGCGTCGGTGACTACGGCCCAGGCCACGACGTATCTGCTGGGCGTCTCGCTCTTCTCCATCTCCTTTCTCGTCTTCCTGAACAGCTCTGTTTCGTTTGTGATTACCGACCTGATCGGCCAAAAGGACAACGTCGGCGATGTCGTCGGAACCCTGGGCTTCGCCGACGAGCTGGTAGCCCTGGTGGCCTGTCCGGCTTGGGGACTCGTTTCGGACCGGCTGGGCGTGCGGTGGGTGGCAACCATCGGCTACGCTATCATCGGTCTCGCGTTGGCCGTCTTCGTTCAGGCCCGAAATGTGTATCCTCAGCTACTGCTCGCCCGTCTGTTCTTCGCAGTCGGCGCCTCGGCATCGTGAGTCCTTTTATTGCGCCGCGGTGACGAACTGAGCTGGGCTGACGGCGATACGTAGCGCCACCATGGTCACCGCCATACTCCCCTCGTTGACGGACGAGGCTGATCCCGTGACGGCCGCCTCGGGGCCCTCACGCTCCAAGCACCACTCCCGACTCAGCGCCGCCTTTTCCGTCGAGTCCGAAGCCACCATCACACCCGAGAGGTACACCAGAACGCTGTCACAGGAGCGGACGAGGGGCCCGACGTCGGCGGCCAAGCCCGGGAAGCCGTCGGCGCTGGCCGGTTTCGTCGGCTCCTTTACGGGCTGCGGCGCTCTCGTCTCGCTGGCTCTGTTCCTGCCGCTGCCGGCGAGGTTTGGCCGGATCGACGGTGTCACGCCCGGGCAAGCCGTCGAGTACAGCTTCTACGTGGTGGGGGCCGTGTCTCTGGCCGTCGCCTCGTTCGTCTCCATCGGATTGCGCAACCTGAGGGGCGAAGAAGGGAAAGGCTGGAAAGCGCTGTTCGGCATGCGCAGTCGATACGATGCTCTCGACCGGCTCGAGCAGGACGACGCGTGCAGGAGACCGAGACCGAAGAGGGTAGGGGTTGTTTTCTCTCGGCCGCAGGCCATGGACATCATCAGGTGGGCTGACTGGCTGCCGCAGGACGTGCTCCCCTACCTTGGCTTGATGAGGGACTCGGTGTGGCTAGGCTTGACGGATTCGAGGATAGCCATGGGCTATATCGGCGGATTCGTTGCGAGGGCGTCTACCGTGGCCATCTCCCTCTTCATCCCGCTGCTGGTCAACACCTTCTTCATCGACAACGGCTTCTGCCACGGCTCGCCTAACGATCCGTCACCCGAGCTGAAGAAAGAATGCCGGGCGGCCTACGTGCTGTCGTCGATCCTGACGGGAGTCGCTCAGCTGATGGGTCTCGTGTGCGCGCCCCTGTTCGGCTATCTGTCGGGGCGGACCAGACGGGTCAACTATCCCGTGGTGGCGGCCAGCTCGCTAGGCATCATCGGATACATGACGCTGCCTCACCTGTCGAGCCCCGAGGTGACGGATGTGGACGGACGGGGCGGCACACCGGCCATCCTGGTCGTCGTCGCGGCTGTGGGCGTCAGCCAGATCGGGGCTATCGTCTGCAGCCTGGGATCACTGGGCCAGGGCGTCCTGGAGGCGGAGCTGCCGCCATCAGCTATCGGCGACCAGGCGTCGATGACGGCTGTAGATGAGGCTGAAACCGAGGCCGAGGCCGAGGACGAGGACGACGGGGCCGTCGAGTCGGATCCGCTCGTATCCGCGCCGGCCGAAAGCGAGCCGTCGTCTAGGGTGCGGCTCAAGGGATCCATTGCCGGCATCTACTCGCTCTGCGGGGGCGCGGCCATCCTGATCCTCACCAAGGTTGGAGGCTTGCTGTTTGACCGGTTGTCGCACGGGGCGCCGTTTTACATGATGGCCGGCTTCAACGCCATCTGGCTCGTGGCCAGCCTGCTGCTGGACGCCTCTCAGGCTTATGCAGCCAGCTGAAGCGCCATTACGAAGGCTGCTTTCTCAAGGTCCGTTTCGGTGACTCGACGATATTGAGACTCGCGCGTCTGCGGGTGAGGAACACGGCGAAGGACGGGCTGTTGGGTCACATGCGTCTTGCCGTATTTGTAACGGCACTCGCTGTCCCCTTTGGGCCTTTGGGGTGTTGCCTTGGGTGTTGATACTTTTGCTGCCCCCTCCTCCTCCCCCCCTTTTCCCCCCCCTCAGCGATTATTCCCTTCTCCTTTCGTAACTTGTCACTCTTCCGTGTTTCTCAAGCTTCGGGCAAAAGAACATCAGGGGACCAAGGCGTTGGTGAGGTTGGCAACCGACGCAATGGTGTGTGCTCCAGAAGGCCGTGTGACGGACAGTCGAGTACCTGCAAGTGCGTGCAAGAAAGATGGTGACATGGCGAGACACGAGGCACACGTTGCACCCTCACTGCCTACATACACGACTTGCCTACACGGACGGCCTACATACATATACAGGACTACGGCGGTGGCTGGGTGAGGAGAAGGCGCATGCATCGAGGTTGGGCGCCCGAAAGCAGTTGAGGGCTTGCCCTGAGGATGCATGTCGCAGCACAGGAGTCGTATTCGTCGACGGGCTGGACCTGCTGGGCGATGGGGAGGGATCGACGGGGACGTGATGCGGTGTGCCGTGAGTGATGGACAAGGGGGATGGGGGCTAGAATGGATGGGGCTTGGGAGTGTCTGGGAAAACGAGCTTTAGAACAGGATGGCATTCGATATGATGACGAGATGTGAGCGAGCCGGCGTGAAAGAGACTGGTAGCGAGGGAGAGAGAGAGACACGGTATCGAGTTGCGGTGGGAGGCGGACAGACAAGAAAGGGGCCGGGCAAGGACCAGGGCGTGGTTGAGAGTGATGTCAGTTGCACGATGGAATACGAGGTCGGCCGCGTTGGAAGCATGCACAAGTGCGTGCGACGATACGACTCTGTAGATGGCGATGGTCGATGCTGGCAACGGGCCAACAAGATACAAATACATACGAATACATGCAATATAAACTACGTAGGTACATGTTTTGCTGGCAGATGGGCAAGAAGGAAAACCCAACAGGCCGGGCAGCTTGCTTTTTCCTTTGGTTCACCTTCTTTGTCCCGTCGTCTGTTTCGCGCGGCAGCTTCGTATAGATCTGTCTCACTGTTGTTGCCCTATCGTGACAGGGGGTGAGCCGTGGACGGGCCGGTTCCGCTGCTGACGGGCTGGGATGGGATGGGATGGGGTGGCTGGTGGGTGTTGGGCTTTCTGTATCGGGGGGAGGCGAGCTTTTTTGTAAGCGGGAGAGGAGAGGGAAGGGGAGTTGGTCGACGCGGTAAGGGATGATACCCAAGGCAGCCGGTTGTTGTGTGTGTGTGATGTGTGTGTCGGAGATGGGATGTGTGGGTGTGTAGGTGGGTGTTGTGCTGTGTAGCCTGTAGGATGTAAGTGATATGCGCTACGACGCGGCCTTGTACGGATTTGCCTATCCGATACTCGGCAAGTAGGCATCTAGACATACATATGTATGTATGTATTCGTGTGAGCAAGTTGTTGACAACGGCACGAAGCTCAGCACGCGAGGCGCAGCAGCTGTATGTATGTAGGTGAAGAGAGAGAGACAGGCAGAAAAGATAAGACAACAACAACAACAACAACAACAACAACAACACCAACACCAACAGCAACGGCAACGGCAATAGTCTGTCACCGAGCTGGCTGATCGGCAGGCAAGGTAAGCAAGGGCGTGCGACGGCCGTCAGCTCTAACTCGTCGAAGATGACACGAGACATCCAAGGGTGCCGGAGGAGCGGGTTGCTCGGATACGGCCAGCTTGTATGACGGCCGTGGTGGACTGATGGCTGCTTTGATCTTCCTTCTTTCTTGTTCCATGTAGCGTGTGGCCCGGGGGTTGGCGTGGTCGTGACATTGCGGCTGAGGAGGAGGAGTTTGTCGAACGGGCTTGATCTGGATGCCGGCTTGTGGGAATACATATGTGCGGACGGATATGGGGAGGGAGAGCTGATGGGTGTTGCTCAGCACGGGAAGGGAGTTGGTTGTACTACAACGAGATGTATGTACGTACCATGTATGTGTATGAATGTGCAAGTTATTGATTCATAACTGTATTATGTATGTGTGTAGGCACGTTGCATCAGCGTCTCGATGCGCAGCCAAGCGGCGTTACGAGGCGAGCCTGCTCTATGCCATGGGCTGCGGGCATTATCGAGGTACGTGCGTAAGACCACGCGCGAGTATCCACGAATATATAGGCAGTATGTAGTATACCGGCCAGCGAGTGCTAAAAAAAGAACGAATAAATGTACGGGGGGACTTCGTAGGTAGGTACGGGGAGGATCGTGCCATTGTGGTGGTGATGGTGGTGGTGATGATGGAGGTGATGGTGGACGTCCTGGAGTTGGATGGAGTGGTGGCGCTCGCACGGAGACAGAGCTACATAGGAAAGAGCTCGTATCGAAACAGGGAAAGAGCAACTCGGGGCGTTGGCGACCTCGGGGAAAGGAAGGTGGCGCCTGTTGCCACAGAGGAGTCTCGGTTTTTTTTTTTCTTTTTCCATCTTGGTCTCTACTGTGATGCAACGTCTATCGTGACTCAAGCATTTTATTGTTTTGTCTGCTCGACCTCATGGGTCTGCCGCCGCCTGCTGCCGCCTGCTACCTGCTTGCTAACATGATGCAAGTACATACACATCTATCTACGTATGTTCCATCTGCCTGCCCGTCTGCCTGCACAGCGGCGGCACGACCACGACCACGACCAGACAGGGGAAGGGGGGGGTCCTCCCACCCGCGTCCATGTTTCCGCGGGGGCCAGCCGCCATCGACAGCCATGCTGCCGTGGCCGGAAGCAGTCGAACTTGTGTCTACACACGTGTACACACGTGGCCCATGATTTGACGTCGACCCGTGTCTTATCGCGGTGCGGCTGTGTGGCTGGCTGGGGACATACAGGCCGAAGCCCGACGACGCCAGCTTCACAATGTCTGTTGGAATCTCACCCACCCATACGAAGTACACACTCACGCACTCGCACGCACGCACGCACACACACATACACACACACATACACACACATACACGCACATACACACACATACACACACACATACACACACCTCTTCCCTTGTGCCGACCTCGGATACTCGTCGACCATCCTTGTCGTTCGCGCCCGTCACCATGCAACGCACGCCCACCATGTCCCTCGGACGGTTGAATCGGTTACCGTGCCTGAACTGCGCATCTCGTCCTTGGCCTGCAGTAGCACGTACCTATAAGGCCTGGGTCGACCTCCCTCCCCCGATCACTTCTCTCCCTCCCCTCCCCTCTCCTCTCAGCCCGTACAGCTCGCCTCATCTCAAGCAAAAGAGTGCCGGCCTCGCCACCGCACGCCGAGCGGCTCTTCTCCCCTCGTTAGAGAACTACTCGTTACTCTCTCGCTTCCCCCCTGATCTCCCTCTCACATCCCTCCTCTCACAACCCACTCTCGCTCGCAATGGTGTACCGCTTTGCCCTCCTGGCCCTGGCCGCCTCGGCCTTGGGAGACTACGTCAAGCCGCAATGGGGTGGTGACAAGCCAGACACTGAGACGACCACCATGGTCACTTACACCACCACCACCGTCTGCCCCGTAACGTCGACGGTGACGGACAAGGGAACGTGAGTGTCACCTCGTCGTGCTACACGCATATATACAAGTGCTGACATGATGTTCATAGCACCTACTGGAAGACTGACCTCACCACCTCTACCCTCACTGTCACCGAGTGCCACGGCTGCGGCGGCGGAGTCGTCACCGTCCCCGGCCCGGTCGTCACCGGCGTCACCACCAAGTTGATCGAGGTCACTTACACGTCGCTCTGCCCCGTCAAGGAGACCATCACCGGCCCCGAGAGCACCTACGTGACGACCAAGACGGTCACCAGTGCCATCGTCACCAAGGTTCCCACCACCTACTATGAGAGCGTCCCCGGCCCTGCCAAGACGGCCACGGCCACGGATGTCGAGTACTCGACCATCACCAGCCTGTGCCCCGTCACCAAGGTGACGACGATTGCTGGCGAGGAAAAGACCGTTACCTACACCACCACCAGCCTGATTAAGACCATCGTCCCAACCACGGTCGAGGAGACGGCCAAGCTGCCCGACCACACGGCCACGGCTACCGATGTCGAGTACAAGACCATCACCACCGTCTGCCCCGTCACCAAGACGACGACTATTGGCGGCAAGGAGTACACGACGACGTACACTACGACGAGCGTCATCAAGACGGCCGTGCCCAAGACGTACGAGGAGACTGTGACGCAGCCCGACAAGTGGGCCACTGCCACCGATGTCGAGTACAAGACCATCACCACCGTCTGCCCCGTTACCAAGACGACGACCATTGCCGGAAAGGAGTACACGACGACGTACACGACGACGAGCGTCATCAAGACGGCCGTGCCCAAGACGTACGAGGAGACTGTGACGCAGCCCGACAAGTGGGCCACGGCTACCGACGTCGAGTACAAGACCTACACCGAGGTCTACCCCGTCACCCAGGTCACGACGATCGAGGGCCAGGTGCACACCAAGACGTACACGACGACCAACATTGTCAAGACGGCCGTGCCCGTGACGGTCCAGAAGACGCACATCAAGCCCGACACGACCGAGATTGCTACCGAGGTGGTCGAGAAGACGTACACCAAGGTCTACCCCGTCACTCAGGAGACGACGATTGAGGGCAAGGTCATCAAGCAGACGTTCACGACGACAAAGGTCATCAAGACGGCCGTTCCCGTGACGGTCCAGAAGACGGTCCAGAAGCCCGACACGACCGAGGTGGCGACCGACGTCGAGTACAAGACGGTGACCAAGGTCTACCCCGTCACCCAGGTCACGACGATTGAGGGCCAGGAGCGGACCATCACCTACAAGGCCACCAAGGTGATTGAGACGCAGGTGCCGGTGACGGTGCAGAAGACGGTCGAGAAGCCCGGCAACGTCGCCACGGCCACCGACATTGAGTACAAGACGCTCACAAAGGTCAGCGCCGTGACGCAGGTGGTCACTGTCAACGGAAAGGAGTCGACGGTCAAGTACACGACGACGAGCTTCGTCAAGGTCCACCAGATCAACACCGTCCTGACGACGCTGACCAAGCCCGGCGCCGTCGAGACCAAGGGAGAGGTCGTCTACGTGACGAAGAAGAAGGACGAGGAGGTGACGGCCACGGTCGAGATTCCCGGCCCGGGCAAGACGGAGATCTCCGAGCAGACCAGCACGGTCGAGGAGAAGCCGTCAGAGTCCAAGTCGGAGGCACCCGAGGTGACTGAGTCTCAGTCCCAGTCGTACGCGCCCGTCCCCACGGCCGGGTCGACCTCTTCTGCTCAGTCGGCCGTTCCCACTGCTGCAGCTCAGACCAACAGCGTGCCCGTCGTGGCTCTCGTTGCTGGTGTCGCTGCCATTATGGCCGTCCTCTAAACGGATTCCTCCTTTTTTTTTTTTTTTTACCCCTCGGCTCCGAGCACCCTGATGAGGGTTTTCCCGGGAAGAGCGAGAGGGTATTATTGCTCGTTTCTGATTCACACGTCTTTGTTCATACGATGTCATGCTTTGACGGCCTTGCATGCCATCGAGTTACAGATGAAGGAGTAATTTTGTGCCGGGTTCTCAACACTACCTGCCCCTTGCCCCCAAAGCACCATCCCATCCCCCCCCCCCCCCCCCTTCCCACCCTTTTCTACTTCTATTTTTCCCTTTCCCCTCGTCGAGGATGCGAAGAAGATGATGAGGTGGATTTTTCCCAGGTCTTGGCTACGGCGTCAAGCTGTCCCGAGACACGGCCGCGTAATTGACGTGAGATGACACGGGCATGAAAGAGGGCGAGAGAGTTGGCGTGCACGTGGCTCGAGCGGATATGATTCGGACGTATTTCATGTATATACTTTTATATTAACAATGGGCTTGGCCTGGATTAGATGTGATGGCGAGTTTAATGTCGACTTGGCGGCTGTCATTAACGCTGATGGTGTTGGTGGCTTCGTAGCGGGAGATTAGGGAGGTGATGGTCGGAGCTTGATTAGCCTGATGCGAAAGCGAGGATGGATGGTGAGAGGTACAGATAGTTGGACGTCTTGTGTAGTTTACGACGAAGAGTGAAGCTATCTTTTCGGTAAAAGCTAAGTGATTCCCTCTCATTCGTCTTTGTTCTTTTACGGGAATGTTTAGGTTGCTTGGGGGGTTGTGGCTGGTTAGGCTAAGGCGGCCGGCCGGTGATGGTTAGGGCTCGGAGGGCTCGGATGGGGGGTGGTTGGAATACGTTGTATAAGAAGACTGGGAACCGACCGTTCTTGCGATGTGAGTTGTGCTGCTTACGAGTTGTATCTTGAAGAGATTTGGTTGCTTGTCGTCGGAGATATCGTCGCTGTTTGTCTGTCACCACCAACATCTCGCCATTACCATCACCATCACCACCCCAACCCCAACCCCAACCCTAACCTCGATCCCCAACCCCAACCCCAACCCCAATCCCCAAAAATGTCCCTCCAAGGAAAAGTCGCCCTCATAACCGGCGGCACCAAAAACCTCGGCGCCGAAATCGCCCGCCAACTGGCCGCGGCCGGCGCATCCCTCGCGCTGCACTACAACACCGACGGGTCGCGAGCCGCGGGGGAAGCCCTCGTCCGCGAGCTGGGCTCCGACAAGGTCAAGGTCGAGTTGTTCCAGGCCGACTTGCGGACCGAGAAGGCGGTCGATGGGCTGTTCGACGGTGTTGTGGCGGGGTTTGGGAGGGTGGATGTCGTGGTTAATACGGTGGGGAAGGTCCTTAAGAGGGGGATTTTGGAGGTTAGTGAGGGGGAGTATGATGATATGTTTGCGTGAGTTTCTTATGCCCCCCCCCCCCTTTTCCCCCCCTCTTCTTTACCCCCCCATTGTGCCCCCCTTTTTATATCTCTGTTTGCTTGGTGTTGACGGGAGTAGCATCAACTCCAAGTCTGCATTCTTCATCCTCAAGGCCGGGGCCAGGCACGTATCGGACGGGGGAAAGATCATCACCATCGTCACAGCGCTGCTGGCCGCCTTCACGGGGCTGTACACCTCGTACGCGGGCTCCAAAGCGCCCGTCGAGCATTTCACCCGCGGCGTAGCCAAAGAAGTCCAACCGCGGGGGATAAGCGTCAACTGCGTCGCGCCAGGACCCATGGATACGCGTTTGTCCCCCCCCCCCCCCTTTCCGTTTCTCTCCTTTCCCCGTGAGTTGGGAAGAGTGCGGCTGACTTGTTTGGAGGGGGAAGCCTTCTTCTACCCGCAGGAGTCGGAGGAGTCGGTGGCGTTTCATAAGAGTCAGGGGATGGGGGCAGACTCACCGAGGTTGGGGATATTGCGCCGTTGGTGAGGTTTTTGGCGACGGAGGGGGGTGGGTTACTGGGCAGACCATCTTTGCGAATGGGGGGTATACGACTAGGTAGGGAGGTGGTTTTGGGCGTTGAGAGAAGGGTTGAGATGGGGTTGTTGGGGGGATGGTGGATTTGCTTTCGTGGATACGCGTTTCTGACTCTATCGTGCTGATTACATACATATGTAGGTATTGATTTCATTCTCGTCCGGTTGCTTAGACGTGAGTTACTGCTACTAGAAAGCAGTGAAGAAATCCACCACCACCACCAACATGTATTCGCCCTTTGTTGCTACAAGTTTTGGGTTGAGCCTTGGAGCCGGTTAAAGGGAGTCACCGGTCCCATGTACACCGCTACTCTCCACCATAAGGCCGTGTGTAGCTGCTATACATACATACATAGTTCCCGGGATAGATTTCTCACGTCCAAGTAGCGTCCTGTCCATCAGGGGACAAAGTCCTACCCAGCATTTCTTCCGCCCACGTCCAGCCAAGATCCATGGTCGCAGTTGTTGGTCTCGCAGCTTCTCACTTTGTCAATCCTGCTCTCTGATTTTCCCACTTCTGGATTATGTGCATATAACATACATACCTCCGGAACATACTTCCCCCACCTCCGTCCAATCCCATCAACTCACCACAGCCTCGCCAACCTCCAACCTCTCAACCTCAACCTCGCCAAAGAGCAACTCCCACCATCAACCCGCCACGATGCCCCCCCTCGAACAAACCGCCCACGAAGACCTCGAACGTATTCCCCTCCCCCACCCCTCCGCTTCCACGACGTAACTCCGCTGACAACCCGCAACAGAACAACTCAAAGACATCATCCAAGACCTCTACCAGGTAATGGTCCAGGTCACAACCTACGACGCAGCAGGCCGTCCCAGCCGCGAAGTCCTCTCCAACGAAATGTAACCCCTTCCCCCCATCACAAACCTCCCCACCCCCCAAACTAACAAAAAAAAAAAAAAAAAACCCCCGCAGCAAAACCCTATCAACCTCCCTCCAAACCCTCCACGCCTCCGCCTCCTCCCCCCGACCCCCCTCCCCTCCGTGCCCCCCGAGCTCCTAGAGTACGTGGAAAACGGGCGCAACCCGGACATCTACACGCGCGAGTTCATCGAGCTCGTCCGCCGGGGCAACCAGCTCATGCGCGGCAAGATGCTCGCCTTTGCCGGGTTTAGAGACGTGCTCGCTGCCGAGATGCTCGCTGCCCTGCCCGAGTTGAGCGATGATGTTGATAGGGTGCTGGATGCTACGGGGGGGAAGGGCAATGTTGTGGCGGGTTGATGTGGTTGGGGTGGAGGGCGTTTGGGCGGTAGCGAGGGCCGTATGTATGTATTTGTTCTTGTGCTTGTTTTGCCGGTCTTTGCTTTTATGGATAGAGGCGGAGATGGCCAAGGTGAGGGAAAATGCATCGGGGAGGAAGCGGGATGCTGGATTACGGATCAGATACGCACTGATAGTTAGCGAGAAACGTGCCATTGTTTGAACACAGCCTGCACACTCTGGAGCATATCTCGCACCTCATCTCGATTGGCATCTATGATAGATATCGACAGGACAGGAACCCGCCTCACCACCGCCCCCCGACTCAACATCTAATGCCATGCAATTGCGGGACCCATCCCCGGCATCTGTCGTCTTGTCAGGCCGAGAGGGAGCACCAAGAAAAATAAAAGCGCCAGACATGATGGAGAGTCACGGCGAGTAAGTCACAAGAGGAAGAGCGAAAAAAGAAAGCGACGCCAAGAGGATCAGACCCGGTCACGGCTCCATCTTCAACGGCCGTCGTCCGACCAACAGGGCCCAACAGACGCGAACCGAGACAACGACGATAACGCCGGCGGCCACCAGCGGAAGCGGTAGAAGCACCGAAAGCGTCAGCAGCACCATGCCATACCGACGGGCCACTTCCCCCGTATCGTCCGGCACGCGACCAATGAGTGGCCACTCTTCGTCATCGACTTCGCTCTCGTCGTCCTTCTCATCATCATCGTCGTCGTCGTCTTCGGCTGGTCATTGAAAGTAAGGGTTGCCGCCTCGTTGACGACCGCCCCCGGCACCGGCACCGCCGAAACTAAACGTCGAACCGGCGGGGAAACCGCCGGCACCGCCCGGGGAATCCACCGGCGGAAAGGGGCCCCGACCTCCGCCTCCGCCGCCTCCGAATCGCGCTCCGCCTCCCATCATGTTGAGGAGGATCTCCGGGTCGATGGGCATGCCGCCCATGCCGCCCATTCCGCCCATTCCGCCGCCCATTCCGCCTCCGCCAAACATGTCGGAAGGGTCCACGAGGTCGTCGCCGTTGTCGTAGGCCGCCTTTTTCCTGCCCTACGCGTCAGCAACGTCATCTCCTCAGCCTACCGTCTAAAAGACATACTGAGGGTCACTTAGCGTCTCGTAGGCTTCCTGCAGGTCCTTGAACTTGGCCTCGGCCTCCTCGTCGCCCGGGTTCTTGTCCGGATGCAGCCTGACGGCCAGCTTTCGGTAGGCCTTCTTGATCTCGTCGGGACCGGCGTCCCTTTCCACCTCCATGATCTTGTAGTAATCCTTTCGCTGACTCTTCTTGAGCTCCAGCTGGGCAGTCCGAATCTTGGGCGGCACCGTGCGATCGCTTGGGTCGAGCTCCTGGATCGACTTCCACTCGCGTACGCAGTCCTCCCATCGGCCCATCTGACCCAGCGCGTTGGCCTTGGTCTTGCGAGCCTTGGTGTAGCCCGAGTCGAGGCTGACGGCCTCATCGGCGTCGGCGATGGCTTCGTCGTACTGCTTCAGCTTGATACGGCACTGGGCCCGATTGTGCAGCAGCTTGGCCTTCATGCTTCGGTTCGTCGGGTCGATGGCGAGGGCCGCCGTGTATTTCTCGGCCGCCGACTGATGACGACCGGCATTGAAGTCTGCGTTACCCTCTTCCTTCATCCGATCGAGCTTCTGTACCTTCTTCAGCCACTTGATGGCATCGTTATAGTCGGGATCGCACGTCACCGCCATCCGCAGCGACTGGACTGCCTTTTCGTTTTCACCTTGGGCGTAGAGCACGCGACCGCGAAGGACCAGGGCCTCCGGATCCTGATTGTTCCGTCTCAGTAGCGACATGGCGATGTTCTGAGCCTCACCGAGCGAGTTTTCATGTCCGATGCCAAGGCAAGCCTCTCCACGCATCAGCTGCCACTTGCGAGGCTTGGCCACGCCCGGACCGAGCCCCCGCTCTGCCTGTTCCAGGGCGTGGAGCACCATGGTGGCGGCCGAGCCTCGGCTCAGTGCTGCCTTGGCCGATTCGACATGTCGCAGCATGGCCTTTGTAGGCGCCATGTCCTTTGCTGACGTCGGTGAGTTGATACGTTCGAACGTGGCCATGGCCTCCTCCGGCCGTCCCAGAGCAGTATAGATTCGTCCGAGCCGCAGTAGCATCTTTTCGTTGTCGGCGTCGTGCTCGGTAGCGTCGAGGCAGTCCTGCAGCGCCGCCTCGTACTGGCCGTTGGACATGTAGGCGGCCGCACGATTGCCCAGGTATGTCGGGGAATCGGGGAACAGGTCGACGGCTATGAGAACAGGGAGGGCAATCAGCAAACAATGCAACGCCAAGACTCCGGATCGACCCTTACCCTTGGAATACTGCTCGATAGCCTTGGCATAGTTCTTGTCCTTGAAGAAGCGGTTGCCCGCCGCCTTGTAAGACTCGGCATCGTCACGGGGCGTCGGCACGGGGCTGGAAGGGTTAGACTTGTGCGGAGGCGGTGCGGGAGGTGCCTCGTCATCGGCTGAGCCGGAGCCGTTGGGGATGGGCACCGCAAAGTTTGCTTGGGCAGAAGGACCATTATTGTTCGGAGTCGCAGTCGGAGAAGGCGACGAGGACGGCTCCGGGTCGATATCCATCGAGGCGCGACCGCTCATGACGCTGTTGGAGAGATCCGAGAGACGCTTCCGCTCTTCAGGCGGTAGATTGAGCGGATGAGTGTCGAGATGATAGTTGGCGCGCCGCGCCGATGACGACGAGGGCAGATCGGACGAGTGACGTGATAGTCTTGCTGAATCGCGGTAATGGGACGAGGGCCTAGATGAGGCCTTCTTGGCCGATCTGGACGATGACGCTTTAAGGGGAGACGACGGCTCTGAATGAGAGTGTCGATGATCCCTGCTGCGCTCGTCGATGGCGTTTTTCTTGGAGGACGATGATGGTTTCTTGCCGCCAAAGAACTTCATGGGGGGCTCCAGGCGGCAGCTTCAGAACAAGGTTATGCCGGATACTGAACGAGGGAGGGGGGCGACAAACGCTGAATAAACGGGGTCTTGGAGTTAACCGTAGCGGCAAGGGGGCGCGGGGGGGGGGAGGGAGACGGCTGGGGCGTACCGCTTTTGGACCCCAGCGGGAACGAGGACGTCTGAGATGATGGGGAAAGGGATGGGTAGAGGAATCCAAGGTGCGAAAAAGGGATGGGAGACGATGACTATTCGCAGGGAGGCTGAAGATGGCGACGATGACGACGATGACGACGGCTGGTAGTCTGTGGGACGCAGGCAACGAGGGAGAGAGGGAAGAAGAAGGAGGTTAACGAGGGGTGACGGGGAGTGATAGATGGGGAGAGAAGAGATTGGAAGAGAACGTAGTAGACGTCAAGCAAGACGTACGTACATACAGATCAGGCCCTGTTCCTTTGGGCTGCCTCAGAGTTTCCTCGTGTTTTTTTTTTTTTTTTTTGCTCTTCTGATTTTTTCCTTATCGTTGGAGAGCGGTGCGTTTGTCGAGGGCAAGGGGAAGAGACGGAGGAAAATAAAAAAACACAGCGCCAACCACCACGATAAAGCGTACCTACCTTGGATACCTTGGGTACAGTAGATGTCGATGGCCGTTGGGATACTTTGCATGTACAGAATATGTATGTATGTGTGTTCACACCGGGGGAAACAGCTGCATGTCCATCACCAACCTCCCTCTTACGTACGAATCGGTAAGTGTACGATGTATGTATGTAGGCTTATTCATTCGACCGTCAGTGACAAGGTAGGTAGGTAGGTAGCTGCTTGCTTGCTCGGTCTGGCCCTCTAAGCAGCCTCTCTTCTGTATGTTTGTGTGTATGTACTCGCTCCCCAAGTTTCCTCCCTGAGAATACCGCCGCACGGTCATGGCGATACCTACCTACTCTGAGGCTACTACCTACCCTGAGGCTACTACCTACCAGGCTACCATCTACTGTCCATGTTGATCTGCAACGACGCTGTCGCGCCCAGTAACAACGTCGCTCCGGTGCGTGGCATCCATCTATCGGGGCCTTGCATCTAAGCGCGGATGACACCTCACTTCTAGAAGCTTCGATGGGGCCGTGCCGGAATCGGATGCTCGCTTTGCCCGCTTGAGCTCCGTCCGGGAACGACAGCTTCCGTCGGTCGGCGTCCGAACATGTGTACATACATACAACCATACATACATACATATTCGTATGTATGTACATGCAGCAGAGATAGATGATGAAGCTGCTGCATGTGTGCTACCTGCTTCTGCAACTGGCTGCAGCAAAATTGTACGGAGACAATGATGCAAGGAATCTCAATCACTCAACGCCGTCATAATGCCGTGTCCGTGTCGTACCTACGTACATTCAAAAACACCGTCAATCCTCGGTGCTCTCCTGAGGCCCTCCATCGGCACCTCCATTAGAACCCGTCACAGAGTTGACAAACTCGCGATACCGAAACACTTCTCCCTTCTTGGCGCCCAGCTGCGCATTCATATTGCGGTTAAACGCTCGCCGCCCCGTGAAGCCGTTGGCCACCCTGTCGACGTCGACGGCCGTCAGGACGCGCTCGCCAGGCTCGGGAGCCGTCGTCAGCAGCGCCCCTCTCAGCTCCGTCCAATCAACCTGGCCGCTGTCGTCGTCGTCGAATGCCGAGAGCGCCGACAGCAGCTCGTTGCTGGGGGATAGTGCCGTCAGCGCCTCGGCAAGCGAGTTGAGAAAGGCAGCCAGTGCCATCGTCTGCGGCCGCGAGGGCGGGAAGAAGCGGGCGACGTCGGACGGTCCGTTTGGAAGGCCTTGTTTTGTGTCGACTTGTCAGTGGGGTTCGTTTTCAGAGGGCGGGCTCGTCAGTCCATATCTACCTAGCTGATTGAGCATGTCTGCCACGTCGTCTCCATTGACGACGCCGTCACAGTCACGATCCAGGATCTGAAAGCCGTCACGTAAAGTCCGTACCTGACAAGGCTGTAGCTGCGACAGCGCATTGTTATTGCTCAGCGACCGCGTCGCCGTGGGCCGAGGCGACGGCGGGTTGGCTGCTCTCTGCGGCGGCAAAGACGACGTCACTGGGGACTCGGCCATGGCGAACCTCGGCGTAGGGGTTCCCTGAGTGCTGCTTCCGAGACCCAGTCTCGAGAGTCTCGCTGCTCCGGTGGTGGGCGTCGCGCTGGATGGGACGTTCTTGGTGGGCGAAGAGGTGGGCGTCGCGTGGCGCAGCGGCGAAGGAGAAGCAGGCGATTCCGGTCGACGAAACGGCGAGCTGCGGGATGGGGACGAGCCATATCCCAGTGGAGACGGCTTGTAGGCTGTTGACGCTGACTGGGAGATGAGGCTGGTCAGCCATATTCATGCGTTGGGGGCGTTAGGCGGGTAAGGTCTATACCATGGTGGCCGCGATCGGTCGCGATGGTGGGATGAGGCGACGGATAAGAGTGGGAAAAAAAAAGAGAGGGAGAGAGAGAGAGGATAAAATTTTCTTGCGCGATGCGGCGCTCAGTTTGCTGCTGAGATGACTAGGAGTGATCGAATGTCAGTGCTGATCGTCGGTGCAAGCAAGCATCCAGAAGAGGCGTCATCGAGGGAAGCAAAGTCATCGAGTCGGGTCCGTTTCCACGACAACGACAGCCTTGCATGGTGTCTTACATACATACATTACGTGCCAGAGTGGGTCTGTGGCTGAGGCATGTGGCGCAACAGACGAGACAGCCGAAGACTCGAGGCATTGACTTCCAGTCTTGTCTCAGTCGGAATGGGGAGACATCGACGGGTTTGTTATCTCCCTTGTTCTTGTTTCTGCTTCAATAATTCTCCTGTCATCTCCGTTTTCGTGGTCTCAGTAAGCATAGTCTTGATGCGGCCAGAGGGTTACGCCGAAGGAGGAGGAAACCCCCGGAGCCCATAAAGACCAGCCTCTATCCGCAGTCAAGGCACGGACCGGGCAGTCGGTTAAACGAACGGATGGCCTGTCCGTCATCAGCTCAGCATCAATCACATCCTAGTTGCAGACTGCAGGGAGGAAGGAGCCTCATCAGGAAAAGGGGGTTCGTCGCAGCGGCGGCCGAGCCCCCCCCGAGCGGAATCAAGTACATCCGTACCGGCCAGGCTGGCCACTCACGAGCCTCGACCGGGCTTCAGGGGGCCCCTTGACGCAAAGCGAAGCTTGATGAGCAACTTCATCACCCTCGTTTCATCCGATCCGCCGCGCCTTTCCGCCCCGGCGCTGGCGATGCCGCGATCCGGATGAACAATGACAATGGCTCTTCCCTATCTCTCCCGTTACAACGGCCGTCCCCGCCGAACCTCTCTCTCGTCCATCCTCTCGTCGCGCTCGCCGTCGGAGATGTCACATGCGTCGAGGACGCCGCAGGCGGCCGTGGCCACCGACACGGACCGCACCTCGGATCCCAGCACAAAGTCCAAGACGCCTTCTTTCGGTCTGTCGTCTCAGCACTCGTCCCTGTCGGCTCCGAGACGTCTCAACGCCGACGCCCGCTCTACCCGGAGGCTGCGGTCTCAGTATCCTCGCGGTTCTCCCGAGAATCATGTCGAGTACATCCTCGTTGCCTCCTTCGACATCGACCGTGGGCCCGTAATGGAGCACCAGTATCCTTTTGCCATCACCGGTGACGAGAACATGCTGGCTGAGCTGATGCTGCCGGATCAGGCTCACGCCCGCAACCAGGATTGGACCATTTTTTTCCTGCATAAGGACATTACTCAGGAGGAAGAGGACGAGAAGCGTCGTCAAAGAGAACGCCGCCGTCGCCGCAGACGCAGGTGCCGGAGGCATCACCGCCATCTGGTCAACAACGAGGCCAACAACGGCACCGATGCTCGTGCCGACAACGACGTTGACGGTGACGGAGACGAACATGACGACAACGACGACGACGAAAACTTTGACGACGAAGACACCCAAGGCCGTGACGCTTACGACGATGGCGACGGCGACGACGGCGACGACGACGGCGACGACGACGACGAAGATTCGACAGACAGCGAGCTCGACGGCGAAGGCCCGCCATTGGTACACGTGCTGAACCTGGTCAACACCAAGCATGACAAGTCGGTGAAGCGAGGCGCCGTCGTCAAGGCCATGGCCGTCTGTACGCGACATCCCTTCCTGCACATATACAAGGTAAGCAAGCTCATCTTGTTTGCTTCTCGACTCGACCATGACGGCTAACAAGCATCTCAGCCGCTGCTTCTGCTCGCGCTAGAAGAATACTTCAAGTCGCCGGCGCTCGAGACGCTGGCACTGCTGTACGACGCCGTCAACGCCATGGACCTGTCGTTAATGCCCAAACTCAGCATCCTCGAGAGGAGCCTGCTGCTGGCGAGCGACAACAAGGACCTCTTTGTCGAAAAGTTTGAGCTCATGATACAAATGCGTCTGGCCGAAGACCGCGGCGAGGCAGCTGACGACGGCCTCGATGGCAGCAGCCCGAACCGCCTGGCCGGCATCTCCCGGGCCGGGACCAAGGCGCACATCGAGGGAGGCGGCCACCAGGCCATGTATTCGGTGCCGCGCGACACGCACGAGTTCGAGACCAAGGTCATGTACAAGGGCATCCCCATCCCCGTCAAGGTGCCCACGGCCGTGATGCCCGAGACGGTCGGCGACTTTTCCCTCGTCAAACTCATCCAGAACTTCTCGGAGCCTCAGGCCAAGTCGCCACAGCCCTTCCCGCTTCACCCTCACCTGACGACCAACGGGCCCGGCACGCACCCCATCATAGTGCTCGTCAACGCCCTGCTCACTCAGAAGCGCGTCATCTTTCTAGGTCACAACTTGCCGTCGGGAGAGGTGGCCGAAGCAGTGCTGGCCGCCTGCGCCCTCGTTTCGGGCGGTCTTCTCCGGGGCTTCACACGTCACGCCTTTCCCTACACGGACCTGACCAAGATCGACGACCTCCTCAACGTCCCGGGCTTCATCGCCGGAGTGACGAACCCGACGTTTGAGCACCATCCGGAGTGGTGGGACATCTTGTGCGACCTGCCCAGCGGCCGCGTCAAGATCAGCTCCAAGATCGAGCAGCCGCCGCCTTCCGAGGGCCTCGTCTACTTCCAGCACCAGAATCCGACGCTGGCGGCCGTGGCGGCGGGCACCGGCGGTGGAGGCGGAGGCGGAGTCGGCAGCGGCAGCGGCAGCAGCAGCTCTCAGCAGGACCTCACCGGAGACGCCGCCTTCATGGCCGATGTGACGCGCAGCATCGCGGCGAGACACGGCGAGCGCGTCATCCGGGCAAAGTGGCGAGGCTGGGTCCTTAAGTTCACTCGCGTCGCCGCTCAGTTCGAGGAGACCGTCTACGGAGCCAGCGCCCTCTGTATGAGCAGTGATGATGTCGATCCGGCGCTCCTCCCCGGCGCCAGTGGCCATGGATACGTTTGGGCCGACGACGCGGCCAGGACCAAGGAGTTGGCCGGCAACGTGACGCGCATCGAAGGTTGGCGCAATACGCGCAGTTACTATAGCTTCATCCATGTGAGAGACGGATCGTCGAGGAGCGTCTGTTGTGACATGCTCAGCTGACACACATGCAGGACCTCACCCGAATGCATACCCTCCGTCCGCTCAAGGGCCTCGACCTCGCCCACATGCACGACCGTCTCCGGCTCCAGCGGCTGACACCGGTGCAGAGCCGAGACATCTACCTGACGTTCGCGCGGTACGTGCACTCGTACGACGAGATCTGCCTTCTCCTCAACGTGGCGCCCGAGTCGCACGCTGGGCTCTTCTACCTGGCTCTCGGTCTCTTCCACAAGGACCGCGATGTGCGGGTCAAGACGGCCGAGTTGCTGGACCACATCTCGGTACACGAGGCGGGCCAGCACTGGTGGAAGGGTCTCAGCCGCTTCGAGAGGCTCGCCTTTGACCGGCTGCGGCGCGAGACCGAGGCCGAGATGCGGGTCAAGCTGATCAAGGAGGGCCTAAGTCCGGTTCTGGACAGAAGAACCAGCTGAAGGGAAGCACGCTTTTCGCATTTGATTTGGCGTTTGGGGGGTTGGGGGGTTTAGGGATGTATTCCCCGTCTTTCTTTTCTTTCTTCCTAGATGATGATGACACTGGAGATGGCGTTTGTTGTCGAGAGAGAACAGAAAAGTACACCCTGGTTTCTTGGGCGGGCGGTAGCGACTGATGCATCGAATATGCTTTTTTAGGCGAAGGCTGCGTTGAAGGATTCTGCTTTTGCTTGTTTTTTTGGTTTGTGTTTGCTTTGAGAAGGGTGAATAGACGGGAAAGGCGGGTTGGTGGAGACGCTTCGTGTTGCTCAGAGGGGACGAGACAGGCAATTCACAACAGGCCGAGAGCTTTGGCCGCGTGCTGGATATGATCTTGGGCAAAGGTGGAGATGAAGTAGTAGGAGTGGTCGTATCCCTTGGAGGGTGAGCAGGTTGGCATATATCATAAAGGGAGTGTGGTTCAGGGGAGCTTACATCGTGGTAACGAACTTTGACGCCTTGGATGCCGGCTTCTTTGACGGCTTTCTCAAAGTTCTCTGGCAGGAGTTGGCCCTGCTTGTAGAAGTTGTCGCCCGTACCCTGCCGTCTGATTAGCTGGAGAGAGCCTTAAGGATACGGGGGATACGGGAGTAAACAGACGACGTCGATCAGGCAGTTGAAAGGAGTGGCCTTTTCCCAAGTCTTGAGCAGCTCCGTAGCATCATGTTGAGTCCAGCGGTCCTTGTCATCGCCGAGGTAGCCGCGAAAGGCCTTTTCTCCCCAGGGGCACTGACAAGGGTTCGCGATAGGAGCCCAAGCACTGACGCTACGATACAATCCCGGATGACGCAAGAACAAGGTGAGAGCACCATGGCCGCCCATAGAGTGCCCAGCGATAGAGACGCGATCCTCACAAAGCTGCGGGTAGGCTTGCGAGAGCAAGCGCGGCAGCTCGTCGACAAGATACGTCTCCATGCGATAATGGCTGCTCCAGGGCTCGGCCTCGGCATCGAGGTAGAAGGACGCGCCGGAGCCGAAGTCCCAGTCGTCGTGCTCCGAGGCTAGTTTGGTGCCCCGCGGTGAGGTATCCGGGAAGAGGAGGGCGAGGCCGAGGGGGGAGGCGTGCGATTGGAGGTGGGCTTTTCGGGGGCGTTGTCGGGGGTGCAGGTTAGGCCTGAGAGGTAGATTAGGAGGGGGCGGGCTGGGAGGTGGTTGCGCTCGGGGGGAGGGAAGAGGTTGAGGTTCATGGGGGTTGAGGTTGAGGCTGATTTGTGGGTTAGTTTGTGGAGGTGGCCTCCGAAGGTGGCGATGGTGGCGTTGGTGGTGAAGGTCATGGTTGGTTTGTTTCGGTGGATGGTTAGGATGAGGCTGATGATGGAGGCTGATGATGGAGGCTGTCGATGGAGGCTGTTGATGGAGGCTACCTATGTATGTATTGATGAGGGCCGCCGATAGAAGCTGTCAAGGTGAGGTTCGAACGGTGGGCCCTTATCGATGCGGGGATCAGGCGCGGATAAACGGAAGACGGCCCGGAGCGGAGACGCGGCCGAGGATCGGAGCAGTGATGAGGCTTTTGCATGAAACGCGGATGACTGTTACGGATTCAATGCGGTGTTACTGGATGCTTATGTCTCTCTGCATTCTACATGACTATATATGTACGGATGCAGCTGAATTACCCCCATTCATTCCACGCCGCAAACACGCGTCCCATCCCCAATGACGTAACCGCGACGCCTCCCAAATCCCCAACAAGTCCATTACAGAGATCCATCCCGGGCTCTCTCTCATCCCCACCGCCTTCCTCACGGCTTAGCGGTACGATTCAAAGAGCAGTCGAAGCTGGAGATGAGGGTATTCCACTGGATGATGCCAAGATCATTCTTGAGCGGCGACGCGAAGCTGACCCCGCCGAACGTGCACCCCGTAGGACTCTTGCAGATGTCCTTGCAGCCCGTCACGCGCGGGAAGCAGGTGAAGGCCTCGCCGTCGGGGGCAAAAGTGCTGGTGTTGTGGTTGAAGGGGGCGGGGAGCTGGTGGCATTTGTTTAGGTCGTAGACTTTGTAGGAGCAGGTTCCTGTTGAGTTTGCGCCGGTGCAGAGTAGGACCTGTGAGTGTTGTTAGAAGGGGGGGGTTTGAGGGGAGGGGGGGGAATATCGAGAGACGGTGACGGACTCCTCCGATGGCGCGTTTCTCTAGAGGTGAGCTTGTTGTCGTTGTGGCCGTTGCGATGGCTATGGCGAGCACGGACGGAATCTTCATGATGGGTACTTTGTATATGAGATTGAGGATGATTGAGGAGGAAAGATTGGGTGTTCGAGGGGGAAAGTGATGGGGGATGGGTTAGATCAGGTACAGCATTTATTGGAATGGCTTGTGCGTCAGCCTCCTCAGACCACCGAGAGCGACTATTAGGTTGGCACTTAACCGCTCCATGCATCCCCGCGGCGCCGATCCCGTCGGCCCGACGTCATCTTCGAGCCGGCTTGTTTGTCGTTGACGAGCCCCTTGTTGGTCTGGGGGAAAGCCCAACAGTTGGGAAGCAAGCGTGTGCCACTATTCGTACGAATACAAGGGTGCCAATCGGCTACGGCGCCCTTGCATTCGTCAGCGTCGAACCGCACACAGGCATTGTCATGTTCATGTGTGTTCACGGCGGGACGGCGAGCATCGAGTTGCAGAACGAGAATCTAGAGTCGACGACCTGTTCTCGGTAAAGACAAACCCTTTTCCTCCCCCGACTCAAAAAGAAAAAAACAAAGAGATACCAAAGCCAACTCCACGCTCATGCTTCAGCTTCAAAAGCCCGATGAGCTCCAGCTCCTACTGTAGGCAACCTTGCGGGCCAAAGCTGTCAACACCAACCATAACGAGGAAAAAAAAAACGAGTCAAAGTGGAAAAAAAAAAAAAAAAAAAGAGGTCCACGCGTCGACATCGCGCCAAGGTTTTGGCGCGACACCCAAACTCACTGCAGCAACTCCTCGCAAGTCCAGTCTTCGTAGCTACCGACCTCATCGTCAGCCAGCGCGTCCTAAAGAGCAAAAGCCCCCCCCCCCAGAAAAAGGAAGCCATACTATCCGTCGGGAAGATATCTCCGCACAATGAGCGGAATCTTCTTCTCCCGCAACTCCCGAATGGCAATCTGCAGCGGGTCCGTCTCGCCTTCGAGGTCGACGAGCACAGGGGCATTCATGCTGATCTGCAAGGCGCGCGTGCCGAGGATACGCGCGCGCTCGTACTTGGTCATGTAGGGCGTTGTCGTCCGCTCGTTCTCGGGAATCTTCTTGTCCTTGACTGACTTTTCGGCGCTTTTGTTGGCGTTGGCTGCGGCCGAGGGATCGCCTGAGGCGACTACGTTGTCTGCTTCCTCGCCCTGGGCGTTGCGCTCTCCGTCCTCTTCGTCGCCCACCTCGGGCTCGTAGAATTCGGCCACATCCTCGTCGAGCATGGGCTCATCGCTTGGAGATGTCAGCCCGGTATACTGCCTAGGTACCCTCCGAAAGGCGAGACGTACCCGCCCGCGCCGACGTCATCGTCACCAAAGTCAGACATGATGAGAGTGTGGGAGATTCGGTCGAGTAGGCTGTTGGTTTTTTTTTTTTCCTCTGAAGCGTGGAACGTGATGATGATGGGGAAAAAAGTCCGAGCTATAGGGCCCTATTTCTCTGCAAATCCCTCGGATATAGCCGATGATATGCCGAGTTTACAGCAGCTAGTCCGCTAAAGTTTACACCGACTGAGGACCACAAGGGACGGTAAGGAGAAGCGGGAGAATCACTACGAGAGTGATTCATAGAAAAATTTAAGAAGCATAGGTACTCAATATCTGTATTGTGTAAGGAATAGATTAGCAGACAAGGCAAGAACATCTCGCAACGCATCATATATACATAAATGATACGAATACACCACTTCTTTCCGCACCTGCCTTCCCCGTGACCCACACCCACAACCACAGCCATCAATGTAGGTATGAATGTATCTTGAAGAAATTTCCTCACCACAACCTCGCCCTGCCACGATCAAGGTCGAGCAATGAGCAAGCGCAGCGCCCATAACGAAGCTCCAGAAGTCTCGCTACCGAAGCGGCCGCGGATCGCCAATGACTCCACCACTTCTCTGCAGCCCGCCCTGACCAAGACGGCAGACGAGCCTAGTTCGCCTGCTGAAGGCGACGATGCAGATGGCGACTCGGCCGTGTCCTCGCCAGCCTCGACAGCCGACGCCGAGACGCCTGCTACTGCGGCGACGACTCCACGTGGAAAGTTCCCCTCGGATCTCAAGACGCTGGTCTGCACATGGCCGGAATGCTCAAGATCGTTTAACCGTCCTTCGAGGCTACGAGATCACCTCAACTCTCACCTCGACTACCGACCCTTCAAGTGTTCGTACGACGGCTGCGATAAGCAGTACGTAGAGAGCAAACATCTTAAACAACATATCAAGGCGGCTCATACTCAGGAGCTCAAATACCTCTGTCCAAGACCCGGCTGCGGCAAGAGTTTCGTGACGGGTACTCGTCTAAGACGTCATCAAGCGGTTCACGAGGGAGCCGATCGCTTCCGCTGCGTCGATTGCGGTCAGAGCTTCAGAAAGAAAGAGACGCTTCACAAACATCACCGAAAGGAGCATCTGCACGTCCCGGCCCACGAGTGTCCTCACCCGGGATGTACAGAAGCGTTCGACCATAAGCCCAGGCTCCGTCGACACTTTGACAGGGCTCACGGTGAGATTAGGTTTTGGTGTGGTGAGTGTGAGGGTTCGACGGCAGAGGACGGCACCATTCAGCGCGTTGGGTTCGTCAGCCAGGCGCTGCTCGACGCCCACGTCAAGAAGGAGCATCAGGACTGCATCTTCTGCGACTACAAGAGCCCTACACGCTGGCAGCTGGACCTTCACGTCGAGGTGCATCATTCGGGCAAGTCGGTCGAAGACCGCCGGGTTCACGAGTGCGGCCACCAAGGCTGCGGCAAGAAATTCACTCAGAGCGCCAGTCTTCATTCCCATATCCGATCTGCTCATCTCGGTGTCCGCTTCGTCTGTGGAAAAGTCGAATTGTCCGGCCCTGCTTTCGAAGGCTGGTCCATCGACCAAGGCTGCGGCGCCGGACTGGTCAGTAGGGCTAGGCTTGAAGATCATGTCCGCTTCGTCCATCTCGGCCAGACTCGGCCGCGGATGTCGCTGCCGGAGCCGAGGCGCAACGAGACCGACTTTATCGACGACCTCTGCGGCGCGACCAACGACGCCAAGAGGAATCTCGCCTGTCCGAGCTGCCCGGAGCGCTTCATCCGCTACCACGATCTAAACCTTCACCTGTCGAGAGATCATGGTGATGGCAAAGACGAGGCAAAGCTAATGACGCAAGAGCTCCTCCCCATCGACCCCCTTTTCGGGCAGGCGTCGTTGTACGAGGCCGCACAGGAAGACGGCATCTTTGCCGCGCAGATGGTCTACGGGCCGCCGGCGGATGATTGGGCCATGGACGAGGCGGCCATACTGCTGTTGACGCGTGATCCGCCGGCTGAAGTTGACTGAGGGTATTGTTGTGTTTTTGTTGTTGTCATCTGTTGATGTGACGGGCAATCGTCTGGGTGCTTCAGAGGTCGTGTTTCTCTTTCGAGCTCTTTTAGCTACAGTACCGGGCGATTTCTAGCAAACTATCTAACCGAGTTCTCACGTCATCTCTTCTTCATTTCTACTCGCTGTTTTCCTCAACGACACGATATCCGGACGACAACAGACATGTATCCATAAATCATTCTTTGTACAAAGTACAAACTACACAAAAGAACGACAGGCCGCCACAAGACACGCCCTGAGTCTAAGATACCTGCTACGCTAGACATTGCCATTGCCAACGCATACTCGTCAGCCCAGCCCAGCCCACGCCCCCCCCCCCCCCCCCCCCCTCAGAAAGCCACAGCCGCGCCCTGCCGAAACCAAGTTACGCTGAAAACCTTGCAATCAGACGCCTCCAATCTTGTTGCTCTTATTCTTGTTGCCTCTTGCGTAGGTGCTGTTGTACCCATTGCCACCGCCGTGTAAGAATATCGAATGAGAGAAGGAAAAGGGGGAAGGAAAAGCCTGGCGAGGAGGTGGAGGTAGAGATGGAGATAGAGACAGAGAGGGCCGCACCGGTTCCCAGCTTGCGCTCAGATGATCAGAACAACCACAGGGAAACAAAGGAGAAGAAGAAGAAGAAGAAAAAAAACAAGAGAAAGGGCAGGAGAAGAAAGGACGTCTAGTGCGCGGCGAAAAGAGCATTGCTAAAGCCCATGAGCACCATACCCATGAAACCGAAAAAGATGCACAAGTTGCGGTTATGATTGAGGCTCAGACTCTCGACAAAGAGCTGCAACGCCACGCTAACCATGATGCCCGCCGTGGCGGCAAAAAGGCAGGCGTAGACGACGGCATTGGGCGTCAGGTGCGTCCTGCTGGCGAGGCGGAACCAAAGGGCGGCTGCGGCGGCGCCGATGGGTTGGGAGAGGCCGCCGAGGATGGCGGACCAGAGCATTGCGCGCCAGCGGGAACCGAGGGCCATGTAGAGGGGGAGGGCGAGGGCGAAACCCTCCGTGATGTTGTGGACGAAGAGGGCCATGAAGACGTTGAAGCCCAGGGTCGGGTTGGCGTGGTTGGTTGCGTAGGTGATGAAGCCTTCGGGGAACTTGTGGAGGGCGATGGCGATGGAGGTCTGGAGGCCGATGGAGAGGAAGGCGTTTGTTGGGACGTGGTGATGGTGTTGGGCTTCTGCGTCGGTTGTTTCCAGGGAGGGAGCGCGGTGGCGGCTAGAGGAGGGCGAGGGGGGGAGGAGGAGGAGGAGGAGGAGGAGGAGGAGGAGTTTCTTGGGTGATGATGGTGGTGGTGGAGGTGACGATGATGGAGGGCATCTTGATCATGTGCGTTTCCATCGTCAAGGGGGCCTTGGTCGTCGGCGTCTTGGATGGGTTCGCGGGAGGCGGCGCGGCTGGTGCGGAAGAGAGGACTGATGGGCTCGACGCCTTCGGGAACGGGCTGATGTTCGTTGCTGGAGGCGGACGGTAAGGGGCCCGGGTATAGGGGGCCTGTGGTGGTACGCAGCGTTGTCGGATGGCGAGCGCCTTGAGAGGAGCGCTTGGTAGACAGATGCTTGAAGCACTCCTGACCACAGGGATCGGTGTAGCCGTAGCACAGGCCCTCCTCGTCGCAACCGCATTTCGTATCCTTGACGAAGGACATGACGCGCTTCTGAACGTGGTACATGGAGGGACGACGGGTGAGGGCCGAGTCAGCCGTCGTAGTCGTAGTCGTAGTACGGCCTCGTGGCTGGGACTCAGTAAGAGGAAGATGGTGGTGAGCGAGCAGGGGCGTCGACTCGCGGGCCGCGCCGTTAACGTCCGGCCGAGAGCCGCGGTCCTTGACATTGGGTGTAGCGGAAGACGGACGCGAGAGCCGGCGACGAGCGCGATCAACGAGGCTTGATCGTCGGCGCGAAAGACGACCTTGAGGCTGGAGGGCGTCGGTCTCTGCATGTGAATGATCGCAGTCAACGACGTGGGATGGCATGTACTGGTGCAGCAATCGCGAAACAGCCTGGATGCCGACGAAGCCGGCGCAGAAGCAGGCCATCATGACGAAGCCGGCTGATTGGTCGTCCCAGTGGGCGTCGTGGGTAAGATATTCTTTTGATTCGGGGAGCATGCTGAAGAGGGAGGAGAAGAGCTGGGAGGGGGGGGGGGGGATTAGTTGTGGTTGCTAATTTTTTTATTTTTTTTGTGTCTCCCGTGGACAAGGTGGGTTGGGGGCAACGAACCATGACGCCGAAGCTGAGGCTTAGCGATGAGGCGAGAAACATATTGCTGTCCTGAATGCGAAAGGCGTGTTTCCCTGGGAAAAGACGGACGATGACATCGACGCAGATGATGGCCGCTCCCAAAACGCAGGCTTTTCCCTACCGTCAGCAAACCGCAAAAGCAGCTACCAGCGGCAAACAAGACGCACCGATGCCGCTGACGACAGCCATGATCCAGCCGCGGGTATCATTGTCAAGCCTGCTGGCGACCAGGTCCATGGCCGACTGGAGCATGCTGGGTTTGGTGGAGAAGGGAAGAGGCAAAAGAGAGGAAAAGGGGGGGGGAGCCCAGTTATTTACGGGGTTGAGGGTGAGTGAGGGTCTGGAAACGATAATCTCGACGCTAGACTTGAAACGACGACGACGACGACGACGACGACGACGGCATCGGACGGATAGATGATTGACGGATGATGTGCGTGACGAGCGACGACGATGATGATTATGATGACGATGCTGATGATGCTGATGATGCTGATGATGCTGATGATGCTGATGCTCTTCGATCATACATACGAATACCAGCCCAAACAAAAAGAGAAATGGGAAGCGTCGCAGCCTTTAACCTGCTGCTCTTTTACAACTCGGGACCCTCCACCTCCCTACCCGCTGGTCGCAACGGCCAGGCCATCAAGGTCCCCGCATGCAGACCTCGTCGAAAAAGAAAGAAAAGGCGATCAAGGCGGGAGATGCACACGCCCCTCTGCCCCTCCCCTTTATCTCATCCAATGCAGTGCAGGCATAATTTCCTGTTTTTTCTTTCATTTTTTATTTTTTTTATTTCTTAGTACATACATATACAGAGGACTAGAGGTGCACGAAGCAGGCGGTGCCGATCATCCCGGGGACCATCAGGGTTGTTGTTGGCGCGGCTTGGACTTGGGGAGACTTGTTGGTTGGGATGAGGTGGGTGTTACGCGAGATGGCGGATGCTTTTTTGCCTTTCCTTTGTTGCCGAGGGGGGGTTATAAAATTATAAGAGAGGAGGAGTTCTTGTTGTTGCTTCATCTTGCTTGTCTTCCTCCGGTTTCCTTTCACTCTTTCTCATTCACTTCGTGATCCTCTCATCTATCAATCATGATGCTTCTTCACGGCCTCGTCCCTTTCGCCCTGATGGCTCTGGCCGCAGCGTCACCCCAATCCCTCTCCCCCACCACAACCCTCTCCCTCTCCCCATCAGCCCTCTCGAACACCGCCTCAGCAACGCAGACGGGTTCTATGCACGACCACCACGACCATCACGAGCACGTCGTTAGCGGGGGAGCCTGCTCTGCGCACAAGGATCACTGGCATTGTCCTCCTGGCGTGGCGACGCCGACGACGCCACCTGTTCAGAGCGCGGCTTCTTCTGTGGTGGGAGCCGCGCGGTACTCTTCTTCCTCGTCCTCTTCCTCTTCGTCGTCTTCGCGCGGGAGCTCGACTACGACTTCGACTGCCCGCTCTAGTACCAGTACCGGAGGGGCGGCGGCTATGACGATGGCTTGGGGGGCGGCTTGTGCTGTTGTTGGTGCTGCTGTTGTGGACTTTGTGGTTTGATCGGGGTTGGTTTGGTGGCTTGCTTGCTGGTTGTATGATGGATTTTTGTCTGCTTTGTATTGTAGGTATAAGGGATCCTGTCTGCAGTTGTACGATGGACTCTTTGTCTGCTGTCTGTACCCGTATATGATGGACTCTGTCTACACCATCTAGTTTCAAGGCTGGACGCCAGCTTCTCGCATCCAACAAACCCCCATCCAATGGATTCCATCATCATCAACCCCATCATCACGGAACAACCGGACCATCCACACCCCATCCCCAAAACAACAAAACCCATCCCTCCCCTTCGCCACGCCTCACCAAAACCTTCCCCCAAGCTAACAAGCGAACCACCAACCCAAATGCCGAAAAAATCAACAACACCATCCCCCAAAACCGTAATCCCCAATCCAAAGCACCTGCTCAATCCCCTCCGCATGACCTCATCCCCCCCTTCGCGTGCCGGTACCTGGTGCCTGATCCCACCAGCCACAAACCAACGATCCCTTCCAAAATCCTCGATGGGGGCGATACGCACATGTACATATGTATTCGTACATACATAGGCACTTCCTACACATGAACCCGCTGACTAAAGACCGGTGCGCCGAACCCGTGACTCCACACCGTCGGCCCCCATCAGCCGGATCCGCCTCCGTCAAGGAAAAAAAAAAAAATCATTCGTGGGCAACGCGTGAGCCGCGTCTCTACATAACCACCTCGTGAGGAGAATCCAATTGATTACGTGCCTCACATCTCGGCTGACCATCTCCAGCTGGTGGATCTCCTCACTATAAAATCTGGGGAAACACGCTGAGGAAAATCCCCATCATGTCGAAATCTACCCTCGCCATGTTTGCTGCTTTGGGTGCTGGAGGCGGCGCTGCCTTGACAGCCGCCGTTTACTCTCTTCGCTCGAGCTATACCACATCGTCCTCCTCCGCAAGAACCGATTCATCATCATCGCCCACCTCCCGCCCTTCTCCCTCAGAAATCTTCAACCCATCACCTTCCACCTCCCTCGCCGCCGCCGCCGCCGCCGCCGCCGCCACCCTCTCCGACCGCCCCGTCAACCCAGCCGGCCTCTTCGAATACGGCTTCCCAGGCCCCATCTCAGACCTCGCCTTCCGCACAGCCCTAGTCTCAAGCTACGACCGCCGAACCCGTAACCCCCACTGGGTGGTGGAGCACATAACGCCCGCCTCGCTGGCCAAACGCGAGGGCGATCGCCGCTCCAGCACCTTTGCGGAAGACGACGACATACCCACCAAGTTCCGAGCCTTGCTCCGCGATTACTTCCGCAGCGGCTACGACCGCGGCCATCAAGTTCCTGCCGCCGACGCGAAATGGTCGCAGGCAGCCATGGACGATACTTTTTACCTGAGCAACATGTGTCCCCAGGTTGGAGAGGGCTTCAACCGTGATTACTGGGCGCATTTCGAGGATTTCTGCCGGAGACTTACTGTTCAGTACCCTTCTGTGAGGATTGTTACGGGACCGCTTTACCTTCCGCGAAAAGACCCCGTCGATAACAAGTGGTACGTCCGCTACGAAATGATCGGCAGTCCACCATCCGTCGCGGTCCCGACCCATTTCTACAAGGTCATCTTCGCCGAGGATGGTCGCGCGGAGGGTCAAGTCGCCATAGGAGCCTTTGTCCTTCCCAACGCTCCCATCTCCAATGAGAAGCCCATCACCGACTTCGAGGTGCCTGTCGAGGCCGTTGAGCGCGCGAGTGGCCTGGAGTTCGCGACCAAGTTGCCGGCTCAGAGGCGGAGGAGGCTCTGCGCTGATACCGCTTGCGCTCTCGTCATTCGCGACTATGTTGATAGGCAAAAGGCCTTTGCTAAGGGGGATAAGCGCGGGGGTTCGGCGTCGAAGTGAGACGCTTTGCCGTTGCAACTAACTGATATCACCACATGGACGGGGAGGGAGGAAGGGGGAATGGTGAGCAGCTCATAGAGGAGCAACCGTCCAGCCGACGTCTGCGTTTCGCCGCCGGCTCCTGTATTTCTTGTTGGGCACTTTGACTTGTTACTTTCACATCGCCTAGAGCATAGCGCAAGCGTGCACGACGCCCATTCACTCAACTCTTGATGGGACGTCTTTGTGCTTTTACTTATACAATGCTGCCTCGCTCCCATTCAAACCAGACCCATGTCGCCATCCTTCCGTCCCTCCATGGGTATCACAGCGCTCTCGGAAGCGAACCGCCCTCAGCGTGCTCGAGTATACTTTCCCTGTCTCTGTTCCTGGCGGAGGCTCTCCTCCTGGCTGGGGAGAGGAGCTCGCCGCCTGCCGCCGCCGCCGCCGCCATCCGCCTTGTCGCCGTCTGGCTGGTGCAGCTGTACCGGCATCGGGAAGCCGCCCGGTGGCAGGATGAGACCAGGCGGCGGAAGAGGGACGCCCGCCTTCTTCATCAGCTCGATCAGCTGTGCCGGGTCTGGCGGCTTGGTCGGGTCTAGGCCCGGGAGCGGTGGCGGGGGGGCGCCGCCCAGTCCGGGCAGAGGGAACGGCGGAGGCGGAGGCGGCGGCCCCACACCGCCGACGCCCGGGATCAGCGGGGGTGGAGGAGGAGGCGGAGGCGGAGGAGCACCCGAGCCGAGACCTGGGACCATGCCCCCTCCGAGCGGTAGGCCGGGAATGCCGGGAAGACCGGCGGGTGCGCCCCTGAGTGCGTCCTGGTCGACCAGGGCGTCCATCTCATCTTCCATCTCCTGCTGCTCTTCCTCTTGCCGCAATCGACGATGTCCGCGGCGGTCCCACGTGCCCTGCGCCTCGGCCGCCGCCTCGCCAATGTGATAGCGGTCCTGGACGACGTCCGTCTCGCCGGGGCGGGCACGCGTCCAGAAGCGCGTGATCCGGTCGTTGGATCCGGTCGCGAGGATGTGGCCCAGCGGGTGCCAGCTGAGGGACCAGATGGCGTAGTCGTGCGCAAAGGCCAGCCGGTGAGAGGGCCATACCGACTGCGCAGGCGCCGTTGCCGGATCCGGGCTGTCGTAGGGCGCCAAGGTCAGCGCCTGGCCGGCTGGCGGGTTGGGCGTGTCCAGCAGGTAGTGGAAGAGCGTGCCGTCCATACCGCCCGTAGTGAGCAAGTTTGGATGTATTGGATGAAAGGTGAGCGTGGCAATATCTTTTTCGTGGCCCTTGAGTAGGCAAATGTCGCGCATCATCCTGAGATCGAAGACACGCGCCGTCTGATCGCGCGCCGACGTCGCGAGGCACATGCCGCGAACCCGCTCGAACATGACCTTTGTAATGGTGCTCTTGTGTCCGTGGAGCGTCGTGAGGCACCGGCTCGTACGAGGGTCCCAGAGCTTGACCAGATGGTCCTTGGAGCCGGACACGAGGAGGCCCTTGGTCGGGTGCCAGTCGACGCTCTTGGCGTCCCAGCCGTGGCCTTCCAGCTTGGACTCCATCTGTCCCAGAGCAAAGTCGAAGACCTTGAGAGTCGAATCGTCCGACGCCGTCACAAACTTGGAGTCGTTGGGGCTAAAGGCGAGATCGCGGATCGGGTCCCCATGTGCGTGGATGCTCTGCACGTTGTTAAAGTTGGGCTGCCAGTACTTGATCAGACCGTCGTGATCGCCCGAGATCAGCCAGTCGTCGCTGTGCGAGTACTCGAGCGCCCGGATGGCCGAGTCGTGGGCCTGCATGATGGTTTCAAAGTTGAAGCCGGTGCCATTCCAGAGGGTAAACTCGCCGCTCGTCGAAGCCGTCAGAAGCCGCCGTCCCTCTGGAGTCCAGCGAACGACATTTATGGGATGCTTGATCTTGTTCAATGACGAATGCAGGTGCTTGGAAGGGATGCTGTCAGAGGCTGATGTTGGCCGTCCAGCCGGGGGGATCATCTATAATGGCTGTCAGTCGAAGCCAAGCACCACCCCAGAGATCTTCAGGCGATTACTACATCAATGATATAGCTCGCGCTGGGCCTCTCAGCCTCGCCGTTGTAGCCGCCCTTGTAATTGGCCGTTCGATGTCGCTGCCAGTGAGCGACGGTCGCGCTGTAGTCGGTGACGGGCCCTGAAAGTCGCACGTCAGCCCGAGACTTGGAAAGACCAGAAGGCATACTTCATGATCCAAGGGTCACGTTTCTTGACTCACTTCTGCCCCGTACCTTGAGGTAAGCTCCATCTTGGCCGCCCCGGTCTCCATGATCAACACGGGGCTCGTAGGCCATCGCTGCGAAGCGCCGAGACGAGCTTCGTCTTCATGCGCAGTCCGATGAGCGGGGTTCGAGTTGAAAGTAAGGCGACTGGATCATCAGCTTCCACTATGCTTGATATTTTGAACAGGTGCGCTGTCCTCCAGTCGAGGCGTGGAATGGGCTGAAGCCATTGTGCTGTGGTGTGGGCGCATCTTTCTGGCGATGAAGTTGATATGGTCACGTGATAAGCACCACGCGGACGTTTAGGTAAGCTGGGCCTCACTGGATCCAGGTCACGACCCGTTCTCGTGAAAGTGCCCGTGAAATAGCTGGCAAGCTTCAGCTACATCAGACTTTAACGATACATACCAAGCACAAACATGACAATCTAACAGAACAGTACAATGATGCCCTCCAGCTCTTCGAAACCCTCTCCAACCACTTGCAGGGCGAAGGCGAAAACAATGTCTCGTGGGAGCACCCCTGGGCAACAGACACGATACGCCAGACTCGCTCGCTCTCCCTCTCGAGGCTCCCTATCGAAATTAGGTAGAGCTCCCTTGACCAACAGACTCTCGGCGAGAACCGACAGACATTCCTCCAGCAATGAAGAGGTGCCATCGCCGCAGACCAAAAGGCTAAAAAACCTGGTGAAGCTGCCTGATCCGCATGAGGCTCCACCCGTCGATTGTATGTACGAATACATACATACTGACAGCCTGTGCACTGTAGGACTAACAAATTCGCCGGCTTCTACCCCTCCGCCGCAGCGTCTCGACAGCCGTCGGGGTTACAATCCCATTGGACCACCGCCATTCTCCAACTTCGGGCTATTTATCCCGTCTGCCGCCCATCGTGCTTGCATCGATCGACTGCAGAAGCTGGCAGGGAATCCTCCCTCCTTGGTCCCAGGCCAACTTGGCCATTGACCCTCGATCGTCACTCTTTGTCGCCCCAGAATCCGTCCCAGCCATCATTGTCTTCTCTCGAAACCCCCAGAAACCTGTCATGAGTGCGTCTACGGCGACTGGCGTCGAATCGACGACCGACACAACCACTCGACGTCATCTCGGCGACGACGCGACAGCGTCCCAGTCCTCCAATGGCACCACCACCACCCTTGAGACAACCTCACCCGCGCCTCGACACCACATCTATCGTCATGTCGCTGCTGTTCACCGGCGAACAAGGCCATCGTGTCTCAGCCACGACTCGAATGCCGCCCCCAGCTTCATCGGATTCCGCAATCTCATGGTTATTGTTCTGGGTAAGCGGTGTCACGGCCGACGCTACCCAGGTCCCTCGTCGCTAATGAACGTCAGTCGTCGGTAACCTGCGATTACTAGTCGAGAATATGCAAAAGGCTTGTTCTCGCCTTGCGCCTGTTTTTCCTCTGCGGAGGCTGACATCAGTCACAGTACGGCGTCTTGATCTGCTTTAGGTGCCACGCATACAGCCGCCAGGACATCATCATCGGAGGCTTGCTCTACTTCCTTATTCCCTGTCACCTCGTGGCCGCGTATCTTCTCGAGCTCGCCGCCGCTGGCCAGGCGCTGGAGACGCGGAAACGTATGAAACCTGGCGCCAGCGGCCCATCGGAGAAGGATAAAGAGGATTTTCACTCGACCTGGATCGTCATCGCGTGGATCCACGGCATCAACGTGACACTAGCTCTAGTGATAACATCAGCCGTCGTCTACTTCTTCGTCCATCACCCGCTCATCGGTACCCTCACCGAGATGCACGCAGTCATCGTATGGCTCAAGACGGCATCCTACGCCCTGACGAACCGCGACCTCCGCCACGCATACCTGCATCCCGCCGACGATCATCTCATCCCGCCGCTGTACGCTGAACGCCCGTATCCGCGAAACATCACGATCGGCAACCTCATCTACTTCTGGTGGGCTCCGACCCTCGTCTACCAGCCAGTCTATCCTCGGACCGACAAAATCAGATGGCTGTTCCTCATCAAAAGGCTCGGCGAGTGCTTTTGTCTCAGCGCCTTCATCTGGTTCGCTAGCTTCCAGTATGCAGCCCCGGTCCTACGCAACTCGTTGGATAAGATTGCTTCGCTCGACATTGCCTCCATCTTCGAACGGCTGCTGAAGCTGTCGACCATCTCACTCGTCATCTGGCTCGCCGGTTTCTTTGCCCTCTTCCAGTCTTTCCTCAATGCCCTTGCCGAGATGCTGCGCTTCGGCGACCGGGCTTTCTACGACGACTGGTGGAACAGCGAGAGCTTGGGCGCCTACTGGAGGACGTGGAACAAGCCCGTCTACACCTACTTCAAGCGACACGTTTACATCCCCCTGAAAGCTCGTGGCTGGAGCTCGACCATGGCCAGCTCCGTCGTTTTCTTGGCGTCCGCCGTCCTGCACGAGATTCTCGTCGGCGTGCCTACGCACAACATTATCGGTGAGTCTGGCATCGTCGCGTTGCATACCGGAAGCTGATTCTGTACAATCATAAGGGGTCGCCTTCCTCGGTATGCTCCTCCAGCTTCCTCTGATTCACTTGACGGCGCCACTGGAGAACATGAAGCTCGGTAAGAGCGGGAAGCTTGTTGGCAACATCATATTCTGGGTATCTTTTACCATATTCGGGCAGCCTTTTGCGGCGTTGATGTATTTCTACGCTTGGCAGGCCAAGTACGGCAGCGTAAGCCGAGAGATGGAGCACAAAGAGGTCAATGTGTAACACTTTGGGTGGAATTGGTCTCGAGGAGAGCAACAGGAAGGCCCTGGGTATCGCGTCTTGTTCATTTTCATGATTATGAAAGGGGGAAAAGCCGTCTATAATGAGTGTCCTGCGACTGAGGACAGTATCTTACCTTGCCATATGTAGAAGAGAAATAAATAGGAAGCGTCATGGTATGAAGGGCAGCATGGTAGGGACGCTTTTCCGGTAATTGACATAGTCGTCTTGAAAGAATTCAACGAGCTTGGACTCTTCAATGACGATGCGGGACCTGAAGAAGTTCCAAAGCACAATGGCGTAGATGGCGAAGCAGACGACGTTGCCGAGTACAAGCTGAGTCCCCAAACCCCAGTAAAAGAAGCCGAAATAGCTGGGATGGCGCAGGAGGGCATAAACGCCCGAGGTGACGAGCACGTGCGAACCAGCTTTCTTCGTCTGTACGCGGTGATTAAAGCTCGCGCCGGCCTGAAGCATGGCACAAGAGCGGACAGCCTGTCCGAGAATGATGAGAAGAAGGCCCAGCACGACGAGGAGGGGACCCGATTGAAAGGGGGCCCATTGGCGGTGGGGGAAGATGAAGCCGACCAGGGCAGCCTCTAGGAAGGCTGCGGCATGGGCGATGGCGTATGCCGGCCAGTTGGCAGTCAGGAGGAAGCTGTCGATGTCGGCGCGGAGGGTGTTTGCCTCGGCCGTGGTCCAGAATTCGAGGAAGTGGAATGCTGAGAGGGGGACGAGGAAGAAGGGGACGCGCCAGAGAGGGCTTTCGGTTAGGAAGAGGATGGAGATGGTGAGGAGAGCGCCAGCGGCGAAGGTGAGGCCGAGGCTGAAGGCGCGGAGGGCGATGCCGGAGAGGGAGCTTGGCTGACCGGGGTAGAAGGGTTTGAGGGCGTCTTCCGAGGGGCGACGGAGATGCTGTAGAGAGGAGGGCGCGTGGTTGTCCATTAGGAGTTTCGGGGGGGGGGATCTGGTGAGCTGGAGGGGGGTTGCTGATGGGTTTCGTGATGGGAGTGAGGTTTCTTTTCAGGATGGTGGGTGATGCATGGCGGTGAGATTTCGATGGATCGTGTTAGACGGGGGGATCCGCTGGAGGAGTTGAGTGTCTTGCAACAGAACAATAGGAAGAGAAGGGGGACAATGGGTAGGAGAGCTAGATGTGACGTTGGTGGAGAAGGAATGGTTGGGGTAGGAGTTCAAGTGGGTAGGAGTGAAAGTGAAGCTGTATCCGGAGATGCGGCGGTTGGACGGCAACGTGGCTGGTGATGTATAGGTAGGTAGCGTGGTGGTGTGTGGTGGTGAGGGATACGGGAAGTGACTTTTGCATGACGCCATTCGTCGTCAGTGAGAACGAACGACGGTGATTTGATACGGATTTGGAATATAGCAGATGAATGATTCGTCGATATTCGGGATAGTCGAGTGGATACGAGATTGTCGGTTCTTCGAAGCCGTTGTCTTCCTCCCTACGAATATGGCTCCTCGCTCGATATCCCTTGTTCCCTCCCCATCATAACCCTCCTGAAAAGGAAAAGGAAGAGACGATGAGGACGAGAACATTGATGAAACCCCAGACGAGGGGAACCCAAGTGTTCATCTCATGATAGCCCGCCCTATAGATAGCCCCCACCCTGCGCCGCCATCGTCAGCCAGGCCAGACCTAGGATGCCAAATCATGCACCTACATCAGACCTGTGACGCTGCCGGCAAAGACGGCTTCGATGCCGGCGACGATGAGGTATATTATGGGTAGCGCCCAGGTGTATTTCCACGACGCCCGCTTCCATCCGTGCGTGCAGAAGGCGATGAAGACGACGGCGACATGGACGACGGCGTAGGTGACGAGCGTCCACAGCAGCGTGAAGCGCCATGAGGCGCCGACGGTGTAGAGCGTGTGCCGCTTATCTGGCGTATGGTCGCCAAGGATGGGGAGGCCCAGGCCTGGCCAGTCTGGCGTCTCGTAGCCCGGCGGCGGATCATTCGGGTACGACATGAGGGCATCGTCTTAAGCGAGGCTGGCCGAGGCTGGCCGAGGCTGGCTGGATCTCATCGGGTGCCACAGGTGGCTTGCTTCGATGACGTAATCCTGCCGCAGATGCGGTTGTGGCGCAGAAGAGTTGAGCTTCTTCGCCTCGTGACGACCAACGTTCATCTCTTCGGTACTACATGCAGATTACGGAGCACGATGCCGGCGGATCGACTGCTCAATTCGTTGTTGCAGCGATACCGAGACGTTCACGATGCTTCTACCACCGATCAAATCGTCGGAACTACCGCCAATATACTCGCCCGGCTGTCAAACCCGCTTAACCTCGGCATCTTGACATCGCAGCTGCTGACGGCTCCGGCGATATGGCATCTTCAAGACGGGCCACGAACGGCCATGCGGATAATCGGAATCTACAAGACGGCCGCGTCGAAAGTACGAGCCGGCAATGTCGACGTCGGCGAGATCCGTCGCTTGAGCTGTGACGAGTGGGCGCGGGCCGTCGTCACGGGCGCTGATGGTCGCTCTCCGCCCTGGCGTCATCTTCTTGTTCTCACTGGTGTTTTGCTGGGAATGGAGACGGGAGATGGATCTTGTCTTTCGTGGGGTTTGGTTAGGGCTCTGCAGAAGGCTGTGGTTGTCGCTGCCAACCTTGCGCTCCGGAACGTCGATCAGGATGGACCGATGGCGGCCGTGTCCATCGTTACAGCTCTCATATTTGCTTTTCCGATTCTTTCGGATGGGAATAGGGAGTGTATCGATTGCGATGCTTTACTTCCCGTTGCCGTGGGCGTCATCACTGGCGATGAGGGCTTTTGTGACGGCCGCTTTCTCACGGCTGTCGGAAGGGATACCGTCGTCAATGCCTCCGGTGTTCTCTCTTGGTCGCTGAACTCGCCGTCTCACCGCCTCGTTCAGGAATTGGAAGGGCGAAACTTGATGGTCAACATGGGTCCTCTGTCCAAACTGGCTGCTTTCGCGACGCAGCATGCTCGGACGTCTGCCGCTGTGCTGAGAGCGCATGAAGCTATCTTGCTCTTCACCTGCCGCGTTCTCGAAGCCTGGCGGGGGAATCCCCTGAGTGGTATCGATCCCGACGATGAGAAGGGGCGCATGTCTGCCGAGACGCAGCAGATGACTTGGCCCCGTCTGTGTGGCGTGCTCAGGAAGCTCATGTACGGCTCTGTGGCCGTGCTACAGGCCATGGTCTCGCGCAGCTTGGTTGATCGGGCCATGATGGGGGACGATATCGCGCCAGGGGTCGCGGCCAGGTCACTTCACGTGCTGAGGAATCTCTTCTTCATTTCATGGCGGGATGGAAACAGCAGTTTCGAGGTCTATACATTTTCCCATCTGGCTTCCATCGATGTCCTCACACGGCATCCTATGGAGACGCGCTCGTTTCTGCTCAGTCTACGGCGAGACGGCTTGGCGATGGCTTCGGCATCTCACCTCGAAAGAATTCTAGACCTTTTCTACCTCAACTTTTCAGAGCACGTTCCGCTCGTGCTCTCGACCGAGACGTGCGAGACATTCATCGTCGGGCCGGCGGAGGCATATCTCTCTCACCAAGGCCCCATGTCGAGCACGATCGCCGATCTCTTCGAGTCCGCCCACAGCGCGGTGCTCTCGGTGCTATCATGTCCTCGGCATAGCCGGCTCACGATGGAAATGGCCCCGCTGTACATTGCCAAACTGTTCCAGTCCTTCCCGCGTCTCATCTCGGCCCGGCAGTTCAGGGTAGCGTTTCAAACCATAATGGAGATGGTATCGCCGCCGTTCCCGATCGCGGGTCTGAGACCTGATCTCTCCGAGACGCTGCTCGAGATGCTTCGGTCAGTGATGGCGTCTGCTTCGAACGTGCCGCTCGAGAATTCCTCGCGGCGGCGGATGACGTCGTTTCCTGGGCAAGACGGCTTCTCGGAACGGAGCGCTCTGGTCATGACTCTGGTTGACTCGCTGCCGTTCCTCCCGCTGCCGATTGTGGGAGAATGGCTCACGATAGCGGCTCGGTCGATGAATGATATTGACGATGCTGCTTTGAGGGCTCCGGTGCGGGATCGCTTTCTCGACGTGCTGGCCAACGGGGACTTGGATGTCGAGAGAGCTGCCGTCGCGGTTGCCTGGTGGGGGACAAGGGGAGGGAGAGAAGCGGTGTTGTCTGGCGACTCGATGATGAGCGGAGCGATGATGATCGGCGAGACGCAGAGCCGACTCTGAGATCCGTCATTGAGTCCAGACTTTGATTCAGCTTCCCTTTCTCTATCTTGATATAAGAAGACGCGTCAACTCCCAGAGGCTGAGGAGATGGAGACGAGCATCTACAGCATCAGAGTTGCCATCTCTCCTTCATCTACACGCATCATTCATCACATCACCCCATCATGAGCAGTCCGCAAGCCCAATCTTGGCCGGCACGGACGTCGGTCTTGTTTTCGCTCCTCTGGGCGTCGACCGTGGCTTCGCGATTGCCTGTCACTCAGCACAGGATTCCCTTGTTCACTTCGGCGGCGAATACATGGCCGGGAATGCTGTGGAATCCGGTGACGAAGACGAGGGCGGTGACGGATACGACCGGTACGGAGAGCGATGTAGTTGCCTTTACCCCTGAGAGCGACCCCCCGGTCAAGGCTCCATCGCGGGTGCTCGTCTCGGATGACCCCTGGGCCGTCATGGGGTCTAATGCCAGGAAGTATCGGCTGGCCATCGTGGATCCGACGGAAGTGAAGCAACCGTGGGGCAACAGCAACAGCAACAGCAACAGCAACAGCAACAGCAACAGCAACAACGACAGCGACAACGACAACGACAACGACAAGGAAGCATCAGACAGCAGAGAGACATCCAGTGTCGACGCAGACCTCAAGCCCAAGCTCCGGGCCTGCGAGCCCGACTACGAGAGGGCAGCAGAGGACTGCCGCGTCCAACTGGGGGCAACATGCTCCCGCTCAAGGGACCAGTACGCAACCTGCGTGGAGAACCAATGCGTCTGCCTGGCAACACCCTGCCGCAACAAGAAGACATGTCAAGACAAGGGTCTATGCCCGGACGACGAAGAGGCCCGCTGCCGGATCAAGCCATCTCGCTTCCCTAGCTTCCCAGGCGTGTGCGAGTGTGCTGCCAAAGGCGAAGGCTGCAAGTCGGACAGCGCGTGCCGGAGCGCAGTCCAGTGCAACGAGCTGCATCGTGACCTGTACCCTCAGTTCGCGCGGTGTGTCGACGGTCGGTGCGTCTGCCGAAGAGTCGACTGTGCGAGGTCGGACGATGAGGAGAGGGATAGGGAGGTGTGTAAGAAGGCGATATCTTGTCCTACCGACTCGCATCCTTACTGCAACGCCAAGTTTGGAGTCTTGTCGGCTGTGTGGGATGGATATTGCAGCTGCAGGCGGGAAGAAGACTAAGACGGTCTGATGTCACGCATCTCGTGTTTTCCTTTTCCTTTTTTTTTCCCTTTTTTTCCCTTTTTCTTCTCGACTACTTTTCTCTCCCTCTCGTCTAGCTTATGGCTCGTCGTCATTCCCCCATGCCAGCCACTTGGATATCCACATACATACATACATACCAGCCCTCGTCATGACGCACGGGGCTCGCATGGCAATTCCCTTTCCTTTCCTAAACCGCCCGGACTTTCTTCTCTAACGCTTGCTGCAGCAAAGGAGGGGAAGACGCTTCCCAAAACCGGTTTTTACCTCGGTCAGAAAAGGCTTCGCCTCACACCATCCCCCTCCCTTGTATGTATGTATTCCTTTTCAGCTGGTCTGGGGGCGGAAGAAGAGGGTGTGCGACGTCATTCCCTTGGAAAGGAGGGAGGGGAACTTGTAACCCGGTCTGTTCGGCAACCCGAGTTGTGATAAATAGCTGGGGGGTTTCCGTCGTGCTGCTGGTTTGGTTGTAGCACTGGACGTGTTTTCTGAATTGGAAGATACTATCGTAAGAAAGAAAAAAAAAAAAAAGAGACGAATTTTCGAAATGTCTTTCCGTGGCGACGACGATGTGAGTTTTTGTCGTGCTGGTGGTGACGGGGTTGCTGACGGGTGATTTAGAACTACGGCTCTGGCGGTCGTGGGAATGATTCCTACGGTTCGGGCGGGAGGGGGAACGACTCCTACGGATCATCCGGTCGAACGGGCGGCAACGATTCGTTCGGTTCGGGGGGGAGAACCGGCGGCAACGACGATTCTTACGGCTCGGGGGGAAGGACCGGCGGCAACGATTCCTACGGCTCCGGAGGTCGAACGGGGGGAAGCGATAGTTTCGGATCCGGCAACGATTCCTACGGCTCCGGCGGGAGGACCTCTGGGAACGATTCGTACGCATCTTCGGGAAGGACTGGAGGGAATGATTCCTATGGTTCGGGGGGGAGGACCTCTGGGAATGATTCTTATGGCTCTGGGGGGATCTCTGGGAATGATTCTTACGGTTCGGGGGGGAGGACTTCTGGGAATGATTCGTATGGATCTTCGGGGAATACGTTGGGTTCTGGGAACGATTCTTACGGCGGCGCTGGGGGACGGACCTCTGGGAATGATTCCTACGGTTCTGGGGGGAGGACTTCGGGGAATGATTCCTACGGCTCTGGCGGACGGACCTCTGGGAATGATTCCTACGGTTCTGGCGGACGGACCTCTGGGAATGATTCCTACGGCTCTGGGGGGAGGACTTCGGGGAATGATTCCTACGGCTCTTCTGGAAACACGTATGGCTCCGGCAACGATTCCTACGGTTCCGGAGGTCGAACCAGTGGCAACGATTCCTACGGCTCCGGAGGTCGAACCAGTGGCAACGATTCCTACGGCTCCGGAGGTCGAACCTCAGGCAACGACTCCTACGGCTCCAGCGGAAACGACTCCTACGGCTCCTCAGGAACCACCAACAAATCAGACAGCACCATGGGCAAGCTCATGGAAAAAGCCGGCGACATCCTCGGCAGCCGGAAGCTCGAGGGGAAAGGACAAGAGAAGCGCAACCAGGGAGACAACAACGATTACTAGCTTCGTTCTTCGAGGTAGTTTCTGCCGTGTCGTTTGATATCGAAAGAAAAGACAAAAAAGGTCTCTTTTTTTCCCGAGTCTTCCCCTCAGAGGAGGTGAATCTGCACATCTTGCTTGTAAACTTGTGCTGGGCGTCTCTCTGTGCTATACATACATGCATGCATATCACACGCGAGTAAGGGACTGGCTGCAAGGTCATCAGCCGTGTTTCCTGCACGTAAGCCGGTCATAGCCGTCTGCCGCCGCCGCCGCCGTCGTCGTCGTCGTCGTCGTCGTCGTCGTCGTCGTCCACCAGCCTCTTCTCCACCTTGACCAGTAAAGCAGCATCCCTCACCGTCTGGCCCGCAGCATCCCTCAGACGGACGAATCGATACCCCTGCCCCAACCGGTCGAGGCGAACGCACGCCCACGCGGCGAGATCGTCGCGGCCAATCTCGTCGTCGCGGATCGTGAAGCGAACGAAGCTCAGCTCCGGTACCAGGCCGCTGATGCCGCGGAACGATACCTTCTCCGCTTGCAAGTCGACGTCGCGGCCGCGGTGGGTCCGCGTCCGTGCCTTGAGCGTTTGGACGCTGTCGTCGGATGGAGCCGATCCGTCGACGTGCATCTCCGTCTTGATGTACGGGTGGAAGCGTTTCGCTGATGTGTCGTATGGGGGCAGTGGGATGCCTTGGGCCGCGAGAAAGGTGATGGAGAGGGAGAGCGTCTTTCGCCGAGGCTTCATCGTTGAGGACGAGCGATGAGGACGGAATCCTGTTCATCAACGTTTCAGCCAGATTCCAAAGTGTTTCAAGCTTGTGTACATGTATAATATAACCTACCTTCCGGCTTGAGAACGTAGCCATCCGAATCGGCAAACATGGCCTCGTTGAGCATCATGCCCTCGTCAACCTGTTGCCAGTTGAGAGCCACCACCTGCGCGCCCGAGCCCCAAAACACGGGCGGATACAAGTTGGAGGAAGCGATGCGTAGGCCTGAAGGATAGACGCGCATCATGTAGTCGCGGTTGTGCTCAAACAGCTCGACCGGGTTCTTGTCGCCGTGTTCTAGAAACTTGCTCTCCGAGAGGGAAAAGATGTGCGTCGGCATCGATGCTTCCGGCTGCGTCCAGGCTTTGAAGGAGACGGCCTGCGTGTAGATTCCCAGACAGCTGAGGGCTTGAGTTATCTTGGACACCTTGCTCGGCCTGGCTCGGGGCGTCGTATCGTCGCCGCTGTCCGAGTCTATCGGCTGCGGATGCTGGTGAGCAACGTACTTGACCTTGACCAAGATCTTGCGCCGCAGCGACTCCGGGCTGGGCAGCGAGTCCGGCGTCTTGGACGGCGTCGTCACCAGAAGCCCTCGCCAGGCGTCCTGCATCAGGTCGACCATGACTGCCTGCTGGCCTGGGCTGCAGTGCACCTCGAGGCTGACGATGAGCGGCAGGTCCGTCACGGCAAAGGCGCCGTCTCGGATGGCCTGACAGACGTCTCGGAAGGCAACGTCGCGCGTGAGTGTGTAGCCGTGAAGCACACGGGGCTCCATGCTGACGTCTTCGGCGCTTTCCGACGAGCCGTCTTCGTCGACAGTCACCGCTTTTCTCCTGTTTCCCAGGCTCGTCTTGTCTAGGCGTGCGGCCAGCGACTCGGGCAGTCTTCCTCGGAGTGTGTCGAGCCTGCTCCTAGGCTTGTCTTGGACATCGGCGCCGCTGTCCGGGTCTTCTTCGTAGCCGACGCCGTCCCAGACGTCAATCTCGACGCAGCGGCAGCCCCTCCGCAGGACTTTGGTGTAAGCTTCGGCTGTGCTGTCGCTCGAGAGCTGGTTGCCTGACAGGTACGTGTTGTGACTAGAGCTGACGAAGTAGCTGCACAGCGGCCACGAGAGATCGCATGGCTGCGAGGGCAGGGTGATGTCCGTGTCAGCCGAAGCCATGTATCGCAAGAAACCTTCGATGCCTGTGCTAGAGGAAGCCAGAAAGTCGGCGGCCGCGGAAGAGGCATCGTCGGCGTCCTGGACGCGTCGGACAAACGTCTTGGCCTGGTTCTGCGTCCATCTAAGGTCGGTCCCGGCATGGGCTTCAAAGATGCGCCTTAGATATGGCAGCATCACCTTTCTGTTGAGCTCCATATCGACAGGGCTGAGGCGATGAGGACGCCAGGCGACGAGGCTGTTCGACGAGACTGTCCTGGCATCCTTGCCTTCCTCCTGATTTTGCCGTCAGCCTCGTCGCGCCTCGTCATGTGCTTCGTCCAAGCGGGGCGATGACGCAACAGGGGCATGTGCCTGGGCGGTGTGCAGATACGGAGCAAGTTCCTGATTGCCTTCTCTGAATGCCTTCTTCCCCCACCGATTTGCTGGTACCGATTTGCTGGGTGAGGAGGAGGGAGAGAGACGGGACGAAATCTCTCCGAAGAGAAGTCCTTGGACCCTGCAGGTCTGAAGATCATGTTAAGCATGAAACTTGAAGCAAGCTTGCCATTCTACCAGCGGACTGGCGGTTGAGCATCGTCAATAGGTCTGTCAAGTCGACTAAGCTGAGCTCGTGTCCAGTCGATCATGGCTTCCATCGCAGGATTCGCAAAGAATTTGCAAAGACTTTATAGATGCCGATTAACAGTTCAAAGTTTTCCTTACGAATCCTTGCCGTCCTTTCGTATACCGCATCAGCCCCTAGATGAGATCTCTTCTTGGTGTTTTCTGTGGCTTAGTAAGCTGGGCTTTAATTGTGGACCGCCTTTGTCGAGGATCATCGCGACTCTACCTACGGAAATACATAGAGATAGCAGATAGCGACGAAAAATCTTCAACATGACCCCCCCGAACGCGTCGTGAGCCCGCCAACTCGTTACTTACTATGGCTTCCGACTCCAAATCTAGCAGCTCTGTTTCCAGCGACTCCGTTTCCAGCGACGAGGAAAGCGCGGCAGAAACAGACATCGTGCCCGCCCCCAAGCTCCCCATCACGTCCGAGTGCAAGCATTACGTCGACAGAAGCGAGGTTCCATGGGATATTCAAAAGTGAAGAGGCCCTTGGCATTCAAACTTATCCTCTCGAACTAACCCTGTCTTTAGATACTTTGACCAGCGATTCTCCATCTTCTCCCGCTACCGCGACGGCATCCGCCTCACGGACGAGGCTTGGTACGGCGTAACGCCCGAACCAGTTGCGAAGTACATAGGCCGCTTTCATCGAGAAAGTGTCCCCCTGCTGATACTGCGTCAAGTGCCATTGCGCTGAGAACAAGTTGCATCCACAAGGACAAAAGCATTCTCATCGACGCCTTTGCCGGTGCCGGAGGCAATACCATCGCCTTTGCTCTCAGCGGACACTGGCAACGCATATTCGCCATCGAGCGAGATGCCGCGACACTCGCATGCGCTCAACACAATGCTTCCGTCTACGGAGTCGATCAATCCATCATCACCTGGATCCAAGCCGATAGTTTTCACTTTCTCGACGCTGTCGCCGCTTGTTACTCCGGACTGGATCCCGACCTGCGCATCTACGACGGTAGTGCCGTCGTGTTTGCAAGCCCTCCCTGGGGCGGGCCTGGATATCGGACTGACAAGATTTTCAATCTGGAGACGATGCAGCCGTACAGCATCTCTCGACTTCATAGCGCCTATGGAGGCCTGGATCATATGCTGCACTTGCCACGAACCAGTGACTTGGGACAGATTGCGAACCTGGCCCCTGAGGCAACCAAGATCGAGGTTACACAGTATTGCTTGAATGGAGCCAGCAAAGGCATGGTCGCCTACTTTCCTGGCGACAAGTCGAGACTGCCGATTTTGCAATGAGCGAGCGAACGCATCTTCTTTCGGTCCTTCAACCTTGGACAAGATTTTGCCATGATTCCGGCGTCTGCTGCTCCGGTGGACTTGAGCGGCCCAGAGAGTGAATCACCGGAGGCATGGGCAAGCCTTACTTCCCATCCAGCGTTTGGCTCACGACGTGGATAACGACTAACTCTTGTTCCCTGTCGGGTATAAGCTCGCCGAGCCGCATATCAGGCAGTGTGCATCGGTCTGTCAGCGACATCGGGCCTTCTTTGCCGCAGAGGTCATTCGACGTCAAGCGTCTCTCGTGCTTCCACATGGTGAGTCTCCTGCGGTTAGAGAGGACAAACGGGACTAAATGGCATTCATACAGTGTCTTGATGTGTTCATGGTATCGTCTTGGTGGCAGACGCGGGAATCTGTACATATGCCTCTGCGAAGAGAGTTATCACTTATGTATAGGACGTGGTTGAGCCTAGGCTGTCAACTGATGTCAAGTAAACACGCAATTCGCTAGAGAGAGAGTGACGTGATTACAGTCATGTAGAGAGCTAGCGATGCAGACGATCTAAGATTCGTACGATGAGTCCCCATCGTGGGCCTACCCTACACACCCACCACCAGAGCTGCCTCGACAACATCCGTCACGTCAAACAGGCCCCAGCCAAATAACCACCCCCTAACCATGGCAAAGGACAAGAAAAAATCGACCGAATCCAAGAAGGCCAAGAAGGTGACAAACACACAGCATTCACCCGAAAGACGCCCGCGGCTGACGACGCGCGCCAGGCCGAAAAGGCAGCCAAGCAAGCCAGCAAAGGCGAGAAAAAGGCCAAGACCAAGGCAGCGCGGCTCGATGGCAGCGACGGCGAAGACGTCGACCTGGATGAGGTACTCGAGGCCTACCGCCGGGAACAGGAGCAGTTTCACAAGGTGACGGAGACGATTTGCGCCGAAGGACCTCCTCCTCCTCGCTCGGCTTCGACGCTACTGGCGGCGCCTCACGATGGCAATAGCCTGCTCCTATTCGGGGGCGAGTTCTTTGACGGGTCGGTGGCACGCTTCTTCAACGACCTGCACATTTATAGCATTGGCCGCGACGAGTGGCGGCGCGTGTCGTCGCCCAATGCGCCGCTGCCGCGCTCAGGCCATGCTTGGACGAGAGCTTCTAACCCGGCCTTCGTCTACCTGTTTGGCGGCGAGTTCTCGTCGCCTAAGCAAGGCACCTTTCATCACTATTCGGACTTGTGGCGTCTCGAGCCGGCTACTCGCGAGTGGGCCAAGATCGAGCCGGCTCGGGCCCGAGACAAGAGCCCGCCGGCGAGGAGCGGCCATCGCATGACGTACTGGAAGCAGTACATCATTCTCTTCGGCGGCTTCCAGGACACGTCCAACCAGACAAAGTATCTAGCCGACCTCTGGGTCTTTGACACTGTCAACTACATCTGGCACTGCGCCGCCTTGCCTCCGGCCCAGCTCAAGCCCGATGCCCGCTCGTCTTTTACCCTACTCCCCTGTGATCAGGGAGCCGTTCTTTACGGCGGCTACTCGCGCGTCAAGGCTAATCTGAATATAAGCAGCCACAAGAAGGCCTCTTCCAAGGGTCAGGCGGGCAGCGGCAACAAGAACGCGTTGGTGCCCAAAGTGCACGAGGACTGCTTCTTCCTGCGCATGGCCCTACCACCGACCGGCGCCAGTCCGGACACGCCGCCGACGATGCGCTGGGAGAGGCGTAAGAGGCCGGCCAACGCGCCTAACCCGCCCCGGGCCGGCGCCACCATGACCTGGCACAAGGGCCGCGGCATCCTTTTCGGTGGCGTTCACGACGTGGAGCAGAGCGAGGACGGTATGGACAGCGAGTTCTTTAACCAGCTGTTTGCGTGGAACATTGAGCGCAACCGCTTCATGCCTCTTGGCCTGCGCAGGCCTCGACAGCAGAAGAAGACGGCGATGGAGCAACAGCAGCGCATCGGTCGCCGTGGACGTGCACAGGCCAACGAAGAGGAACTCTTGAGGCAACTCGCTGCACTCGAGACGGGAGCATCCCTGGAAGACGCCGACGACATGGAGCTGGAAAGGGCGCACGAGTCGAGTCCACCGCCGGACGAGAAGCCGGCCAAGGAGATGCCCATTTCGATGGAGCCGCCTCATGTGCGGTTCAACGCGCAGCTGGCCGTACAGAACGACGTGCTTTACATCTACGGCGGCACGTTTGAAAAGGGGGATCGCGAGTTTACGTTTGACGATCTGTATGCCATCGACTTGAGCAAGCTTGACGGTTGCAAGCAGATCTTTAGCAGACCGGTGCAGGACTGGATCGTGAGTTTACATGCCGACCATGTATTGTTTGGAAACGACGGTGAGACTGACGAGATGTCATTGCAGGAATCCGAAGACGAGGATGATGAGGATGAGGATGATGAAGGCGAGGACGACGAGACGGACGAGACGGACGAAGATGAGGCAACGCCATTGCATACACCGAGTAAGCGGAAGAAGAAGAAGGAAGAGGAAGTTTCGGTTCAGGACTCGGCGTCGGAGGCGTCGACTTCGCGGGAGGAGGAGGATGATGACGATGAAGCGGAGACGACGGCGACGTCGGTGGACGATGGACTTCCGCACCCAAGAGTGAGTATCTTTTTCTCTCTCTACGATGACGACTAAGACAGGCTGACGAACGGCACACACCAGGCATTCGAATCGCGACGAGAGTTCTTCGCGCGGACGTCAGCCGAGTGGCAAGAAGTACTAATGACGAGCCTTGGATGGAAAGGAGCCCAGCCCGAAACGCTATCAGTCAAAGAAATCAAGACCAAGGCCTTTGAACTGAGCGAGTCCAAATGGTGGGACTGCCGCGAGGAGATGATGACTCTGGAAGAGGAGCACGAGGCAGCGGGCATCCAAGAGGTGGTGAGCCTAACGGAGAGGGGGGATGCGAGTGGCGGCGCAAAGAGAAGGTGAAGACAAGAGAAGAGGCCACGTCTTTGCGCTGGAGAAGCTAGGTATTCCCTACGTACGTACGGCTAGGAGCCCGGCCGGGTGCCCATGGGCGGATAGAGGACGCCGTCGCGCTCGATCTTGGGATCACAAGTGCAGCGCTTTTCGGGGGGGATGTCGGTCATGACGGCGACGATGTGCTTTCCGCAGCCCCACCAGGTTGTCTTGTCTGGGGGTTGTTTTGTTAGCTGATGATGGCTTCGTGAGTGGTTGTGGTTGTGGTTGTGGTTGTGGTTAAGGTGGTGACGTACGACAGGTGGCGCAGCTTGTTTGCGCGCACATTTCTGCTTGGTTGGTGTTATAAAGAAGATGAATTGGATGATGTAAAGGACCTGGAGGGACGAGGTTGATGCTGTGAGATTAGATGGTGGTGTTGAGACTGTTGACGACGAAAACTCTCATGGCGTCATCGACTGATACAGATACAGTGTATATAACAAGATACACTGTATAGATACGCACGGCCTGCTGTATGCCCAGCACAGCAGCATCAACCCCCCAAAATCCCCCCTTCATCCCCAAGCCCAACCTCAAAAGAGATGCCTAAACATCCATCAGCGACCCGCCAACCGCCTTCCCGCCCTCCCCGCAACACCATCGGCAACAGCCCTGACGAGCGCAACAGCCAGCTCGGTGCCTTGCTTGACGTAGCGCTCGGCCGCGTGGCAGGGGACGTGCAAGAAGAGGACGTTTCGCGGGCGGTGGTTGCGCAGGAGGTGGGCGAGACTGGCGTGGTAGATGTATTCGCAGAGGAAACGGCCCGCGTCGTCCGAGATGCGGAGGTCCATGTCTGGTGTTGTGGCTGCGCGCCAGGCTTGCAGAATGGATTGCAGGGGAAGATCGGTTTTGATTTCCGACGGCTTGTTCTCTTGGCTTATCGCGTTGTCATCGTCGTCGTCGCACGTTTCTTCCGCGGGGAGACAACCGTCTACGTCGGGGGTTCGGTATCCATCTCTCCTCGCCCTTCGTTCAAGCTGGTATACAGGCCTCGGTCCCGCCATGCCGATATGGATGGCCGCGTCGATGCGCGCTTTCCCTTCGTCGTCTTCATCCCAGAGGGTGGGGATGAGCTTGCGGACGACATCGTAGCTTACGCGTATGGCCTCGGGATGAACCACGATGCGTACGCGCGGGCCGCGCTCCGTTCGGGGCAGCGACGAGGGGAGGTTCCGGGCGATTTCCCACGAAGGGTTGACGCTTTGCTGCTCGCCGAAGGGCTGTGATGTGATGGGTTAGCCATGTTGTTCGACTTCCATGGGGGGGGGGGGCGGGAAGGGAGACTTGCGCCGAAGCCCGTTACGAGAACGGTCAGCTCCTCGTCGTGAGATCCCATGGTATGTTGTCTTTGCGCTTTGGAAGATGAGCTGCGTGGATGATGGCTGCCTGATCTACCCATCTACAGATACGGCCCCAACGTCTCGGGCAGCAACGCCTCAACTCGACGGCCGAGGTTTAAGCATCCAACCGCAAACACCGCCCGCAGCTAACATCTCACCACCACCACCATCACCTCATCCTCCTCCTCCCATCATCTCCACCATCACCTCCCCCTCCACCATTAGCATCAGCAGGACAAGCCGCGACGTCTCATCCGTACCATCACATGCCACGGCACAGGAAACCAACGTGATATCATGGCTCGGCAGAATTGCAAGTCCGAGGCCGCCTCGGCTGCGGCTCATGTGTGTATGTATGTGCGAATACACAGATGACCGATGGATTCGGTGCAGGGTAGCCCGCTTTTACCGGGCCGGTAACTCCGCCTTTCGGGCGCGGACTTGCCTGTCCGGGGCCGGCGCCGCAGATGGTAAATAGCACGACTCGGGGCCGTGAAAAAGGGGGACGGACACGTCTTTTCGTCCGAGCACGTCAAGGGGCAAACTGACTTGCTATCTCTTCTCGTTCTCGTTCTCGTTCTTGTCCTTTTTTCGTCTTCATTGTTCATCGTCACGTCTCTGGCCATGGGATCCCAACAGCCAGTGACGCTCTCCCTGTCCGGCTTCCTCTTTGACCTAGACGGCACCATCGTCGACTCGACGACGGCCATTGTCAAGCACTGGCAAGCGTTCGTCTACCATCCGCTGCCTGATCGACCACGCTCACGATGAGACTCACTTCACATAGCATCGGGGCCGAAATCGGAGTCTCGGGAAAGACAATACTCGAGACATCGCATGGACGACGAAGCATCGACGTCTTCAAGGTCATTGCGCCGGAAAAAGCCACCTGGGAATGTGCGGAACTCGACATCTCGATTCGATCCAACGGAACATATGCTGACGACGGGAGACGTAGATGTCAGCAATGTAGAGGGCAAGATCCCTCGTCTGTACGGAGGGGACGCCGTTGAGATCCCCGGCGCCCGTCCGCTGCTCGACTCCCTCACAGCCCGGTCCGTCCCCTGGGCCATCGTCACGTCTGGCACGACGCCGCTGGCTACCGGCTGGCTGGACGTGCTCTCTCTTCCCAGGCCGGAGCATCTCGTCACGGCCGAGTCGGTGCAGGACGGTAAGCCCGACCCTTCATGCTATCTCATGGGACTGGCGAAGCTCGGGCTGGCCGACGCCGCTGCCGATGTCTTAGTGCTGGAGGACGCGCCCGCGGGTATCAAGGCTGGTAAGGCGGCTGGCTGCAAGGTCGTGGGCCTCGTAACGAGCCATAGCTTTGAGCAGGTGGTGGCCGCGGGTCCGGACTGGGTGGTCGAGGACCTCGATTCGGTCCGGGTCGTGGGACGGGATGACTCCGGGAGGATCATGGTGGAAATCCGGCGGCCGCTGAAGACACCATGATGGAAAAGGGGGCGGTGGACGAGGGGGTGAAGAAACGAGTCAATGGCCAATCGGACCGCTGATAAGCGAGGGATAGAAAGCACAAAAGGTTGTCCATGATTGTTCGGACCACATATAGCATTCCTGCCGTGATCCAATAGACTGAGTATCCCTTGACTAGGGATCGGATGAGCGGTTGAAGATGTTTCATGATGGCCATCAGTAGCCTCGCGACGCACGAGGGGCGCTCCCGTGTCTAACCTTGTTTTTCCTTGCGAAGCAACCCCTCGCTTTGAAAGGCCCCCCCTCCTGTCGGCCCCCTCCTGTCGGCCCCATATCGTCATCTGTTGAGCCGAGCGCGTCAGCCTTGCTATTTTGTCACTAATAAAGAGCAAGGGGAGACTTGCCTTTCGCCCTGCGTGTGGAGACATTCTGACCGAAGTCTGGAGACGGGGGTTTCCATCTGTCTTCCTTCCCGCTGTGCTTTGACAGGTCGCAGATGGCATAACGTTGGGGGAGCGCGCTCCACAGCTTCCCTCCCTGGAGAGGAGCCCACGAGGACTGGCCATTAACGCGACATGACCTGGGGTCCACGTGTCTACCGTGGTTCTGCGTCACGACACGTCGCGAGCGCGTCTGTCGGGGCGAAGGAGCGGCGCCAAGGAAGAGGTTGGGCGGCTGTTGGGCGGCATCATGTGTGGCTGTGAGCGTGAGGTCTCGAGAGGGGGGCGTCTGGCTAGAAGGGGGGAGGAGGTTCTTGGAGAAGCGCGGCGAGAATACGAGAGGATGGATGGAGGGCGAGAGTGAGAGGAAAGAAAGAGAAGGAGAGGGAAACTAGCGATGACGGCCAAGATTGATGAGAGGTAGTGAAGGTCGCCCAGGAAGGGCACAAGGCAGCGTACTAGATGTATGTACATACCTACATACATACATCCAAGGACGGGTGGCGGGCAGACGAGGCTCGAAAATGCATACATACATACATACATACATACATACATACATACATACATACATACATACATACATATTGTAGTATCACGATCCAGGGGAAAAGCGTCGCACAGGCGAGCGAGCATGTATGTATGTATGTAATTTGGGGGCCCGCCGTCGCACCACAGGGACGGACCGAAGGGTTCAATCAGGTGTCACTCATTGGATGCCGTCTGAGCGGACGCGGCAGTATGTGGTAGGTATGTATGTATACACCTACCTGCCTACATGGTAGGATGAGAGGTAGGAAGAGCAGCAGTAGTAGCAGCAGCAGTAGCATGGAGTAGATAGGTACAGGTAGGTAGGTAGGTAGGTAGCAGCAGTAGTAGCATTAGCAAGGCGTAGCAGTAGTAAAAAGGCGCGGAATCAGAGCGAACAAGAATCCCGCACAAATTGGCCGCAGTCTATCAGTTGCAGCCTTGGAAGACGGGAGACGCGCCGAGACTCGACTCTCGGAAAGGGGCGGCAAAGGAGACGGAGAGGAAAGGAGGCGGGACGGAGAAAGACGGAGACTGTCAGTGAGAGAGAGAGAGAGAGACACGCACACACCCGCACAGAGAGAGAGAGAGAGAGTGAGAGAGAGAGCCGTGGGGCAATGGATATCGTGGCCCATGTGCGCTTGGCGGCTTGGCTCCTGTGACGTGCAGGCGAGAGCCGATGGGGACGGAGAGGCGGAGGGCACGAGGAGGTGGAGGATACGAGCGCGGCCGGGGGTTTTGTGGCCGAGAGTCGACGATGATGCATTGATGGCTAAGGGGTTTGTTTGACTTGGCAAGCTCTTTTGAGGGTGGCATCATGGGTGAGAGTGTGTACGAATATGTATGTATGTATGTATGTATGTATCGTATGTGTGTACGAATGTTTACGTATGCATGCATGTACGAGTAGGTGTCCATCTCCTGTGATACGGCTGTGTGTCTGTCTGCCTGCCTGGCCCTGCATACCTACCTACCTACCTATGATATATCTGTGGGAATACATACCTATGTACATGTATGGAGTATTCGTACACATTTCTTTCATGTCTGTCTGGATACAACAGTGTCATCAGTGGTCACTGGCCACTGGCCCGTCTGCATCGTGAGGTGGCCACCATGGCGTCGTGACTCGTCACCTGGCCCGGGCCGGGAAGCGGCTCGCGCGAGGCTGGCTGGCTGACGAGGGTCCCGACGCTTGTCGGGGGAGGGGCTTGTCGGGGGAGGGGAAGGGGCAAGGCAGGACGACGAGGCAATCCGTGCGCCCCATCTCTCGTCAGACTCGATGACTTTGGTAATGTGGCGCGCCCGAGAGATGCGACGGAGGCGTCCATCAGCTCGCTTCTCGAGCCGGCCATCTTGCCATCTTTTATCTAGGGAGGTTACAGGTAGGTGTATCTAGATGTGCTGAGATAAGCATGCCATTTGAAACACACCATCACCACCATAACCGCCATCACTACCATAACCGCCATCACCACCACAACCACCACCACCAGCACAACCTCATCATCGCCCCATCCACCTCGACCACCACCTCTCCAGCCCTGACCAGTCCCTCCCCATCGCACGCCTTTGTTGTTGCTTGTTTCTAGAAGACAGCCCGGTGGCGACTTACTTCCAAGCCGTGCCACCGCACCGGCGCATGTCTCGCCTGGTCAGGACTCCCGCCGATCCCCAGGAATTGAACCAGCACGGGTGCGTCATACTCATACCTCGCTAGGACTGCTACCGATGGACCATCACACGTGGCGTCGGCATGTCTTTTACTCGTTCGTGTACGAGTAACCGCTGCAGGGCTACGAATCGGCAGCCTCTTTGCCTTGTCCGTCAGCATCGCGAGCTTCTTCCCCCCCCCCCCCCCCCGCAACATTTCGGCGAGAGGCCCTTTTTTTCCCTGATGGGAACAGGGGTGGCGTCGTGGAGGGGGGCAGAGGTTGCTCTGAGCTCTGTTCTCAGCTTCGCGGGAACCCTTCCTGTTGCGTGCTTCTACGGACAAGGATGTGTGTCCGAGTGAGGCAAGGGGAGTGATCCGACATTATGGTGCGGGCTAAGGCAGCCACAGATCCGTACCTGGTTTCCCCAAGGCGGTGCTGTCGTGGTAAATTATCTCGACAAAGGGAGCGTGTCTGTCTGTCGGTCTGTATGGACCTATGCATGTACTGCAAAAGAACGCCCTCACACCCACAAAGGCCTACATACATACATATGTGTGTATGTAGGTAGGTATGCACACCCGCCCCGCGCGGCCCTCAAGCCGCATACCTACCTACCTAGGTACCTACCTACTTACATTGCATGTATGTATACCTGCGCTGCACTGACTCGCGACAACGACGTCGTTGCATCGGCGTCACTCTCCGGCCTGGGATCGCGAGCCTTCCTGACCTATTATACCAACCCACGGCTACCGAGCCATGACCCGAACGGCGCCTGAAAAGAAGAAAGCAGTAAGCAGTTAACTACCTACATATTCGTACAAGCCCAAGTATGCGGCAAGCCGCTTCTTCGCCCGCTGGCTTACCGCATAAGGCAAAGACAGGGCCAGTTAGCCCGCGGAAGAGGCCCAAGCCGCTGGGCCGCTAAGGTCGTCTTCAACCGCGGGCTGCTCTCTAGGCCTAGACCCTAGAAGGTTAATCGTCGTACGATTGCAGATCTTGCCCCTTCCCCACTTTCCCGACTTGGCTTTTCTTCCCTTGCCCCTTTTTTTCGCCTCTCTTTCTCGCTCGACAGACGGCGGTTTAAGCATACAACCCGTCGGGCAGCCGATGCGACCATGGCGTGTCACATGGTGTAACCTGCAGGAAGAAGACATATCGGCTGTACATATGTATTCGTACAAGAGGTTCGGTATGTATGTATGTATGTATGTATGTATGTCTTCTCATGGCCCCAGCCACCACCACCACCAGCCAGAACTAGAAGGCGTCATTGGGCCCCCTCACCCTCCTCTACACACGTTCAGAGACTACAACAAACGCAGACCGAGGCGCTAGGACGCAGATGCGCGTCAACCGTCCCAGTGGACTGGGTAACCGGTGAAAGAAACAACAAAAACACAACAGCCTCTTCCTTTTTCCTCTCTCGCCTGCGCCTAGACTGTCGGGAACAAAGAAGCAACGCTCGGACGTGCTTGGCCGGCCCGCGTGGCCTCGGGGGTGGATCCAACGAGAGCCCAGGTCACATCACAGGAGGGGATGCAGTCCAACATGATACGGCTTGCGTGCCGGCCAGCCGACGGGCGACAGGTCCAATCAGGGCTTTGCTGCCAAGCACACCGAGTACCGTTCCCAGGGAACGAGATGGGGCCCTTTTTTTTTTTTTTTTTTTTTAAAAGAGAATAAAAAGAGCCCGCCGATGGATGGATGGCGATGTCCGCCCCGGACTCTGGCCATGTGTCTTTGTAGGCGCACACCGGCGGCTGGGCGTGTGGAGTTGTCCTTTCTGCACCGGTGCATCGACATGCATGCAATCAACCGTTGCCGGAGACGGGCCCGAAAGAGGAACTCGTTGTCCGGGGGTTTGGTTCCGGACGAGGCCGGGTCCGCCCGCACCTTGTGTGATGGGCGTGTGAGAGAAGAATGTGAGAGAGTGTGAAAGGGGGGGGAAGAGGAGAGAGAGAGAGAGAGACAGAGTGAGAGAGAATGTGTGCGCGTTAGAGAGTGTGTGACTGTGAGAGAGACGTTGGCCCCTCGGACAACCGAGTCGGCGAAATCTGCCAGCGTCCGTGCTCGGGTCGCGTCGCCGTAGCCGTCTTGGGCCGGACCGAGCGCGGGCCCGTGGTTGGCAGGTAGGTACAGAGACTTCCGGCACCGTAGATCCCTACTAGCTCAGCTAAGGCACGGCACCTGAGGAGCGGATACCCCACGATTTCTCGGCTGTGTCTGCAGTAGATACGACTAACAGTGGTTGGCGGCAGCGGCGGCAACCTGCGACGGGGCGAGCGAGGGATCTGGAACAAGCCTGTAGTATCTAGGTAGGTAGGCATGTACAGGTGGTGGTAGGTAGGTAGGTAGGCAGCGTCGCAGTGCCATGGGCAGTATCGAGGACGAGTTGTGAGGCCTCATGCCACATACTACCACCGGCGGCGGCGGCATCCGGGCGCAATGCAAGGCAGCTTTGGCGCTTTGTCCAGCCCGGGCTGGCAGAAGCGGACAGGGGGGGGGGGGGGTGACGAACGGGCCACTTTGCCTCCTCCGCCTCCGCCTCCTCCTTCGCCTCCTCCTCCTACATACAGCATGTATGTATGTATGTACGTATGTACTGATGGCACATGGCGACCAGGTCAGTATCTATGGACATCCATAGGTCGTGATGGGCTGACGGGGGCGGCGCTAAAGAGGAGACCGAGGGGGCGGACGGGCGCGTGTTGAGAAAGGAATTTAGGGCGCAGAAAGGGGATGGGACGATGACGGATGGCGTCGTGACGCCCCCTCTATCACTGTAGTGGGCGAATCGTCTCCCGCCCCCCGCCCTGGTCCATGCTTTGTTCGCCCCCTTGGACACGGTTTGTGGTGGAGTTTCTTTCTTTTTTCTTTCTTCACTCTGCGTCTAAGGAAGACAACATGCGGATATTCGTACATATGTACATGTATGACAGTATGATAGATGTACTATAAGATCGAGAGTTTTATACCCGTCTTCCCTTGACTCAGCGCGCTCACGCGTCGGCGAGGCGAGGGGCGCGGAATAGGTCGAGGGATCAAGGTGCGATAGCCGACTCAGGACGACGAGCGTGATGTCGCAACGTATGTATCCGTACGCCGTCAGGATGCATCACAGCGCCTCAGCCAGCCAAAAGAAAGCAACGACGGACGGGTTGCAGGGGAAGGGGGGGGGGGGCAGGCCTACACTTACATACATACATGTGTATACTTCGTACATTCGGTCGGTTACGGTGGTGGTGGCTATGGTGGTGATGGTGGAGGTTGACGGTGGCTGTGGTGGGCTGGAGCTTTCTGGACTCTGCCGTCGAAATCATGTACGAATAGGTGGCCCCGAGAACTCGGGCAAGACGGACGGCCGTGGCGCCGGAGGTAGGCCGGGCCCGTGGCCGGACTTGCTTACAAGAAACAAGCAAAAAAGTGAAGGATTCAGGTCCAGGGATAGAGGGCGACGAAAGAAACGGAACACTTACTTACACACACCTATACACACACTCACTCACACACACTAACACACACTCACACATACACTCACACACACACTCACTCACACACTCACGCACACACTCACGCACTCATGCTGGGGTAGCGCCGCGGAGCCCGTTCTCACTTCTGTAGCACGCGAGCTGCAGCCATCTCTTGACAGCTTCTCGGACTTGCCGCGCCTGGACAGGTGCGACGGCGGACATTGTAATAAGCGAGCCAGCTGTTTTCCCCAGTCTCTATTTTTGGTTCCATGAATTTTCTCGGGTTCTGACAGCGCGTTTCTCGTCTTCCCCCTCCCCCCTCTCCCCTGACCCAATTGTTCATCCTCCTCCCCCCAAAGCCCCTCTCCGCGCGCGCGCGCAGAACAATAACGAGAGGAAGCAGAAAAGAGGGCGAGGCGCGTAGGAGGGAACGGCGGAGAAAAAATAAAATAAAAAAAAGGGCCGCCACGACACGGGACGTTGGCTCCATCGACGTCTCATCGCGTCCGCGCGCGCCGCGGTGCGATCCCTACCTACCACCACCTTACCTACCTACACCTACCTCCTAGGTACCTACAGCGGGCGGGCAGCTGCAACCGTGGGCGCGCTTGTACCTTAGTGGTGCCGGTCAGGTACCCGTTGGCGTCGTCTGGCTGCGACACGGCACCTCGGCTGCGGCTGGGCGGTACCGTTCTCGATGGACTCGGGTACCTGTGCTGCAGGTCAGGACCGCCTCACCGTTCAGACCACCCCCCATCCCCCACCCCCGCCCTCCTCTTCGTCTCCCCTTTCTCCCCTTCCAACTCCTCACACCCGCCCTTGATCTTACACGCCCTCCCCCCCCCCCTTTCAATTCTTCCTAGTCGTCGTCCACATCTCACTGCCCAGTGCCCAGCTTCTACCTCCCAACAACGACGAGGATGAAGGTCTTGCTCTCACACCCCTCATCCTCCTCTCCTCCTCCTCCTCCTCCTCCTCCCGCGCCACCCCTCCCCTCATGGGGCCCCTCCTTGGGTCCCCCCTCCCTGGGTGGCATGGATGCTGCTGATGCGGCTGCTGATGATGATGCTGCTACTAGGTGCCGCTGCTGTCGCCGTTCCGCTCGGGTCTGGCGTCTCTGGTGCCGGGGCCCCTTGGCGTCCTCACCTCTGGCCCAGCTGAAGCTCTTGGGTCTCGCGCGGCAGGGGTCGTGCTTCTCAGTCCGTCACCCTGGCTCTCGTCTGCTCAAGCCCGAGCCCGCTCCCACGCGCCATCTTGCCCATTACTCGTCGCACCGACGACACGTCGCCTTGCCCTTCTTCTACCCGCCCACGCCCCTCGCTCAACCTTCCGATCCCTCGCGAACCTTCTTCTTCGTCCAAAGCCCTGTGCTCCCTTGACGAATCTCGTCCCGAGAGGGCAGAACCTTGAGTGAGCTGTGTCTCACCACCGCCCAGCCCTTCCACATCTATCCTCTCCTCTGCATCGCGACTCCGCTTACACGTCGTTCCCTCGCGAGCCGTCTCTTAAGACTAAGAGGCGGCACTCATCTTCAACGCCCCTCCTCCTCTCTCCCCTCCTCCTCTTTTCCCCCCCGGCCGGGGGAAGCCTATTGACCTGTCGACGACTGTCCATTCTTTCCAAGCATCAGCCTGCACGAGGCCTGCTCATACGCTCTTTTATCTTATTTCTACATCAGAACTCTTGACAAAAAACATACGTTGAATCTCGCCGCCGCCGCCGCCGCCGCCTCTTCTTCCTCCCGCGTCCATCGCCATTCATTCGAGCCCGCCAACACCATGGGGTCCTTCTCTCACCCCCAATGGCCCTCATGGGCTTATTCCGCAGCCCTCGACGATCCTTTCTCGCCTTACTCCCAGCTCTCTGGCTTTCCCGGCTATCTCGCAGATTCCATGGACGCATACCAGTCTCACCACAACCGCCATCTCGTCCATCACCACGTTTCCAGGGCCACCGAGTCCAAGCCCCGCCTCTCCAAGGACGAGGTCGAAGTGCTCGAGGCCGAGTTTCAGAAGAACCACAAGCCGAGCAGCAGCACGAAAAAAGGCTCTCGCCGAGTCTATGCGCGTCGACAACGCTCGTATTAATGTACTACACACCACTACTACCCTTTCCCCTCGTGCCACCTCTCACATCCTTATTCCATTACACCAATCCGAGAACATGAGGCTGACCGGCCTTGCAGAACTGGTTCCAGAACAGGCGTGCTCGGGAGAAGAAGGAGAACAACATTCGCGAGTACGAGGCAAAGCAACGGCTGGAAAAGGACAAGGCAGAGGCCGAGTCGGGTCCTCAGCCGGACACGGCTCGCCAACGCGACCTCGTCGCCTCCAGCGCCCCCTTCCCAGAGGTCGGCGGCTCCAGGGCTCGCATGGACGCGCCGTCGTCGCCCTCGGCACACTCCGTCCAGGACGCTTCCAGTGACATCACCGAGCCGAGTCAGGCCGCCGACTCGACCTCGACTGACCGCTCGCCCGCCCGCTCCAGCCCCCAGCACAGGCCGGTCACGCCGGGCCGGCCAGGCGCTGATGCCCTGGCGGGAGACTTGACGGATCCCATGGACGGCTACCTCAACGTCGTTACCGACGTCTGCGCCGCTGACTTCGCCAACGGTCTGCCTATGGACGAGCCCGAGCTGCTACTGTCGGCCGGCGCCAAGTCGTCGAGCCAGCTCTTTGATTTTTATCAAGGCTTCATGGGCGATTCCGCCTCGTCCATCCAAGACGCCGACACTCCCGCCGCAGCCGCCCTCGCCCAGCTCTCGCCCCTGGGCGACGACTCGCAGCCGACGTCGCCCCAGGCCTTGTCGGACGTGGCCTCTCGCCGGAGCCGCCGGCCGGCGCCGCTAGCCATCTCGGGCTCCCGCAGCCACACCGGCCCCTTCACGCCCGGGGCCGCCACCGACATGGACACCAGGGGCGAACGCGCCAGCCCCCTGCGCCGCGTCGCCTCCGCCTCGGGCTCGTCGTCGAGGGTGAGGAAGGCAGTCGTCACCCCTCGGAGTCCATTCTTCGACGCGGCGACGGCCGATATGGGATCCCGCTCGACGCGTTCGCCCAGCGTCGTCGGCCTTCACCGTGCCAGGGCTCCGCTGACGCCGGACACGCCCGTCGCCCTCCACCAGCAGGCCCTGGTCGACAATTCTTTCTACGCCCTCGACACCAAGTTCGTGCCTGCAGACGTCACCCTCCACGATCCGACGCTGAGGACGCCACCGACGACGCCGGGCTTCATGGAGAGCCTCTTCAGCCTTGGTGCCGGATACGACATGTCCATCTCCGAGGAGGCCCTCATCAGCCCCGCCCTGAGCACCATGCCGAGCGGCTTCGACCTGTCGGGCGCGGCGGGTGGGCTCACGGGCTTCGTCGACGCTCAGGGAGGCTGCAACAACCACCACCACGCCCCGACCCTCCCTGCTTCGCAGCTGGGCAACGCCTATTTCGGGAGCCTGCTCGGCGGGGCCGCCACCGGCTACGGCTGGGCCGACCTCTCTGCTCCCGCGGTGGCCTCGCCTGGGCTCCTCTCCCGGCAAGCCAGTTACCACGATCACGACATCCACGAGAACTGAATACATACGCCCCCGACGAGAAGACTAATGATTGCCAAGGACGAGGAGAAAATACATATGTAATGTCCAAACAGAGACGCAGGGCGGAACCTATTCATGAGGCAGCGAAGCCCCGACTCAGAAAGGAAAAGAAGAGAAAAGAAAAGAACAAAAAAACAAAAAAGATGAAGGGGGAAAAGCGGCGCGCATTGGCGCTCTGGTCTGCCGCCTCCCCTCCCCCCCCCCTCCCACCGCATCTGGGAACGCAGTTCTATAACACTCCGAATCCCGTGATTCGGCGGGCATAGTTCGGTCAACTATGCCGGCTGTCGGCTTTGAGCACGAATGGAGACGGAAGACGTTACGAACAGGGTGGGGGAGAGAGAGGGCGTGCCGTCGTCCGGGGTTGGGAGGTTTAACGTCGCATGTATGTATGTATATCGCTCCCGCTGTGGGAGAGGAGTTTTGCGTTTTTTTGGCATTGGTCTTTGTTTTTCTTCTCTTTCTTCTCCTTCTTTCCTGATTGGTGGCAAGGCGCTTTTGGTGCAGGAGATCCAGGGGCGGAATACCCGATTTCAGACGAGGCAAGTTTGATGGGCTTTGACAGGTCTTCGGTCGCCTCGACAGCCCTCACGATGGAGTCGTCTGCGGTCCTCGCGAGGCTGTAGAATTTGTACATAGTATTTACACACACACTTACATACATACACTTGTATTATTGAGCGATATCCGTCTCGGCACAATTCTCTCGTATTCTCCCAAACAGGTCGCGTAGAGATAGAACTTGGCCGTGGCCCGACGAGGCGGCTCAATGGCTGGGCACCGCTTCCGCGAAGCGACGGTGGCTGGCAGCCAAGCGCCGAGGACGCGGGATCCTCAGCTGCCAGCGGGCTCGCCTCTTCTCCCGCGATGGCACCCGCGTCGACAGAGGGGCGTGTAGTAGGTAAGGTAGAGAGGTAGAGGTAGGCAGGCGACCGTCACGGACTCTTGTTCCAAGGGGAGTCGCCAAGGGGGGGGGGGGGAGGAGATGTCCGGGAAGGAAAAGTCTCAGCTAGATAGATAGCTCCGTCGAAGGATAGATAGAGCAGAGCGGACCGCGGTGTGTCGATTGTGTGATCGATCGATTGAGTGATGAAGGAGGATGAGTGAATCATTAATTGAGTTTTTGTCTCTGCTTGAGGTGCGTGACGTCAGTGGAGGGGAGGAGCTTGCGCGTGTTGCGGCGTCGCGGGGCGTCACGCGTCTGAGTCTCCACTGTGTGAAAGGGTGGGCGAGTGTGCTGAGTCATCTCTATTGTGTTCTTTGTGACGGGTTCGGGACGTGAGGTGGGAGGTACCTGCCTACCTACCTAGGAACCTACCAGATAGGGCGACGTCAAGCTTGTCGACGAGACAGCCCCCCTACCTACATACGGAACCTACATACGATACGGAGACGGGAGGCGAGAATTGCCGTCATGTCACGACCCCATTGACGTGTCTCCTTCCATCTCTTTACATCACAACGGGTCGCTTGCTGTCCCATGTCCGGGACGTCGGCTGACGGTACGGACGCGTCGCGTACGCGCGCCATCCTGACGCCCTCGTCTGATGGCATCGATGACGGCAAGAGGAGGCCTGATGCTGGGGCCATGGAGGAGCTGCTGCGGCCGTCGGTGGCTGTCAAGGTCGGCGAATCGAATCGAACTTGTGTGCGTGAGAGACTGGACTGACTTTGGCGATAGCCGCATCCTCCGCAGCTACACGTCCAGCCACGCCTTCTACTGCCCTTGATGCTTCTACCGCGAGAGCATCTGCCGCTGGCGAGCATCGAATTCGGGGCTTCGGATCGGGATATGCCGCCTTCGCGACTGTTTGAGTCTCGCGTCAAGATGCTCGATCTCGAGAGTCGGTTTGGTGCTTCGACTAGTGTTCTCGTTGCTCGGAACGAGACTCGCGGTACTGTTCATGTTCTGGAGCGTCAGGGGAGCGATGAGGGATTATACGTCATGTGTCAGTTGGGTTCGTGGGTTGATCTCGCAGCGTTGGCGGCTAGGGCGACGGCCGTTGCGTGGGAGCGGCTCCGGGCCCTGACGAGTCAACACCGGCCCGGGGGGGAGGGAAACGCCCCATTAGCTGCGCCTCCGTTGTTCAAGGAGAGTGGGAGGAAGCGTGCTGCCGTGGAGGCTGTCCAGTCTCTGGTCAGGAAGCGGGTGAGGTCTCGGTCTGTCACGACGGTCAATGATGCGGGTCGTCATGTCCTGGCGTCGGTTACCGGGAATCAAGCCCGTCTTCGGACGCCGGATCGTACGACGAAGCCGGAGAGGGAGGAGGCAGAAATCATGCTTGCCGATATCGCCCCGGCCCTGGACCTGGATGGGATGGCCTCCACGGCACAGCCTCCGGCTACGGCTGAGGCAATCTTTGACGGCATCCGCTTGCAGTATTCTGAAGCTCTTTACAAATCCATGGTGGGTTCACTCGACTACGTTTCACGTTGGTTCTTTCGCTGACAAGATTTAGGGGTCGCTGGCGTACTTTGTAAAGGGACCTTTGTCGCGGGCACGGTCGGCCTTCCATATTGATCTCGACACGAGTCTGGACATGTCCGATCTGATCGACTTTCTCAAAAGTTTAATACTTACCACGGTGCAGATCGACACGAAATACCGCGACACGATCCCCGACCTCATAGCAAAGGTCAACAACTTTGACGGCTTGGACGAGAACAGCAGCAAGAGGAAGCGTCGGCCTCGGAAGATGAAGATTGGCAAGTCGGGCCTCTACCCGCACGAAGATGAAAGCATCCGGAAATGGTGGGCATCGAAGCAGCAGCCGGGCGATGACCAGAGCAGCAGCTCGATGGCGACGGCTCAGCTCAAGTCGCACGTATCGCTGCTACGCACCAGGGAGACGCAGCTGCAAATGATTATCGCGCTTGAGATCTTGGCGCTCGAGCCGCTCAAGGCCGGCGAAGACGTTCTGCCGCGGCTGCCTGAGGCCGAGTCGAACGGGGAGCCGACGACGCCGGTGCCGGCGCCTAGGAAGCGCAGCAGGCTCAATCTCCAGCTGCTGATTGACGTTCATGCCGATCGCCTTACTATCTGGCAGTCGATTGCTTCGGATGAGCAGCTTTTGCTGGGGGAGTCGCAGGTTTCGCGACAGCCTGATGGGCAGCTTCAGCCGAGGACGTCGGCGGAGCCCCTGAGGGACTTTTGCGTTGACATTATTGTACCTTTGTCAGTGTTTTTTTTTCTTGGTTTAAACTGTTATCGATGAGGTTTGAAGCTAACATTGCAAGCAGCTTCTCTTCCCGTCTGCCGGAAATCTGCGACGGGATCAACCGCAAGCTCGGCGGACCGCTACTTCTCTCACCCCCAAAGCCCAAGCCATCGCGGACGGCGCCCAAGAAGCGAGAGCAGAAGCCCGGAACGGCAGCCAAGCGGCCGACGCCCGTCAGGTCGCAGAGGACGCTGCAGCGGGCGCTATCAGCCGAGCAGCAGCACCGCAGGAGTCTCTCTCGCGGGCCCAGCAACGCCATCGCCCTCTTGCGATCCGCTACCACGGCTTCGCTCGTCAATGTCAAGAGGGAGGGTAGCGAGCCGACGTCCGCGAGGAACTTGAAGGAAGCGCCGAGGCTGGCGCCGGCGTGGAAGAGGCCGCCTTTGTCGCACAGCGCGAGTGCTCCTCACTTGGTCGCTGGCTCTAAGGAGAGTCGGAAGGCCTTGGTTGAGGCTGAGCTCAAGGACGCCATCTCGGCGTTGAGGAAGCCTAATCGTGATGTTGTTGGCAAGGCTATGGCTGAGGCTGATGAGCGTCGTCTTCTGTCGGCCAAGAGTGGGTTTTTCTTCTACTCTTCTACTCTTCTACTCTTCTCCTGAGCTTGAAGAGCCAGTCACTGACACGAAGCAGAAGCCAAGAAACCGCCGTCTCGAGCCCCCGTCGTCGTCAAGGCAACGCCAGCAACAACTCGCTTCACCGACGTCCTCGCCCCAAACCGTCACAGCACAGGCGATCACGCTCCCCCCTTCGGCGTACAACATTCGCCAGTCCTCCCCTCAAGCGACGGCAAACGCATCATCCCATCGACGGGACAACGCCCAAGTCACAGAGACGCCTTTTCCATCGTCGGCGCCTCGTCCCCGCCCGCGGCCGACTTTGTCGTCGACGACACGCCCATGAAGCCGCCTGCCAGACCGTGTTTCATCCGTCGGTTTGTCGGTGAGGCTCTTGCTGTGCCGGCGCCGCCTTCTTCGCCTCTTGCTGGTGCGGGGAGGGGGGAGTTGTCGGTTTTGGACACGCCTGTTAGGGATTCGGGAGGGGGTGTGTTGGGGGTCGATTTATCGTCGGCTTGGGTGGGAGGACGATGATTTGGATCCTTTGGCTTAGACGGGGATTCGTGTGTGTTGATTTATGCGGCATTAGCGGGTAGCATAAAAGTGGCCTTGTTGTGTGTATAGCTTGAGTTTTGTTGCGAGGTTGTGTTTGCGTTGGCTGTGATGGGTTGCGTAGAAGTTGGAGTTTACTGAAGGCGGTACCGGAGTAAGATGATGGCAAGATATTGATGCTGCTACGACGTATCCTCGACGCTAGGGACTAGTATACGGGACACCGGATGCATCATCTTTTGAAGTCTGAAGTTGTGTGAGTGTTATGACGGCAGGCTTGGGGCATTTGTAGTCGCGGATTGGGGGAGGGGGGCTGCGGGGGTTAGGTCGTGGGATGGGAGGGATTGGGAATTAGGGGGGCTTGGGGAGGATGGAAGAGGGATGGAGGGGAAGGAAGAGAGGGAACTTGAGAGGGACGAAGAGGGACGAAGAGGATCAAGACAACGAAGCTATAACCCTCATCTTATCACGACACTTAATCTAACACCATATTCGCAAAATGTAAAAAGACATCAAGAATCATGCCGACGCCGGCTCGACAACGACAACAGGCAGATCCCGAATATCAACATGCTCTTGCGAAACCATGTCCACGACACGAATAGCCTCGACGCCGACAACGCCCTCACGCAGCGCCAGAAACCGCAGCTCGGCCACGTGACAGGCTCCCGGACCGAGAGGACCGACGCGGGTATCGGCGCTGAGGCAGACGACGTCGGCGACGTCGAGGGCGGATCCCCGCTGTAGGGCGTGCAGCACGTTGTCGTCGACGACGGCGTCGGCGGTGTCGGGCTCGCCGCGGCGGGTGGCGGTTGAGGGGGGGCGGAGCGGGCGGACGACGGTGTCGGCTCGGCGGCGGCGGGGGATGGCGACGAGGGCGAGCTTGCGGGGGGGCGGGCTGATTTGTCGTCGGAGCGGTTGACGACGTGGACGGTCCAGGAGAAGATGTCGCCTGGACGGATGGGTGTGGAAGGGCTGGAGAGGGACATGGTGATGCCCAGATCTTGGGTTGGGACGGCGGATTCGGGACGGGATGGGGATTGGGGGGGAGGCCGGGAGGGAGTCTGGGTGGGCTGCTGTGGGTAGCGGTTGTTGGGGATGTGCGGTCGTGACGGAGAGGGAGGGAACGGCGGTGTTGCTGCTTCCGATGGAGAGTTGGGAGGGACGGTGGGAGCGTTGGATGCCTGTTTCGAAGGGGGGGGCGAAGCTGGGGTTCACGGGCTGGCTGAAGTCGAGGGCGGCGTGCCAGGCCATGACGAGCTTTGGGACGCACAGGTTGGGTTCGACCTGGACAGAGGCCTTCATGGAGATTTCAAGGTCGCCTGGGTTTGTCCGTTGCGGGGCGTTGCCTTCGAGGGGGTGAGGCGTGATGAGGTAGAGGAAGGTGACGTTGTCGTGGGAGACGCAGGTCAGGGGGAGTCTCATGGCCGGCTCGTTGTTGAGCTTTTCGACGGTGCCGTCGGGGGTGACGAGGCTGATTTCGTCGACGAGCATCTCGCTATCGACGTGCGAGGTGAAGTCGATTTCGAGGATGGCCACGATGGCGAGGCTGGGGGGCGTAGCGTTGGGACGCGTGAAGCGGATCCGGGTGTGCAGCGCCGGGAAGACGGGAAGTCGGAGCTGGTGTAGGGCGCGGACCTGCGCCGCCGAATCGCCCTGTCTCTTGACGACGGGGGCTACCCTCGAGACACGCAGGGCTGAGAGACGGGGCTTGGCGGACGCGAGCCAGGCGTCGTCGGAGAAGGACTCGAGGAGGTTGATGCTCGCCGTGAGACCGGAGGGAAGATATCCGGCGTCCCGACGTTGTGGACCGGACGTATTGACGGTTGGGGTGACGGTTGCTGAGGCGGAGAAGACGATGGAGGGGGACTGGGGACGGGATCGCGGACGGGCGAGGAAGATGGATTGCTTCCAGACGGTGTAGAAGTCGTCGTCGTGGTGGTGGTCGACAAAGGTGACGAAGGATCCGCTGACGTCTTCGACTTTGCCTGTGAAGATGGTCTCCTCTACCGGGAGCGAGTCTCTATTCGACGAGGCGCTGTTGACGACGCGGGCTTCGAGCGAGATGCTGAGCTGTCGGAGCTGGCATCGTAGCTCGTCATTGTGTAGTCGTGGGGTCTTGAGAAGGAGGAAGACATTGACCGTCTCGTCTGTGAGCTTTGTGTTAGATATTGCTTCGCCGGGGGGGAGCGATTGAACGTGCCGAAGAAGAGCGTTTCTCGTTGTCGGATGGATTCGGGGAAGGGTTTAGACGCGTCGACGGTAGTGAAGGCGCGGTTGAGGTCTAGATTTGTCTCGTAGGGGATTATGTAGGAGAGGTACGAGTTTTCGACGAAGCTGGAGTTCACGATGGCCTCTTCGTCGTTCATTGTGAGGAGGAATTGGGAGCGTTCATGATGGTGATTGTGTGGTTGATGGTCGATGTCGTCGAGGTGCGGGTAGAAACACGTGGAGATGGCGTCGGCATGTTTCGTATGTAATCAGCGAGGTTGACGTCGATGTCGTCGAGCAGAGACCCCTGATCCCCTGTCTTCAGGGCCTGAAGAAGTTGGAAATCACCTACCTCGTTCGTGGATCGGCTACATTGCGCAGATTATTCATTCACCAGCTATCCACCAAATAACTTCCATCCTGTTCAACAAGCTACAGCAATTCCCTACCTACCTGAACGACTCCTGCAAGCTGTGACGATATCGTACAGGCTAGGCTACCCGTTACCTTCAACCCAAGTCGCTGCCTCGCCGTTTACTATCACGTGCCTGAGTAGATACCTGGGTACCGGGGCAAAACCGCGGGTGGCAGATGTAAACATCACGTGGTCCGTTTGCACAGTACCTCTTTTTAGGCAGCTGTCAGGTACCAGCCCTCCGACGTTTTTTTTTTTCTCCTCCACGCACCACCTCTTGGAGCGTTACCCTCTTCCTCCCGCGTTTCCGCGCTTGGAAACGCTGCAGCTCGTGGCTTCGTCCTCTATCTATCTCTTCATCAGCGGCTCAAGCACAGGCGTCTTTCCCCGTATCTTTCCCCCTCGTCGCCTGGCGTACGCGTCGTCATGAACGGCTTCGCGGCCTCGCCTCCTCCGGGCGTGCCTCCAGGTGTGCCACCAGGCGGACCACCAGGCACCCCCTCGACTTGCTGGCGAGAGCATCGCACGCCTGATGGACGCGTCTACTTCTACAACTCCATCACCAAGGTCACGCAGTGGACCAAGCCTGAGGACTTGATGACCCCTGCTGAGGTTGGTATTCCTTCCCTGTCTAGCTCAGCGTCGCTGAACACTGTTTTTCCGCAGCGCTCTCTTGCCAACCAGCCATGGAAAGAATACACGGCAGAGGGCGGACGAAAGTATTGGTACAATACCGAAACTCAGCAAAGCTCGTGGGAGATGCCAGAGGTCTTCAGAAACGCCCTGGGCGCTGGCGAGAATCGAAGCGCTCTGCCGCCTCCGACCACCCCATCTGGCCCAGCTGCCAACACATCCCCCTCTCCAGCCTCCAACGCAGCTATCAATACAGCTGGCAACACTGGCAACACGGCCAACACTGGTGGTCGTCAGAGCTTCCGCGACCCAGTTCGCAACTCACGTGACTCGTCCGATCAACGCCAGCTCGCTCGAGCTTTTGTTCCTGCCACCGAAAGCGCGCCCGAGTATGCTACTCACGAAGAGGCCGTCGCTGCATTTACCAAGGCTCTGCGTCGTCATGGCGTTCAGCATGACTGGACTTGGGAGCAGACCATCAGGGCCGTCGCCAAGGATCCCCAGTTTCGTGCCATCAAGAAGCCCAAGGTCAGGCGCGAGACGTTTGAGAAGTTCTGCCACGACATGGTAGTTCAGGAGAAGGAGCGAGCCCAGGAGAGATTCGCAAAGCTTCGTGCCGACTTCCAGACCATGCTCAAGCGCAACCCGGAGATTAAGCACTATACTCGTTGGAAGACGGCCCGTCCCATGCTCGAAGGCGAGACTCATTTCCGCGCCACCGACGACGAGGCCGAGCGCCGGCAGCTCTTTGACGAGTACATCGTCGAACTCCAGAAGAAGCACAAGGAGGAACAGTCTGCTCAGCGAAAGGCGGCGATTGATGCCATCCGGGAGCTTCTTCCCAAGCTCGACATCACTGCCTACACCCGTTGGCTCGATGGGCAGCAGATCATCTCCAAGGCCACCCAGGACGACGCGAAATACAAAGCCCTCACCAAATGTGATATCCTGCTTAAGTTCCAGGATCACGTCAAGGCTCTCGAGCGCGCGCTCAATGCGAAGAAGCAGCATGATAAGGCCATGCTGTATCGCCAGGAACGACGCAACCGAGACGGCTTCAGGGCTCTTCTGGCCGAACTCTGCGAAAAGCAGCACATCCAGGCCGGCTCCAAATGGAGTAAGATCTACCACCTCATTGCCGAAGATCCCCGATATCTCAACATGTTGGGGCAGCCCGGCCCCACCCCCATGGAGCTATTTTGGCTCCGGGTCGAGGAGGAGGATCTCAAGATTCGGGAGGATCGAAATTACGCTGTCGATGTTTTACAAGTAGGGCTCTAACCCATTTTCTTGCGTTTCTATTTTCTTTTGTGGTTTCCCGGCTGTGTTGTTTTGTGACATGACTATTATTGTATCTTCCCGCCATGTCTTCATTCCGCGGCATCGCCCGTTCTCTCTTCAGAACTCCGCGCTGACACTGGGCTGGCAAGGACAACCATTTCGAGTTGACGCCTCAAACGTCGATCGATGAGTTCCTGTCTGTCATGAGATCCGATAAACGCACGGCGGGCCTTGACGAAGAAACCCTTCGTGTTATATATAACAGGGTAATTACTCCACCAGAGCTGATTTTCCCCCCCCCGGAAGTACGACTAACAATGGATGTCAAGCTTCTTGAGAAGCTGGCCGCCAAACGAGAGGACGAACGACACCTTGACCGCCATCAACGCCGTGCGCTCGACGACCTGCGTTCGCACATGAGACACCTTGATCCGCCCATCAAGCTCGGAGATAGCTGGGAGAGCGTGCGTCCTCGTCTCTCGAGCTTGGCCGAGTTCCAGGCCGTCGGTTCCGAGGATGCCGCTCGATATGCTTTCGACAGGCACATGCGCCGCCTGAGGGAGAGGCCCGACGAGGATCACGATCGGGACCATCGCAAGAACAACCGCGTTTCGAGTGATCGAGACATGCCTCGCCGTAATAGGGATCGGTCTAGAGGCGAGAGATCTCATCGAGGCGGCCGCCACCCTCGACGCAGCCGAAGTCAGGAACCGGATCCTTACGAGGACGACAGACGACGTGCGGTCGCAGAGAGGGAGCGCAACCACCGCAAGTCTGCCATGGCCGAGAATGTCCTGTCGACTGGTGATCGCGTGCGTCTTAGCCCGCCGCCGCGACGCGAGCGCGACCGTGATTATCGAGAGCGAGACCGCGGATACGAACGCTACGGTCGAGGACGCCGTCGCAGCGACGAAGGAGCTTTTGCCCGCGAGCGTGAGCCCCGTGAGCGTGACCTCGATCGTGAGCGGCCTTTCCGTCGTGGCGTCGACTCGCGTTCCGTCGAGGAGCTCAACTATGGAGACGATGGACCTCCGCCGGCTACCTCCTCCCGTCGCCGCCGCCCTGAGGAGGATGATGGACCGTCTCGCCGCGAGCAGAGAGACGCCAAGGTACGTGATTCTTCTTGATTGTCTCCATGTTATGCGCTGCTTACAGGCCCGGATAGAGAATCAAGCGAGAGGGATCCCGCGAGCGTGAATGGCCCGAACAGAAGATCAAGCGAGAGGGATCCCACGAGCGTACTCCTCATCGTGAAACCCGCCAGCGGATCCGATCCCCGGTGCCTCGCAAACAGATGGTTGACGTCAGAAGCGGAAGCGAAGAAGGCGAGATAGAGGAGTGATGCCGAGGCCGGCGACGACCCCTTGGGCCAATTTCAGGAGTTGACGACAACTTGACGGGAGCGCTAACAAGCTCATGCGCAGACGTATTGAGTGGCTGGTGCGACTCTCAGAGTTACGTCTACGACTGGAGGGTTGTGCCTTTTGGCGAGTAGGCCGTCGGTTGGGACGGCTCTGGTGATGGTGTGGTGGCGGTTTCGGTTGCCATCTGGGTTTTACGTGTGGTTGCGGTTGCGGCTGCGGCTGCGGCTGCGGCTACCGTCTACGGTATTTGCGGTTCGTGTTTGTTCCCTTGATCCCCCTCTAATTTCTTAGGATCTGAACGAGGGAGGACTGTCGTCGAGATGCTATGGGTGTTGACCGGGCTTCGGCCCTGATATCTGGTGGGACCGGCGTGTCCGTTACCTGATTTGGACTCCTCAAGTGAGGGTTCTTTTTTTTTTTTTTTTTATTCAAAAAAATGGCGTTTGTATTAACACCCTAAAATGGCGAATGAAGAGAGGAGACAGTGAAAAGAGTGGCTGTGATTTGCTGTGAAGTTGTGCGAATGACCAGGTCTGAGAAGACTCGGGAAAGTAGTCGTCTGAGATGGTCTTGTCGGATGTCTGCGATGAGAGTTTGCGATAATTCGTTGGTTGGAACGTGTTGTCCCGGACATGATGAGTCTTGAGACGTTCGCAGAGAGAAGTCTACGCCCTGTTACCGTTCCCAAAGGACCATGGAACTTGAACAGCCATCTCATTCCCAACCCACCTTTAAGTCTTTGGCGAAGAAGCCGACAATGGTCGAGTCAGCACATCAGACATGATGCGACCTCAACTCCGCCAAAACCCGCCCATGAACCCCCTCATGAGCAACAACCAACCCCCTATTCCTACACAGATACCTCCCCGCGGTGAAATCCAAGGGCCTCCCGTCCAGGTCGGTGGCCAGGCCGCCGAGCTCGCTGTAGAGAAGCTGGGCGCCGGCATGATCCCATATGCACGACTCGTCCCGACCGGAAGCGGGGACGCGGACGAGGACGTTGCCGCCGCCTAGGATGAGGGCTGCGTAGCGAACGTGTGAGGACCAGATGTCCGTTCCCGGGAAGGGGGCTTGGACTCTTGCCGCCAGGAGGCGCATGGCTTCTCGGCCGGGGGGGTTGCCGATGGGGCAGTCGACGATGTGTAGGTCGCTTAGGGATCTGGGGGCCGGTAACTTGGGGAGAAGGATGGGGTCAGGATCGGGGGGTTGGTGGCGGAGGTGATGAGTCTCGTCCCTTGTCCCTTTACCGCCGAAAGAACGACGCCCAACTCTTGGTCGACGATGGCCTCGCTGATGACGCCATTGCAAACCTTGAGATTGGGACAGGCAATCACGCCGACCACCTCTTTCCCCCCCTCAACCAACCCAACCGCAACGGCAAACTGCTCGCCTCTCAGAAAGGCAGCCGTCCCATCAATAGGATCCATAGTCCAAAACCTGCCCCCGCCTCCCATCCCTTTCCCCCCAACGTCAATGAGGTCGAGCATATCCTCGAGGGAACACACCCCGTCGTCGTCGTCGTCATCGGAAGAAGAAGCTTCGCGGAAGAGGAGGTAGACTTTTTCCCCGAGGAGCCCATCGCTTCGAAGCACCGACGAGTCTTCTTCGCCCACGATGGCGTCGTCGGGGAATGCCCGGCGGATGTGTTGCGTCAGGAGGGCTTGGGCCGCGAAGTCGGCGGCCGTTACCGGGGAGGCGTCGGCTTTGCTTACTTCTTTTACCGTCGATTGCACGCGCTTGGTTAGTTTGGCTGCGGCCTTGACCGCGGCTTCGGCAACTTGGCGCTCGCGGGCCCAGGGGACGGGCGTCGACATGGTTGATGATGATGATGATGATGATGAGTGGTGATGGGGGAGGATTTTTGGTGCAACGTTGGAGGAGGGGCGGTTATAGACAATTGATTGGTCGGGAAAAGCTTCACATGTTCAAGAGACACCGCCACCACAACCACCACCTTGATGCATGTATCCGGACCATCATGTATTGTGTATCCGTAGTATGCAGTTACCAAGTTCATCCACTTGCTAACCCCCTCGCTAACAGCTGCATGCATGCCATGCCAACGCCATACATACAAGCAAGGCTTCTCCTCCGCCAGAAGCAACGTGTCCCTCTCACAGCTCTCCTATCACAGCTTCCTCTCCTCCCCTCTCGGCTGTTCCATGACGCCTCCTTAAAAGCTACCTAGTTCCGCTCGCTGAGCCTCTGTGTCTGACAGAGACAAAAATGCAAACAATCAAAAGGGCACTCTGTCCGCTTCCCTCATCGGCCTCGGTGCCTCTCATGCAGATCGGGGTATGAATGTGCTCTCAAATGCCGTAAAAACAATACTCGCCAACACCGGTCGATGCGTACAAAACAAAATCGACAAAAAAACATCATCAGCGTCCGTTCCGCTTAGGATCCGACCGGGCCTCCCGCTCGGCTTGACGCCGCTTCAGCGTCTGGTACATGTTGCCCAGCCGCTGCCCGGTCACGCTGTTCACGCTCTTGTTCGTGTCGTCGACAGGCCAAAAGCCTGCTAGAAAGGTCCTGCGAATACCGCGTCAGTACATGATTCCACAGTCTCGAGCTCGGCGTCACTCACCAAAAGCCCTTCTTCATTTCCTCGTCATCAGCGTTTCGCGAGAACTTTGCGTCCATGTAGCGGCCGATGACCAGGAGCTCGTCGCCGAGGATGTTGGCTCGCTCCTTGCTCGACTTGACCGTCTCTTTGGTCGTTCTCAGGATCCGTCGAAAGTTGGACGCCACCGGTTGCAGCAGGAACCAGATCATTGCGTCGTTGTTCTTCAGACGCTGCTCCTTGTCTTGGCCAATGATATCGAGCAAGTCCAGTTTCTCCAGGTTGGTGAGCTCTCTCTCGGGCTCCTGCGCATCTCGGTCCCGGACGCTGGAGGCGTCGTCGCGTCTATGGTCATCACCACGGCGGTCGTCGCGCCGGTGTTCGTCACGTCGGTAATCATCTCGACGATTTTCCTCGCGCCGGTTGTCATCTCGCCGATAATCGTCGCGGCGGTGATCATCACGGCGATGGTCGTCTCTTCGGTGGTCGTCTCTTCGGTGGTCGTCTCTCCGATGGTCGTCGCGCCGATGATCGTCACGCCTGTAATCATCCCGGCGGTTGTCGTCTCGCCGATAATCGTCGCGTCGATAGTTGTCGCGTCTATCGTCGCGCCTATCATCCCGTCTGTCGTCTCGCCTCTCGTCCCGCCTGTCATCCCGCCTGTCATCCCGCCTGTCATCGCGGTGGTCGTCACGAGCGCGTTTCCGCTCGCGATATGAATCGTCGTCATCCCGACGTCGCTTCTCTCCCCGCTCTCGCTCGTCCGCGTGAGAGCTCAGGCGACGTCCGTCGTCGCCGCGGCGATGCTTCGGGCTGCGTCCCTCGTCGTACGACACATGCTTGCGCTTGAACTCGAGCCGAGACGAGGCCCGATCGTCGGGATGGTGGTTGCGAGGCCGGAGCGGCTCACTATGCGACAGATCTCGTTCGCGTTCCCTCTCCCTCTCCCTCTCCCTCTCCCTCTCCCTCTCGCGTTCCCTCTCGCGCTTCTTGGCCACGTGCGGCGCTGGCGAGGCCGTGCCGCTGCCGCGGTGGCCGTTGGCCAGCTGGTGCTTCTTGTTGTTTCGGTGATGGTTATCCACCGCCTTTTGCGAGGCCCGATCCGTCGAATGTTTCGACTGCAGCACCGAGAGGAGATATTCCGAGCGGCGGACTAGATGCACCGCTCCGGGGGCCTTGAGCCTGTCGTTGGCCTTGGACCGCTCCTCCTTCTTCCCAACCCTGTGCTCCTCGAGGAAGAGCTTGTCGCCCATCTCAAGCGCCGCATCATCCCGGATCTGCACCCACGCGCCAAAGCCGTGCCTGTCGATGCCGACGAGGAGCATGGCGTCTTCTTTGGCGCCCCAGGGGCAGCTGTAGTTGGTGCCCTTGGTGGCGTCGGGCAGGCGGAAAGACCTCCAGTCCGACTGGCTCCGGATCGCCTGCCGGAGCAGCTGGAGTTGCTGGGGTCGCTCAATGGCCGTCTCCGCGTTGATCTTCTTCAGCTCTCCAAAGTCGATCAGGACGGCCTTCCTGTCCTTCTTCGTCAGGGCCTTGCCCATCTTCTTCTCCTCCTCGGCCACTTTGCTGCTGTTGTCGTCTACGGCTCGTTTGGCCGCCTCGATGAAGTCATCGAGTACCGACTTGACAAAGTCTGGATCTCTCTCGGCCAGCTTGGCCTCTTGGATGATATCGTCGCTGCGATCGTCCATGGATCCATATCGAAAGTAGGCCTTGATCAGATTACGCTGCTCCTTGTCGTTGAGCGGCCGTTTCGGGTCCGCCAGGAGGGCTCGCTGCTCGTCCTCTTCTTGCTGTTGCTCTCGCTGCCGCTTCTTGAGCCGATCTGCGCGCTCGTTCTCCTTGCCACGGTTCTTCATCGTGGCCCGCCGGGGCGCGCTCTCGGCAGCGACCTTGGCCACGTATTCGTCATTTCGCCGCTTGTCTTCCTCTGCCTTTATCTCGGCGAGTTTGTCGGCGGGAATAATCCTATCCCAGTCGAGGTTGATATCGTCGACCTTAACGTCGGTGATTTGCATAAAGTTGTCCCAGTCGATGCCTCCGCTGCTGAGATTGATCTTGTCGTCCACCTTCGTCTTGGTAACCTCGGCATTCTCCAAGATCGAGTCGATGTCCAGCTGCTCGAGCCGCTCCTGGTTGCCGCTCTGCTCAAACATCTTGGAAGAACGCATCTTCAAGACCAGCTGAATGTCTTCCGACGACGAGGGGCCGTCCGTCTTGAGGCCCTTCATATTGAGCTTCTCTTGGAATGCCGCCTTCCCATCGTCCGTGACGCCGGCCTGGATCGTCAAGTATTCGAGGAGCAGCTTGTTTCGCGCTCGTTCCAACACTTCCTCTTCGACCGTCTCTTTGGAGACGAGTCGGTAGATATTGACGGGTCGCTTCTGTCCGATCCGGTGAGCTCTCGCCATGGCCTGCAAGTCCGCCTGAGGATTCCAGTCCGAATCGAAAATGATGACAGTGTCGGCCGTCATGAGGTTGATGCCCAAACCGCCGGCTCGGGTGGAGAGAAGAAAGCAAAAGTCGTCGCTTTCGTCGGCGTTGAAATGATTAATCGCCATCCGGCGAGGGCCTGCTGCGATGGTTCCATCCAGGCGCTGGAACTTGTACCCTCTGAGGGAAAGATAGTCGCCGAGAATATCCAGCATCTTGACCATTTGACTGAAGATCAGGACGCGGTGGTCGTCCTTTTTAAGCTTGGTCAAGAGCTGATCCAGGAGCATCATCTTGCCGCTGCTTGCGATCAGTCCCTTGATCTGATCTTCGCGACGGACGCTGCCCGCCAGCACGCGCTCCTCTGCGCCCGGGAACATGTATGGGTGGTTGCTGATCTTCTTCAGCTCCATCATGATGTTGAGCAGCGAGTTCTTGTGGCCGCCCGTGGCGTCGCAGAGAGCGGCGTAGTTCCTCGTCAGGATGTTCTTGTAATAGTCCAGTTGGACATCGGAAAGCTCGACGCGGATAATCTTTTCCGTCTTTGGGGGTAGATCTGATTCTACCGTCTCCTTTGTCCTCCGCAAAATGTAGGGTGCGATGGCTGTATGGAGTTCCTGTAGCTTCTCCTGGGCGTCGACGGCAGAGAGGGAATCCAGATCCTCGTCAATATTGACCTTGCCGGGATTCAGAAAGTCGAGCAGAGCCGAGAGCTCTGCGAGGTTGTTCTGAATCGGGGTGCCCGTAATCAGAACCTTGCACGGCACGCCGAAGCTCACCAGTCTTGAGTAGAGCTGTGACTCCCGGTTCTTGAGGCGGTGGGCCTCATCGACAGCGAGTGCCTGCCACTTGATGGACGAGAGAAACTGCCAGTCTAGCAGGATAAATTCGTAAGACGTCACCAGGACGTTGAACTTGGGCTTCTTGGAGTTGCCTCCGACCAGCAACTCGTTCTCGCGAATAATGTTGCGCGACTCCTCGGGGCCGAGGTAGACAACATAATTGAGGTCGGGAGCCCAGGTGTTGAAGGTGTCGCACCATGCTGGGATGACGCTGAGCGGCGCCACCACGAGCGAAGGCCCTTCCTGGCGACGGTCATTGCGTAGCCAGCTGAGGAAGGACACCGTCTGGACCGTCTTGCCGAGGCCCATCTCGTCGGCAAGGATCACGTTGTTGCCACGAGTCCAGTTGAGGCAGAGGAAGTTCAGGCCCTTAAGCTGAAACTGTCGGAGCTCTCCTCCCTGGATGTAGTCGGGCTGCTTCTCCAGCTTCGTCATCCGCGAGCGCGTCTCAAGGCTGGTCTCACGACGGTCAGACTGCCACGACCTGGACGCCCGATCCAGGTATTGGTCGACTTTGTCCTGGAAGCTCGCGCTGATCTCCGAGGCACGCTCCCAAGTGCATTCCTCGTATGACAGGCCCTTCCACTTGACGAAATACTCGGTTTCCTGGTCTACATCGCGGACAGCGACGACCCGTTCGACCTTTGTGTAGTCCTCAAAGGCCTCTTGGACCCGCTCCCGGTCGAGGAAAAACTGTTCCTTGCTCTCGGGGGGAACATCATGGCCAAATTGAATGTCGAGTTCCTGCTCCACGACTTTGCGGAAGTAGTTTTCCACTTTGCGGAAACCTCTGACGTTGCGTAGGGTTTCGATCGTCTCCCAGGTATCGTGAATGTGAGATTTGCCTTGCCACTTGATGAAGTATTCAAAGTCTTGCCGGCTCGAATCGTACTTCATGTCCAGTCCATCCTTGACCTGGTGCTTGACTACCTTTTCGACGTAGGGAGAGTCATCCACGTAGTCGGCGACGTAGTAGGCGCCGGCCTGCTCCAGATCCTCCTCGTCCTCGAAATCGCTCTCCTCGTAGGCGCCCTGCTGGACTTGCTGAGCGGCGCGGCGGTTGGACCATCTCTTCTCGGCCAGAGCAACAGCCGGCTGCGACTCGCGTTGCTGCCTGGCCTTTTTCTGCTGGCTCCTGGCTCTAGCTCCGCCCCAGACGTCGGAATCAGACTCGGTCCCATTATTGCTCGACGGTAGCAGAGCAGGTGTGCCCCTCTTCGAGGCTGCAGTCGCCCTCTTAGTCGAAGCTGCGAGTTTGCCCGCCACACACCGAGCTTTCGACTTACAGGCGTGTGACTGGCCAACCCGGCGGCGCTTGGTCTGCCGGCGCGAGGCAGGCTCGACATCAGACTCGGAGTCTTCGGACTCGGCCTGGACTTGGTTAGTAACATGCCGCGCGTTAACGAGCAGAGCAGGAACAAAACGTACAAGCTTGCGAACTTCTCTAGCCCGAGCCTGCGATTTTTTCTGGTCAGTAAACGTTCAAAGGACGATGGATCTGATTTGGGGGGGTGGTCTTACGCTTCGTCGTAGGCCGTACAAGACCGGATTTGCCTGGATATACTCATCCTCGGCGACGGGAGATTTGCGCTTGGGAGGCCGTGACGATTCAAGAGAGCTCTCACGAGCAGGTGCAGCATCTTGCTGAGAAGGGACGCTATCTTGCATCTCGAAATCGGCGTCTTCAGACGCATCGACACGGCTCGAAGCTTCGTTGCTAGGCGACATGTCTGGGTGTTCGTCGAGGTGAGCCGAAACGTCGGCAGTTCGCTCCTCAACGATGGAGGGCGACGAGTGGTCGGCAGCGGGAGTTATGGCGTTGGAGAGAGGAGTATGGCTGTTGGCGTGCTCAGAAGCGGTGGATGAGCTCGTGGCATCTTCGGGAGACGGATGACCGTTGACAGAACCACCCTCGGTAGGGGTGGACATGATGACGACTTTCGGTATCGGTATGGCTAGAGACGGCAGCGTTAGCAAAGGTTCCCGACAAACGTGAAAGCTCTGATGCGGTAGAGCAAAGTTTGCGACTCTAGAAACAACAGTAACGCCCGACAACAATGTAGAACAATGGATACAGGCCAGGCGGTTGTTATCAGGAGTGAAATGCGATGACGAGGCTGACAAGAGATGGGGAAAAGCTATTGCAGGCCAATGCAGGGCAGGAGCACCGAAACAAGAGGCCCAGAACCATCAGCAGCCTCGACAGCCATCGACTTCATCAGAGCGATGAGCCGACAAGGTCAAGACAAGGCCAGCCGAGCAGCTATAGCGATGCCACGGGCAACCAAGTCGAGGCTGAAGGCAGCCGAATGGTGGCAGGGCAAACGGGTGACGGGCGGAAGCGGGAAGCAAAAGCAGAGGCAGATACTTACTGAATCATTCGCAGGCGATGCCAACGATGTCAAAGGCGTCCGAAAAGGCGCTCGAGAGAGGGCTCTAGGTAGAGACAAGGTCGATGACGATGTGCGGGAACAAGATGGTGAGGGTGGGTTGAAAGGCTGTGAAGGGACAGGGCGGGAATGGCACAAAAAAGGACTGGTGGAGAGTGGAAGGCAGGGAATTGAGGTCGGCGAAAGTTCCGGGCTGGTTGAGTGCGGCGGTACTTGCAGGTACCCCGATTCGGCTGACACTCTGAAGCCCGCGCGACGCACACGCACGCAGCCGCTCCTCAGCGCTGTTGGGCGGTGGACACAGTTCCAGGGGCTGTCGTCGGCACGTGGAAGCACGGCCGAGGCGCGAAAGCGAGGTACTTGAGGCTACAACTTGGGGCTACAGCTTGGGGCTGTAAGCTCACGTGATGAAGTCGTACTGTGCCTCTGTGCGGATCAGAGTTTAGGTGCGAGGATTCTACATACCTACTTGGATAAAGAATGTCAGTCATTTCGGCTGCCTAGGCCAAAACTTGTTATTTGAAGCATGGAGATGAGTGCTCACCTACCTGTTAGTCTTTTCTAGGTAGCAGAGAGTGAATCCTGCTGACCGAAAAGACCGTTTGTGACGCGGAAGCAATGCTTCTTTTCGTCTTGGAAACCAGTGCGTCGCGGCAGTTTGTTTCAGTGTGCACTGTGCTGTGCCTGATTCGACGAGCGAGCTACGAGTGGAAACAGAGAAGCGGCAGGCCGGCCAATCAATAGAGCATCCATCGTATGTAACTGCTTCAATAGCAGTCGAAACAGTATTGTCCATCACTGATTTTAATGATGTGCTCGTCAGTCTACCTTTCTAGGTATTTAGGTATCTACCGGTGTCCGGTTTATCTCCTGAAGTTGGTGCCGTAGGTACATGTAGGTAGGTAGGCTCGATTCCTACTACCGCTGTGTGGTCTCCTGTCTGGTATTCTGGTAGCGCTAGTACCTAGGTAGGTAGCTCCTAAGAAGGGTTCTGTGCTAAGGAAGTCGAGGTCGGTAGTTCAAATCCCGCTCGTGCCCCGTGAGTACCTATCCGTGTGCGTTAGATACGAGGTCGGTAGTAGTTCCCGCCCACGCCTATGGGTCTAGGCCTCTAGGGGCTGGTTGAGGTTTGCTCCCGGTGCGTTTCCCGTCTAGGGTAGGGTCGGTAAGGTGTCCCGCTCGTTACGCGCCGCGGTGCCCGGGCGTCGCCTATGTGTGGTGAACGCGGTGTCCGATTTATCACCTAAAGTAGGTTCGACTCCCATCTACCTATGTACTAGCGCTATGTGGTCTCCTACGTGGTATTCTCCTACCCACTGAATAGATAGGTACGATCGTTTCATGTTTAGCTGAATACATACAGTCGATAACTTTCCATCGACTAAACAGACAGGCGTTGCTTGTGCTGCGTCCTCACAAACGCCAGAGCTGCGTCAGGACTGAGCGATGACTCTATCTCTAGAGTCTCTGACAACAATAATTTACTATTCGACGCGCGGCACATTCGTAAAGTCGCGTCCAGCACGTCCAAATCAACTCTAGATGCTCCCCAACCCGGCCTTGACTGATGGACTGGACGAGATAGGGCTAGCTTCCCGAGCCGCTAGCCGTGCCCTGTCAGCGCAGATAGTGTCCACCCTCGGCCCGCGTACCGATACACACAATCGTCCCAAGCCCTCTACTTCATGCACTAACGGTAGCATCTCCGGACTTGCCCCTCCTTTGGTGCCCCGCCAAACCGACGATTCACAAGGCGGCAAAATTTGATGACCAGTCCGAGTAAACACCATCCATCAATCCCAACTCCTCTTGGGCGTCAAATTTGCTCCCTTCGCAACCCCGTCGCGTGCCGGATATTTCGTCGCCTGCACGTGGCCGCCCGAATCGCCCATCATGTCGGACAGGCTTACCCGGTAAGTCAGGCTGTGACGGGTACGAGGCATTAAAGCTGATGCGCCGACTTCTATAGTATCGCCATTGTCAACAACGACAAGGTTAGTCTCTCCCGTCAGCTTCCTCCCGGCAAACGTATCCTGACGTGTCTACGCTCAGTGTCGCCCTCGCAAGTGTCGCCAGGAGTGCAAGAAATCCTGCCCCGTGGTCCGTAGCGGCAAGCTCTGCATCGAAGTCGCCCCCGATTCTCGCATTGCCTTCATCTCCGAGTCTCTCTGCATTGGCTGCGGTATCTGCGTCAAAAAGTGTCCCTTTGATGCCATTACCATCATCAATCTGCCCACCAATCTTGAGGACCAGGTTACCCATCGCTATGGCCCAAATAGCTTCAAGCTTCATCGTCTGCCCACGCCTCGGCCGGGCCAGGTTCTTGGCTTGGTTGGTACCAACGGTATCGGCAAGAGCACTGCGCTCAAGGTTCTCAGCGGCAAGCTGAAACCCAACCTCGGCCGCCACGACAACCCTCCGGACTGGGAAGATGTCATCAAGCACTTTCGCGGCTCCGAGCTTCAGAGTCCGTTTCCTAGATTGCCAATCCGGCGGAGATGCTGACTGGGCGTAGATTACTTTACGAAGCTCCTCGAGGACGATCTCAAGGCCGTGGTCAAGCCGCAGTATGTCGACCAGATTCCTAAAGCAGTTCGCGGCCCGGAAAAGAGCGTCCGAGCTCTTCTCGAGAGCCGAGCCTCCCTCGGCAACACCAAGCAAGTCACCGATATCCTGGAGCTGAACCACATCATGGATCGAGACATAACGCTCCTCTCCGGTGGCGAGCTTCAACGGTTTGCCATCGGCACCGTCTGTGTTCAAAGGGCCGATGTTTACATGTTTGACGAGCCCTCGTCCTACCTCGACGTCAAGCAGAGGCTGAGCGCTGCCCAAATCATCCGCTCTCTCCTCCGGGATGACGACTACGTCATCGTCGTCGAGCACGACTTGTCAGTCCTCGACTACTTGTCCGACTACATCTGCGTCTTGTACGGTCAGCCCGCCGTTTACGGCGTCGTCACTCTACCTCATTCCGTCCGCGAAGGCATCAACATCTTCCTCGACGGGCACATCCCGACAGAGAACCTGAGATTCCGCGAAGAATCCTTGACGTTCCGCATCGCAGAGGGCACTGACGACTTTGCTATCGACAAGTCACGTGCCTTCAACTACCCGAAGATGGAAAAGAAGCTCGGCAATTTTCAGCTGCGCATCGACGCCGGGGAATTCACCGACTCGGAAATCATCGTCATGATGGGCGAGAACGGAACCGGAAAGACGACCTTTTGCCGCCTCCTGGCAGGAGCCCTCAAGCCCGACAGCAAGGCCAGCGTCCCCGAAATGAGAATCAGCATGAAGCCCCAGACCATCACGCCCAAATTCGAGGGTACCGTCCGTCAGCTCTTCTTCAAGAAAATCAAGCAGGCCTTCCTCAACCCCCAGTTCCAGACGGACGTGGTGAAACCCCTTAAGCTGGAAGACTTCATCGACCAGGAAGTCAAGAACCTCTCCGGTGGTGAGCTGCAGCGCGTAGCCATCGTCCTATCGCTCGGCATGCCGGCAGACATCTACCTCATCGACGAACCGTCAGCCTATCTCGACTCAGAGCAGCGTATCATTGCCTCGCGCGTCATTAAGCGCTTCATCATGCACTCCAAGAAGACGGCCTTTGTGGTCGAGCACGACTTTATCATGGCCACCTACCTCGCCGACAGAGTCATCGTCTTTGACGGCAAGCCCGGCATCGACGCTCACGCCAACAGGCCAGAGTCCCTCCTGACCGGCTGCAACAGCTTCCTGAACAACCTCGACGTCACCTTTCGCCGCGACCCCACCAACTTCCGCCCCCGTATCAACAAGCAGGGCTCTCAGCTCGACCAGGAGCAGAAGCTAAGCGGCAACTATGTGAGTTGCCTAGACTCAATGTATCTCGTAATCCGCTAACCCCAACCACAGTTCTTCCTCGAGGTGACGCCAGACAAGAGCTCCTGAAGAGGGCGACGCAAAGCATGACAGGATTCCCAGCAGCGTCCTTTCCCCCGCGGCCCCAACGTCAACCCGCCGACGGGCCAGCCAGGGCCAAGGTGAAGACGACGAGGAATGCGGCGTCGGCGAGGACGACGATCCAGACGAGCTGCCGTCGGTGACGGCGGTCCTAATGTCCTTTATTCTCTCTGACGCAAGCCGATTCCTGCGGAGGCCCCGTCCGTGAAATGAGTTTGACGTTCTTTTGCCAGAGAAAAAGGAGGACTCTACGCGTGAGGCGGAGCCGTGGATCAGGGACAGGAGAAGAGGGGAACATGGCTGTCAGCTTCCTACCCTCGCGGGAAGCATGCGAGAGAGCACGTAGTCATGGTCCTGGCACAATACACGGATTGTCGACACGTCTTTGTCGTGAGCCTATACTTTCGCTCGTCCTTTCGGGGGCATAGGCGTCTTATAGGCTATAGCAGAGACGTTGGGCTACAGGTACCTAGTAAGGCATGACAGACGTAGATGTACGTTTTGGTGGATAGGAACTTTACCCTCCAGGTCTTGTGCCGTCCTCGTCATCGGGAAGGTTTGCAGCCAGAGGCCTTGGGATGCCGTCTGTCCTGCTTCTTCCGTACACGTTATTCAATAGCCGGCTTTGCTTGTTTCTTCACTCACGATAGCTCGTGGTGGCAGCCTCTCGCGGTGGACGGGTTCATGCTTAGCTATCCGGAGCTGGTAGCGCGACCCGCCACTTCCAAGATCGTTCAAGTTTAAGAGAAGGGGAGGGAGGGTATTCGCAAGGGCAGTAGATTGCTGATTGAAAGCAGGTGCCAGAATTCATTGCCTATCTGCCTGGGGTATAATATGTATCTATGTAACATGGAGTAGAAGATGCTCTGCTGAGTGACCTTGTATTCCGACCATCAGGTATTGCGAGAAGCTTCTGACGGCCGCGTCTCGCAAGGGCGAGGATCAGTGACGTATTGCCGTATTGAAGGCTCAGCTCCGGCCGGGTTCGAATATCTTGTGCCCCGGTTGCAAAGAAGAGTTTGTCTTTGTCCTCCACCACGGGCTCATTGGTCGGAACAGGCAGGGTTTCGTTGAATTGTCCCTCCAAGACACGGTTCGACAGCAAAAAAAAGTAGGATGCATGAGGAGTCTGCCGGGTGCCAGGCATGGCTTGGAGATCCTTCAAGAGATCACCAACAGTGGAGGCAGGCAGCATCCTGTGCGGTGCACCTGTGTGGTATTCTGGCCGGGAGGTTTCCAACACAAAATCCCCGTCTTTGCCGCCCGGTTTGTGATAGCCAAGGCACGGCCCGTCATAGTGTAGTAAACCGTGCTCTCGGGGCAACTTACGCCGAACCCCTGTAGCATTCATTCGGGACCACGTCGCGCTGTTGTCCAGCCCGCAACGGGCTCACCAGGTAGGGTGCCATCCTCCCGGAGACCTGGCACGTGCTACGATGCCTCGTGATGGCACAGGGAGCACCCATGTTCCATTCCATCTGAACTCCGGGACGCGCAGCCTCAAGTGTCTGTGCATGGCACACTCTAAGCGTTGCGGTGGACGTGAGCAGCTCGGGCTGCAGGAAACAGAGCCTGAGGACCTTCGAGTCTGCAGAGATCCAGAGGCCGATAGTGAACACAGAGCGCCGGTGCGGATCTATGTGGCCAAGGCCTTTGTTGTCTAGATGGAGGTTGATCATGTGGTTAAGATGCAGTTTGTAGTTCCTGAGCGAAGAGGCCTTGTTGCCCTCGCAATTCAGGCCGCGAACCAACGACCCTTATTCGCCGTCTTGTTTGCGCTAGATGCCGACGATGACGAGCATGCGCTGATACCAAGCGGCATCCCAAACAGCTGGACATGGACAGCTCGATGATCCTTTTATTCGTACAGCGTCTTCATTTTGATGAAGAATGCACGTAGCTCGACGTCTGCGCCGCCAAGACACTGGTTGGTTGCTGTCCGAAGGGATCCAGATCCGCTTGGCCCGTCTCCGTTCAGTTCGACGATGGAGTACGTATGTTCTGGGGAATATGTTGCCCGTGCTGTTTTCCAGGCTCCATGAACACGACCCTTGACAAACGTCGACCGAAAGCCAATTCCCTCGGATATCCGTAGAGGATAACCGGCATTGGGTTGGTCATCCGCTTTGTTGGATAGAGTCCTGGACGATGCGCTGTGGTCGTTCATGACGCTCCACGCAGGCGTATCAAAATCTGGATGCCCTCGAGAAAAGGAAATACATACTGCAGACATAAAGTTGCAATCAGCCTTCAGTCCCCACCATGAGTTAATAACTTGAGGGATCTCGAGGCCACGCCACCATCGTCCTCGGCCTCCATGCCTCCATGCGAGGCGCTGAGATGGCTCCCTCGACCAAGTTTAGCCATGAAACTCACACGTTAAGCATTGCCGTTGTCTTTTTTTCGCATAGTAGTTGTAGAGTCGAGTGCTTCACAGAAGAAGGCATCTTCGGATTCCGACCGAAGCAAGAAATTTACAATCTTTTCCGTACCATGATGAGGGCGGAGCGAGAACAGCGTCGTCATTGATCCTTGGGAGGCCGGCAAGGCGTATTGAAAGTGTCTGTTTCCCGGGTCAAGTCGATCCTGTTCTTCCGCTTGCAGGTGGACCCGAATCGGGTAGTTCCAGAGGATGAGTTTGTTTAGAACTTCCTTAGAGGAGCCAGGCTCTACTCTTGCCATTGTCGGATATATTGATGACTGTTATGGTGTAGCCAGGTGAAATGCTTGCATGATGTCGATATGATGACAAGATGATGATGATTTGAAGGTAATAAGATCCCAACTGTTTGAACAATCCACAGACCTTCGATTAAAAAAAAAAAGTCTCCACGTGATCGTCGCCTCGACAAATCAATGGGCAGAGCGAGTTCGAGTAGGCCATCTAGCTTCGAATTGAAGGTGAAGCCAAGAAACGCTATAGCAATGAAGTCGACATTTTATTCATTGAGGGGATGCGTCATTCAAGGCAGTCTCCTTGTGACTCCCTCGAATCAAGCCCACCCAAATCGCAAGCCAAACGGCGATAGATGTGAAGCCGCTAATGCAGCAAGTCATCAATGAAGGAGGCCAGCAAGATTGACTCCCATTGCTAGGCTTGAAGATGAAGAAGGGAAAGAAATGTGATGGATGATGAAGAGAGAGCGGATGAGGAAAGAAGAGGAATCGGATGGGGAGGGAGATTTTCAATATGTATGCAGCAAAAGTTGTGGGTGCTTGCGGGTGCGAATTGAGAGGTCATCAGCCTCTTCCCCACGGGGCTGCCAGCTGGCAGCAGCTGGGCCCATCGTATCTAGTGGGTCCGCGACCTGAGTCTGCGAGCTGTAACAAACCACTGAAATATCGGGACTCAGGTAACGATTATGCCTGTAATGGAGGCCCGCCCTTGTCGGTAAGTCGGTATGGCACTGCTCAGGGCAACAGAGAATAGGGCAACAGAGAATAGGGCAACAGAAAATGTTCACGCCATACTCCTCATGGCAACTCGACTCTCATCCGACATCTCATAGTCAAAGCGAGATAACAATGAAATGAACAACAGGGCTCTCTTCTACGCTCTACATCAAACTACTCCTCCCCCCAATCTCCATACTCCCCTGCCCATCCCTAAGCTGCCCACTCCGCCCATCCACAAACTCACGATAGATCCCCTGCAACCGCCTCCTCTCCTCAACCCCGATGCTAGCCCTCGTCTTATCCAGCGCCGAATCAACATGCCGCCACTCCATCACCACCTCGTCGGCCTGCTGCTTCTTCCCCCTCGGGCCGTCGTCTTCTCGCTTCTTAGCCTTGTTTCGCGCCCGTCTGATGTGTTGGAGCTTGGAGGCCATGGCTGCCTCCTGGGCGAGTTTGGACGATGCCGTCTGCGGTGGAGAGTCGGAGTCGGAGTCTGAACCGGTACCGTAGCGAAACTGGACGAAGCTGGGGACGGAGACTGCGTCGTGCTGCCGTCTTCCACCAGGCGTCGTCGTCGTCGTCGTCGTCGTCGTCGTCGTCGTCGTCGTCTTGGTCGCCTCCAGCACGTCATGGATCGCCTCGAGCTGGGCATTGGACACGAGCGCCTGGAGGTCCGCTCCCGAGAAGCCCTCCGTTCGACGAGCCACGTCCATCAACCTCCCCGACCCATCGTCCGACAACCGTACCTTGGCAAGCAGCGAAGCCAGAATATCAGCCCGGTCGTCGACGGACGGCATATCGCAAAGCAGCGACTTATCCAGCCGCCCGGGTCGCAGCAGCGCCGGATCAATGAGATCGGGTCGTGACGTAGCCGCCAGCACGTAGACGCCCGAAAGACCCTCTGCGCCGTCCATCTGCGTGAGCAGCTGGTTGACGACGCGGTCCGTCACGCCCGTCGAGTCGTGTCCACGCTTTGGCGCGATGGAGTCGAACTCGTCGAAGAAGAGGACACAGGGTCGGGCAGCCTGAGCGCGGTCAAAGAGATCCCGTACGCTCTTCTCCGACGCGCCGATGTACTTGTTGAGAATCTCTGGTCCCTTGACGCTGATGAAGTTGAGGCCGCATTGGCCCGCGACGGCGCTCGCCAGCAGTGTCTTGCCGCACCCGGGATAGCCGTACAGGAGCAGCCCGGACCGCAGCCGTAGGGGGCACTGAGCGAAGATGGGCGCGTACTTTGTTGGGTACTCGAGTGTCTCCAGCAGCATCCTGCGCGTCTCGCCGAGGCCGCCGATGGAGTCAAACGTCGTCGTCGAGCTCTGCAGCGGCACGTTCCGCAGCGACGCCGGAGTGAAGCCCTTTCGCGCCTTATCAAAGTCCTGCCGACCGAGAGTCATGGCCTGCTTCCGGCCGGACGACGACTGATCGCCGAGGGACCGTATCAGAGCCTCGTTCCGAGCCCTCGATACCAGCACCTCGAGATCCCCGGCCATGTAGCCGTCGGTCGAGCCGGCCACATCGACAAGGTCCAGGTCCGGGTCGAGCACGAAACCGTCCGGCCCAACGGACCGGGCCTGCTCCGGGCCGTGCATCCAGTGGTCGTCGTCGCCGCCACCGCCGGCTGCCGGGCTTCCGTCGGCCGTTGGGGGCCGGCTGTTGCTGCTGCTCGTCCGTTCGTCGTTTTGCCGCGCCGGCGTCACGAACTGCTTAGCCAGTGACTCGAGGATGCTCCGCCTCGTCGCCTTATCCGGAGCCCGCAACTCGACAATTTCCCGGACGACGTGACCGCTCACGAAGACGCCATTCGTCGAGTCCTTCCCCTGAGCCGTGGCCAACAGAACGACGTCACCGCTGTTGCAGAAGCGTCTGGTGATAGACCGTATCGTCTCGCTCACCTGTCGGCTCCGTCCGTTATCGTTGCCCACCTCAAGCTCCGTCTCGGCCGGACACAGCTTGTCGAGGTCATCGAGCACGACGAGAGCCTTGCCGCCAAGCCGAGCCCCCCAGCCGGCTGACATGAAGACGCGGCTGAGCGTCTCCTTGATGGTGGCCATGCTGGTCTCCTCGTTGGCCAGACTGCGGCAAGAAAAGTAGATGGTATGGAAGAGGCTCTCCCGGCTCAGCCTCCGGGCCAGCTCCTTCGCTACCGACGTCTTACCAGACCCCATGCACCCGGTTAGCAACACCGATGACATGTTGGAGAGGTGTGTCTGCAGGCTACCGAGAAGGGAATCGACGCCGATCAAAGGTGAGTCGGTTACGTGCGACTCCGATGGATCAGAGCCGGCCATCCACGGCGGTCTTGGCTGCGACTGCTGGAAGTCCAGGGACATCCTCGGATCCAAGCCCGTCATCCACGGGACGGTATCTTTCGACACGGCGTCAGACCGATACTCGAATTCGATGATGCCGCCTGCCCAGCCTCGTGGCGCCTCGAGCCCGTCAAAGAGCCCGACAACCATGCCGTCCGTCACGGGCCCCTGAAGCAGGCCTTGCATGCCGCTGGACGACGAGTACATGTGCCGGAAACTCCTAGCAGACTCTTCCTGCTCGGCTCGCGACTCGCCGCCTAGCCTCAGTCCCTGGGCGAGCTTCGAACCCACGTCGAAGGGGAGGACCCTGATGCGCTGCACGAGGCCCTGTGGTAACGGCTGTGGGGCTGCTTGGATCTTGACGATGCCCCCTACGATGCCGCAGCAGCCGAGCGCGGCGCAGAGGGGAGAAGACAGAGCTGCAGTCTGTCCGCTGGGAGCATCATCCCACGGCTTCAACCTGGCCACCACCTTGGACGGAGCGGCTGCGGCGGTGGTGTCGGAGGCGCCTTCGGGCTGGGGCTCTCGCAGTCCAACGGGCCGAATGACGTCTACCGTCACGTAGTCGATGCCTTTAAGGGAACTCGACAAAACATCCCGGTCGATCCAGATGCCAAGGTCCAGGCAGAGAGGACCGTCGTCGAACCACTGACTGCACGCTGTCCTGTCGACGGCTCGGAGAAGCAGTGTCTGCTTCGGCTCCTCCTTGACGCCTCGTCTGCGGGCGGCACTGGCGGCGCTGCGTCTCGACTTGGACGTGCTGGCGACGCTACGGTGATCGCCGCTGCCCTGTACGCTCTTGACCCTCGTCTTGGGGGCGACGATGACTTCGGCGTTGGGAGACATTTTGGCAAAGGGGACGTGTGGCGGCAGCGCGGGCTCCAGCGAGAGGACCTTGATGTTGGCAGACGACGTCGGAGACAGATGCAGGGTCAGGGCGTGAGGCGTTATCGACTTGTGACCGTCCGGGGCGTAGGCGGGATTTGGAAGAGCCCGCACCTGCGATTGAAGGTTGAGTTCGAGGAAGCTTGCATGAAGCTCAATCATCTCCCAGTCTTCAGGTGTCAGTGGTTCGATGTTGACCGTGTGTGCCACGGGCGGATCGACATGCAGGGTGGCCGTGACTTTTTGACCGTCAGAGAGACCCAGGGCGCTGGCCAGTACGGCGTCCATCTCGACCGGCTGTACCTCCTGGACACGAGTTGACCCCCTAGAGCCCATGATGCCTTGACGGCTGACGGTGGCTGGCCTCCTCTTACTGGGCATGCCTGTCCATCCCAGGAAGACGGAGGTGGGCGGCGACTTGAAGCTAAGCTCGACGACGACATTCTGGACCGGCTGCGGAGAAGACAATCAGATGATGAGCGGCCCAGAGACTCCCCCGGCACCAAGGACTTACCGTGTCGACGTTGACTAGCAGCGAGACGAGAGACGGAGGGAGGTTCACCAGGCAGTTCTTGAGGTGAACAAGAGTCAGCTCGGCCGAGGCAGACGGCAGGTGCTTCCTAGAGGCCATGGCGACCGACAGACGAGAGAGAAGCCGGTCGCTATGGAGCGTGAGCAGTAGGCATCGACTCGCATATCGATGTCGCAGAAATAACGGCTGATCGTCGTCGTTGTGTGATGCCGAGCCGAGCCTCGTCTAAGCTGCACGTGCTCTCGGCTCCGGACGACGGCAGCTCCCGCGGCCGAGGCGCCACAGCTGCTGCGCCACGAGGCGACTAATGATGCCCTGCGAGGCGCCACGAGACGACACGTGCTCGGACGGAATAACAGAGTGTCCCGTCAATTTAACAAAGCGCGTTTTGTGGCTGTGTCGCCGCGTGACGCGAAAAGTCGCGTCGTTGCACTTCTGCCCTCCTCAAGACGCTGTCACTTCTCGTCAGCCTCGCCCCGCCATCTGATTTCACTCGACATCATCATCCTCGGTTCTTCGCTTGCCGACTCTCATAGCAGGCTTCATCAGGTACCTTCGCAATGGCGCTTCGCGACTTCAAGGCGCCCGTCAACTACGAGACACAACAAAGTCAGTCAACACCCCTTCCCATCCTTTCATGAGTTCTGACAGGGTCGCAGAGGCGTTTGAGGAGTTCCTCAATCACTTCAAGACATCTCCCGAGCACACAATCACCACCGCCATAGGCGACATCACTATCGATGATGACGACCTCAGCGACGACGATGACCTGATGGGCGACGGCGAGACTCGTCCCAGGGAGCAGCGATCGGCGCCGCAGCTCAAGTACAAGAATATGATGCAGGAGCTGGCGAATCGCAAGATCAACGAGGTCGTTATCCAGCTCAATGATCTGGCTGTGGTACGTCATGATGGCCCGGAATCATCTCGTTTTCAAAAAAAAAAAAAAATAACCAATGTCTTCAAGTGGGAGGAGGAGCTGCGAGACGACAGCCTCAAGCTTGTGGACAGCATCGAGAACAATACCAAGCATTACATCGAAATCATGTCGAAAGCGGTAGACAAAATTATGCCACAGCCAAACGTTGAACTCAAGTAAGGGTTTGGTTTGTCCCGTGGTCAACGACAAGGCGCTGAATCATGTTTTCTTGCAGCTTCAAGAACGACGTGCTCGACGTCTTGATGGCGGTTCGAGAGGCTCGCAACCGTGTCTTACAGGAGGAGTCCGATCAGGACCCAACGCTGGCGGAGGATAGGTTCCCCGCCGAGCTGATCCGACGATACACACTCGTCTTCAAGCCTCGGACGTTCGGAGACGGCCAGCCGGTAAAGTCGCTAGCGGTTCGGCAGGTTCGCGGCGACCATATCGGCAAGCTCATCACGGTACGATGCATCGTGACGCGCGTATCGGACGTGAAGCCCATGGTGCTGGTCAGCGCGTACGCGTGCGAGCGTTGCGGATGCGAAATCTTCCAGCCCATCACGGACAAACAATACGGGCCCCTGACAATGTGTCCGTCGGAGGAGTGCAAGAAGAACCAGACAAAGGGCCAGCTGTATCCGACGACGCGGGCGTCCAAGTTCCTCCCCTTCCAGGAGGTCAAGGTGCAGGAGATGACGGACCAGGTGCCGATCGGGCAGATCCCGCGCTCACTGACAATCCACTGCTACGGCAGCCTGGTGCGAAGAGTCAACCCAGGAGACGTGGTCGACATCGCCGGCATCTTCCTGCCCATCCCTTACAGCGGCTTCAAGGCCATCAAAGCCGGCCTCCTGACAGACACGTACCTCGAAGCCCAGCACCTACACCAACACAAGAAAGCCTACAGCGACATGACCATCGACGCACGACTTGTTCGACGCATAGACAAGTACCGCGTCAGCGGCCAAGTCTACGAACTGCTAGCCCGATCCATCGCGCCCGAGATCTACGGCCACTTAGACGTCAAGAAGGCGCTCCTCCTCCTTCTCATCGGCGGCGTCTCCAAGGAAATGGGCGACGGCATGAAGATCCGAGGCGACATCAACATCTGCCTAATGGGCGACCCCGGTGTAGCCAAATCTCAGCTTCTCAAGTACATCTCCAAGGTTGCTCCCCGCGGCGTCTACACCTCTGGTCGTGGCAGCAGCGGCGTCGGTCTCACGGCCGCTGTGATGCGCGATCCCGTCACAGACGAGATGATCCTCGAAGGCGGTGCCCTCGTCCTAGCTGACAACGGCATCTGCTGCATCGACGAGTTCGACAAGATGGACGAAAACGACCGCACCGCCATACACGAAGTAATGGAACAGCAAACCATCTCCATCTCAAAAGCCGGCATCTCAACGACTCTCAACGCCCGAACCTCGATCCTAGCAGCCGCCAACCCTGTCTACGGCCGCTACAACCCTCGCATCTCCCCCGTCGAAAACATCAACCTCCCAGCAGCCCTCCTCTCCCGCTTCGACGTCCTCTTCCTCCTCCTCGACACCCCCTCCCGCGACTCAGACGACCGCCTAGCGAGACACGTCACCTACGTCCACACCCACGGCCGTCACCCCGACAATGCCGGAGCGACCCTCACCGCCGACATCGCCGTCCTCGGTCCCCACGAGGTCCGATCCTACGTCGCCCAGGCCCGCACCTACCGGCCCGTCGTCCCGGAGTCGGTATCGGATTACCTGGCGAGAACATACGTCCGTCTCCGCGAACAGCAACGCCGCGCCGAGCAAAAGGGCAAGCATTTCACGCACACGACGCCCCGAACCCTCCTCGGCGTCGTCCGTCTCGCCCAGGCATTGGCCCGTCTACGCTTCAGCAATGAGGTAACGCACGACGACGTCGACGAGGCTCTCCGTCTCGTCGAAGCCAGCAAGGAGAGTCTCAACGCCGCCGAGAGTGCAGCCAACGGCAATACCCGTCGCGGCGCCAACGCCGTCAGCCGTATCTATAACCTCGTCAAGACTCTGGCTGATTCAGGCACCTGTCGTCCGGATGTAGAGGGCGATGAGGAAGAGGAAGAGGAGGATGAGGAGGAGAATGTGACGACCGAGCTGAGCTTGCGCAAGGTCAAGGAGCGTGTCATTGCCAAGGGTTTCACTGAGGATCAGTGGCTGGAGACGTTGGACGAGTATACCAGTCTTGACGTGAGTTGGCCTTCTCCTCTCTGCTATCACGCCCCTTTTTGGAAACGACAAGCTGATGATTTCCTGGCGTCTAGGTCTGGCAAACTGCTGGCAACGGCACGAGACTCCTCTTCGTGGCAACTACCCGCTGAAGAAACGGCATGGACGACGAGTGATGTTTGTTCTTCTTTTGTCTGCGTTTCCTTTTTTTTTTTCCCTCTCATCTTGTGCTATCTATTGTCGGTCGTTCAGCCGCTTTCACCAGGCGTTGGGGACACGCCATGAGAGCGAACAAAGGGAGAAGGGGGTTCCATCTCAGGGAAGCGGGTGTAAGAGTAGTAGACAGGATTCTCAAGTAAAGCCGAATTCCATCTGGAATCTACGGCCGCAACGACAAGAGCGCCACCTTCTCCATCTCACCCAAAACACCATGCCCACCCAACGTCCACTTCTCCGTCACGGAGCGCGCGTCAACGGTCTCCTTGAAAAGACCACTAGCAGCCCAATACTCCAACAAGGCCCTGCCCTCATCCTTGGAAACGTTGGGCACGCGAACGATAGAGACGGATTTGAGAGCCTCGAAGACAAGCTCGTCGTACTTTCGCTCCCAGGCGTTCCGCAGCGGGATCTCGGTCCCGTTCTGCGCCGCTTCGGCCTGCGCGAGGGCAAGATCCTGCGATATGTTGACAGTCGTCTTGCTGGTTGAGATTGCGGCGATGGCGGCGCCGCCGTTGAGGAACTCGGTTCTTCCGGCGAGGGCGTCGATGAAGACTTTGGGGAGGGCTAGTTGGTGGGCGTGCACGGGCTTGAAGGTTGGGTCGCGGTAGTCGCTCGGTACGTTGAAGTGTGTCAGACCGTCTGCGAAGAGGAGGATGGGTGGCCTCCCGGGCTGCTGTAGTTCGTCCCAGAAGGCTTCGAACGCGGGCCAGGCGTATTCAGATTCCCTGAGGTTGAGGAAGAGATGGTCGAGTGTGGCGTCTTTGTCAAAGGGGCCAAGCGCGGGCCAATCTTTTTGCATGGAAAGGCGGCGGAGGACCGGCTCGTTGACGTTGAGGATTTCTTCGATGAGTCGAAGCGTGTACTGCGGCTGGATGAAGCGCAGCGGCTTCGTGCCTGGTATCGGACTGTAGTCGGTGTTTCCGTTGGTGAGCTCCATGCCTGCAACGAACAGACAAGAATCAATCTCCATCAGCACAGCTCAGAAGCACAAGCATCGACGACGGCCTTACATTCGGGAATATGAACGACGATCCAGCCTCGAAGCAGAGCATGCATCATAGCCTGCATCAACAACAGACTCTTCCCCGCCCACCTCGGCCCCGTAATCACACACCGAAGCGGTTTCTCCCCCTTCTGACAAGCGGCATCCATCCTCTTAGCAAGATCGACCGTCGTCGATCTCACCAACACATGCGGCTTACGGAACATCCCCCAGGACTGCGTAGTCTTGAAAGCCCGCAACAGCCTCAACTGATCGACCACGGAATCAGGGATCGAAAACATGCGTCCAGCGCTAGCATCATCAGCTAGCGAATCCTTTGATAATTCGTCCAGGCCCTGCACGAGAATCGCATTGTTGTTGCTCGTCTGAATACGCAAGCGAAAGGCCTTGCGCTCGCCGGGCGCGGGCTTCTTGACCGACGACTTGTCATCTCCAATCCTCTTTTTCTTGAAATTCGTCTTCTGCTTCGTTCGTATGCCGGCTCTTGCCGCGGCTACGGCTGCAGGGAGGTTGGCGAGGAGGGCCGTCGTCGTGCTGAAGGAAGCTGATGTCGTGCGGAGCCCTGCTGTCGCCGACGCGGTCGATGGTCGAGTAAAGCTCCGGAAGAGAAGCCCTGCCGGAGCCATGGCATCCGGGCTTCCCGCGTGAGTGAGGGGGAGGTTCAATGGGGCGCTGTCTTCGGACGATGAAGCTCTTCGAGACGAAGCCCGGAGGTGGAAAAAAGGGTCCGCTCCGGAGGCCGGCCCGCGACCGGAAAATTTCTCGGCCGGACGTAAATCCGACCTCCAACCGTTGACGACTCCAAAACATAAAAAAAAAAAAAACTAAAAAAACTAAAAAAACTCCAGTCACAATCTCATCACCATCTCAATCCTCCCTCACCCACCCAAAATGTCCCTCCCAACCCCCCGCCCAAAACTCCCCGTCGCCGTCGAAAAGCCAACACCCTACACCTTCGACCTCGGCCGCCTCTTAGCCCAAGACCCCAACAGCCTCTCCCCAGACAACACCAGCACGACCCCACGCGAACAGCACCTCGCCAACATCGCCCGCGACGGCGCCCAAGCCCTGATAAACCAGCTCCTAACAACCTGCCCTCTGACCTCGACCTCCACCGACGGCGTCCTCCTCGATCTCCCTCCGCCCGCCACCCCGTTGCCGCGCGAGAAGCCCGTGCCTGAGGCTCGGCCGCAGACCAAGTGGGAGCGCTTCGCGGCCAAGAAGGGAATCCGGCCCAAGACGAGAGAGCAGCGCAAGAACCTTGTCTACGATGAGGAGAGCGGCGAGTGGAGGCGCAAGTGGGGTTATCAGGGTCTCAATAAAAAGTCTGAGACCGAATGGCTCGTCGAGGTCGACGCCGACAAGGATAAGAATCGGGAGGCCGGTACCACGCCGAGAGGCGATGCCAGGCGCGAGAGAAAGGAGAGGATCAAGCGCAATGAGCGCAAGATGAGGAAGAACGAGAGGCATGCTGTTATCAACAATGGGTCGAGGAGCTGACTGGCATGCACACGCCTCTCATCGGCCTGTCTGCATCGTCACGGCGTCTGGTAGCGCGGAGTCTGGCATCAAAAAGTCATATGTCTGGTTGTTCTGAACAATATCAACTTGGCTCCCCGGCAACTCCAACACTGCCGCGGGCCATCGTGCTTCTCCTTCATCTCCCAGATACTCCTTCTCCTTCATCTCTATGTGTGTGAGCCGGGCATCTCATTCATTCAGCATCTCTCCAACGGGTGCCGGAGGGGGTCCCATATTACATGTCCATCTCCGTCCATCACCGGGAGCAGTGATATCCTAATCGTACACGTTTCCGTCAAGGGGGGAAAGAAGTTGCGTCAAAAAAAAAAAAAAAAAAAAAAAAAAAAGAGAACATGCATCACCACCTCCTGGCGAACGCTGAAGAAGCCGCCGATACCAAACCCCCCATGCCAGACTCGGCTCGATTCTCGAGCTCCGAGTAGCGATGGACATGCGAGACATCCGAGCAACAGAAGCTTCGGAGGACCAACAAAGAAAAACATCAAACAATAAATGGGGGAACGAGGACAAAGAGAACAAGACAAGACGTACGAGTGTCGATGCGTCGCCGTCTCTCCGTCCATTCTCGACGCCGCCTGTAAGGTAGAAGGGGTATGTCAGACGGCTCGTGGAAGTGTGGACGGAAAGTGGGTTGAGTGGGCTCTTTGTGGGCTCAAAGAGCCCAGGTTGGTAGAGGGTGAACAGAGAGCTGCGCGCCGCGTCGTCTGCGATGAGCTGGCCTGCTGCCACGTCAGAAAGACAGCGATATTCTCTCCTGCGTCCCTCGGCTGTGATCCTAGAAGCCGAGGGGCGACAACGGTTTGATAGGTGACAGCGGACGGATGTCCTGGTGGCTTTCCTTGATATTTCGCTCACTGTGTGAGCCCGACTTGGACGAGCCGTTGGACCGTACGCTGACATTGGAACCCGACCCGTTGTTGTCGTCCTTCTTGGACCGCAACTTCTTGCGGCTGCTGCTGCTCGTCGACTTGGCAGAACTCTCGGCGGCTGTCCGCTCCTCGGCCTTGTCTTCCTTGATCGGCTGCTGCGGCTCCGTCAATCCTCGCGGCAGGGGCTGTTCGAAGAGACCGTACTCTTCCTCAATGTACTTGGCCTCGTTCTTGCAGCCCTTCCAACAGTCTCTCCAGTCACAGACGAGAAACTTGAAGCAAAAGGCGTCAATCTTCATGCACGGCTGAAAGCAGATGCACAGGTTCCGAAAATCCATCTTGTTCTTGTCCGAGTGGGCGAGTAAGAGGCTGAGATGGCAGGTGATGGCGAATAGGAGGTAATAATTGAAGGGCGACAGGTTGGAAAGCTCGTCGATGAGCATCTGAGGAACCTCGGTCGAACCGGCGCATTCCCGCGAGATGCGGTCTTGGGCCTCTTTGGGGAACAACTCGTCGGGCAGCTCTCGCAACCAGGCCTTGAGCATGGAGCCGATGATGTTGATGTCGTATAGGTCTTCCTCCTCGAACAGGTTGACGTCGTATTCTGCATCGTCATGCTGTCAGTTGGAGCTTGGCAGGGGAGTGGAAGGGGAAAAACACGCACGCTCATCAAACTTTCGTTGCCATTTCTTGACCTGCGGCCCGCTCCCGGGGACACGGTAGAGGCCCTCGACGTCGCAACCCTTGTAATTGAGGTAATCGATGGCCCGCCAGGGAAAGGCCGGCATCCAGAACTCGGTCTTGTCTCTCGAGTGTTCGAGTCGCTTCGAGATGCGCGTCAGGCGGGTCTGTTCCACCAAGGGCAGGGTGATGACCTTGAGCGCGTAGTGCTCGTCGTCTACCGAGGCCTCCTTGTCGGGGCCGCCGCTGCTGTTTCGCGGGTGCTTGCCAAAGAGCCCCTTGCTGATCATATCGGCTGCCTTCGTTGACGAGCTGCGCAGGCCGCTGAGAAACGTCGATCCGCCGCCATTCTCCTTTTGCGACGGGGGCGGGGGCCGCGGGTCTCGGTCGCGGCCGTGGTGGTCCTTTGCGTCTCTGCTGGGAGTCCGGTCTTGCGATCCATTTCTCACCATCGAGTTGGACATTTCTCGTAGTAGCCGGTCCGGGGCAGCGACGGCCGATCCAGGGGACGCCGAGTCGAGCAGGTCGACGTTGCTGGCGGCGGCGGTGCCCGCGGGCGATGGGTCTTTGAGGCTGCCCTGTTCCCTACTGTCACGCACCGATTTTGTGCGGCCCAGGAGAGCAAAGGGCTTGGACCGGCTCTTCTTGCCCTGGGGTGGCGTCGAGGCAGTGTCGTGGTCGCCAACTGACGACGACAACGAAAGTTCGGAGCGGGACGGCTGTGGGGTCGAGAGTTTTTGGAGGGAGTCATGTGCGTACGGGGAATCTGCCAAACAAAAAAATGTCAGGGATCGCAACAAAGACGGACGCGCGGAGAGAAAAGAAAATGGGGCACACGGGCGGTGGGCGCTTTGTCTGGGTGGGAGCGAGAAACAGGGCGCCGCCGTTAGCTCATGTTGGGGGCCGTACCTTTGCGCTTCGACGACGCAACACCGTCGCTGCCAGACGACGTCAGCTGCTCCCGCGAGGCCTGATGCTGGTGGCGGGACGTTGCAGGGAGCTGATTGGAGCCCTTGGAGGTCTTGTTGAAGTGGAAGAAGCCCGTCTTGACAGGCTTCTGGCGCTCCTTGCTGCCCTTGGGGCTCGCGTCGGATCGCTTGCTGGCTCCAGGGGAACGCAAGGCGGGCGAGGCCGAGCGGCGTGGCATCACCGAGGAATCGTCGACCGAGACCTTGGGTTCATCGAGCGAAGCCTTGGGCTCGTCGAGTGAGACTTTGTGCGCGTGAGGCGAGACAGCCTTGGTTTTTTTGAGTTCTTTGGCTTCTTTGTCGTCATCGACAGGCGACGGCGTCGACGCTTTCGCCGTCTCCTTGCTGTTGGCATTGGCCAAAGGAGGAGAGCGCAACGAGGCTGGCGATCGGGGGTCGACGCCGGGTTCGGGGGCGGCGGCCGGCTCGGCGTCGGCGGTGGAGGGAGACTCGTCGAGCGCGAGAGGCTGGGGCACGGGCTTGCGTGTCATCATGGGGGCGACGAGGACGAGGCGTCTTCGACGGTCGAGAGACGGGAACCGGACGTCGTCGACGGACTCGGCTTCGGCCAGCAAGAGCAAGCACAGCGACCGACCGGCTCGGCCGGAGGCGATGAGCGGATCGAAGAGTGGGCGGCGGGCGGTGACAGGTTCTCTAGGCCTTGCCCGTCGATGGGCATCGCAGAGGGGGGCACACAGCTGCTTGTTGGCCGAGGGAGAAGGGGCGGGCGAACCAAAGGGCGAGGGGAGATTTGGGGCCGTGGGCCGTGGTAAGTAGTGTAGTCGGAGGCCGCCTATGAGGTAGGGACGAGCAGCAGTGGAAGAGCAGGCGACGGGCGGATGGAGAGAGAGAAAGGAGGAGACGCGGAGAGACGGAGAGACGGAGAGACGGAGAGACGGAGAGACGCAGAGACGCAGAGACGCAGAGACGCAGAGATGGAGATGAGAATCAAGGTGGAGATGGATATGGACAAGAAGAGGCTGTTGTCTTGTGTCTGGCTGAGGCACAACTTCACAAGGCACACAGACAAGGCACAACTGGCGGACCTGAGGTACATGCGATAGATACCAGTACGGACGGACCTTCCGCGCCGTCAGCCATCTGCCGCCCCCTGGCGGACTCTCGATAGGGATCTGAAACGGCTGTTGCAGGGGCCCTTTTCAGGGGTAGCGCGCCAATCCAGAGGATGGATGGGGGGGGATGGATGAGGGGGATGAAATGGTGAGAATCCCACGACTCCGGGGATGCACCCCATCTGCGGTCCGGCTGCCTACCTGCTCGCCTGCTTGCCTGTCTGCCTGTCTGTTACCTACCTGCCTAGGTGCTTACCTACCTACCTATCTGCTCCGTCCATGACCTGCACCCGGTCCATGTATCCGTTGCGTCTCGCAGCCTCCTCTTCCTTACGGCTCCGGGCCTCCAGGTCTGCCGGTCCATGGTTACCTAGGTAGGGCACGTAGGTTGGCAGGTATGAATCCTTCATCGCGCAATGTCCACCCCGTCCCCAGCTCAACTACCGCCTCTCTGTTGATTGATGAGCCGGCTTTTCCTTGTCTGCTGGCAGCGGCACCCGCATCATGTGCGCTGCACCTGGGTGCTGCGTGCTGCGACCTGCGCGCGCTGCCCTGACGTGCCATTATGCGAGACAGCCGTCTTCCTTTTGCCGCCCTAGTTTCCTTTTTCCAATCTCTGTTTTCCCACGTTTCTCCTCGTGTGTATCATCTCCGTCTTCAAACAGCCGTCATGATCTCGAGCCCTGCCGATGGGCCCTGGAATGGAAACGAAAAGGAAATCTGTGCTCTCCACACCTCTTCTCCGAGGCTTACGAATGCTCTGGGTCCCGCAGGGGAGGGGGGGGTTTCCTTGGCTTGTTCTGTTTCTGATCACGGACAGCAAGGCACCGTCGCCAAGCATGTACGAATACGACGGCCGTTGTACGACGGCATGGAACGCGACGGCTGGGCGCCCTCGCCTCGGCACGCCCGCGCATGGATTGCCCGCAGGGCTGGTTCCACTGCCAAAATAAGGCCCTCTCGTCAACCTCTGATGATGTCAGCCACCTCCGCAGTTCTCTCGAGGCACTGACCAGCCCTCCGGCACGCAGCCCGTTTCAGGTTGCCGACTAAGATAAATGGGAGAATCTCGACAGTCTGTATCGCTGTTTGCCCTGTTGGGGGTTTCGTTAGCTCTCTGTCCGCGCCTGTGCACGCCCTGAGACTCGTTTTATTTCCTCACCAGGCCCGTGGAAGCGGAGAGCTGACCGTTGCACCGGTGGTGGACTGCATGGCCCCCATCTCCCATGACCACATATGTACATACACATATACATAGGTATGTACATACAACCAACATGCAGCATGATGAATGGGTGCTGTGTACAAAGTACTATTATGTATCCATCCGTGCATGCTGCAACTGCCAGCCACCCGCCGCCCGGGTTTGCCTGGAGGCTTGCTGTTGGAATTAAGATGTTATAGTCTATAGGGTAGCCTGTCAGCTGTAGGTACATAGGCTGTAGGCTGTATTTAGGCTGTACCAGACGAATGCGAATCCACATGGAGCGCTGTAGCGGGGCAATCCAACGCGCTCGTGGCTCCAGCTGGCTTACTTCATCCGATTCGGCCTCTCATCCATCAGTCATCATCACAACCACCTCTCGGGGCATAGAGGGCAGAAAAATCGGTGAAAGCCGTCATGGCCACGCCTCAGGCAACTGGTCCGTCCGACCAACCGGGCCTAGCCATCGAAGCTCATGTCAAGTACATACAAAGCCTGGATACGAGAAAGGATGAGCTAGAGTACTGGTTGACGGAGCATTTGCGCCTCAACGGCGTCTACTGGGGCCTGACTGCTCTTCACCTCCTCGGACGGCCCGACGCCCTGCCTCGGGATGAAACCATCGACTTCGTTCTGTCGTGCCAGCATGACAGCGGGGGTTTCGGTGCCGCCCCGGGTCATGACGCTCACATGCTGTCTACAGTGAGTGCTGTGCAGATCCTTGCCATGGTGGATGCCCTGGAAGAGCTTGACACGCGCGGCCCCGGCAAGGCCACCGTCGGCAAATGTGCGCCCTTTTCATGCCGTTATTCTTCCCGTCTCTCGCATCTAACGTGGTAGCCGTAGATATCTCAGACTTGCAAGACAGCGCAACGGGCAGCTTCTTCGGCGACGAATGGGGCGAACAAGACACCCGCTTTCTTTACGGTGCCTTCAATGCCCTTTCTCTACTCGGCCTACTATCATTGGTCGACGTCGACAAGGCCGTTGCCTACGTTGTCTTGTGCGCAAACTTCGACGGCGGTTATGGCATGGTACCCGGCGCAGAGTCGCATTCTGGCCAAATATTCACCTGTCTGGCCGCCCTGAGCATAGCCGGCCGACTGGAAAGCGTCGACAAGGACAAGCTGAGCGCATGGTTGAGCGAGAGGCAGACGGATGGCGGCGGCCTCAATGGTCGGCCGGAAAAGCTGGAAGACGTGTGCTACAGCTGGTGGGTGCTGAGCAGCCTAGCCATACTTGGCCGCATGGATTGGATCGACCGTGAGGCTCTGACGGCCTTTATCCTCCGGAGTCAGGATACCGAGGAGGGAGGCATATCAGACCGGCCAGGCGACATGGTTGATGTCTGGCACACATGCTTTGGCCTGGCCGGACTGAGCCTCCTCGGCCATCCTGGTATGGAAGCGGTAGACCCCGTTTACTGCATGCCCAAGGCCACCATCGACCGACTGCTTCGACGGTGATGGGAGAACCCCATGAACAAATGCGTGCTACTATCCTGCTCCCGAGAGTATCTACCTACCCAGCCCCAACGAAGAAGGTTTCCAGGTTTGGCGGTCAACAGGACGGCGAAAGGAGGAGACGTTCTCGCGGATTCATCCCGTCCTGGCACTGTGCTCTCGTCGACAACCAGCCGTCGGCGACGAGTAGGTAGGTGAGGTAGGTAGATAGCATCTTCAGACACTCTGAAGGACCAAGCCAAAGCCATGAACGCTTCGTTGACTGCGATTCTCGGGGAGCCTTTTTGGTCAGCGAGTCGGCGAGACCCCAGGGCCGTGGTGGGTGGACGGCGGTGAGAGTGGCGGAAGGTGCGAAGCAGCTGGACGAGCTCTTTCCCTCCCGACAAAGTACTCGCCGACAATCCTCTCGCTGCCTGAGGCTCTATTTGCCAGGCTTCTCTTTGCCTCCGATTCTTACTCGTCTCTTCTCCTCTTCTTTCATCCCGACTTCTCTCGCACCCTCCTCTTTCATCCCGTTCCTCTTCAGACTGCAAGCTGCCGCCGCTCTTGCCCACGACAGCGCCCAGAAAGCTTCTAGAAAAACGCCGCGCCGCTGAGGCTGCCACTGAGGCTGCCGCATCCGCTGCTCTTCCCGCGGTCTCGCTCGCATGAACTGGCGAGCAAGACGTTCAGCAGGTGCGAGCTCGCGCCTGGCTGCGCTTCCCCTGGTGAGAACCTCGCTTCTCCTCGTTCCTCGGTCCCCACAAAGAGACCAGCCCGGCTCAGGGCTGCCGTCGCCGATTCCTCTCCCTTTCCCTCCCGCCGGCTTCAGTTGCTCTTTGCCTCCCCAGATTGCTTCCACTGTGTGCTGTGTGCTCTGGCTTTCCGGAATTGTTGCTGCCTTCGCCACGTTCCTGCTGCTCGCCCTACATCGGGGTGCTGATCCAGCCAGGCCGCATTGTCAGTCCGCAATGCCCGTCCGCAATGCCCAGACAGACCAGATGCTCTCCTGCTCTCACTGGTTCGCAAAGAATGGCTGACGCGTCTTTCCGCAGGACATGGCGTCGCTGGCCAACGCCGGAGACAGCACGCCCGGCGCCGTCAACAAGCAGATACCACTGCTCTGCACCGTCTGCCCCGACGCGCCGCGCTTCTCCGACGTTTCTCACTTGCTGACGCACATCGCCTCCAAAGGCCATCTTCACCATGAGACGCAGACCAGACTCAAGTCCCATCAGGATCTCACGGCACACGTCGTTCTCGGGCAGTATGAGCAGTGGTACAAGGATAACGGCATCGAGGCCCTCTTGGTCGAGCGCATGAGGGCCAAACAGCTGAAAGAGGCTGCCAAGACGAGGCGCGCAAGGGCCACCGCCCCCCTGACAACGCTCAATGTACGTCGTGCCTCTCCCGCGAGACTGGCGAATCCGTATTAATGCTGGAAGCAGCCCAAGCGCAAGACGAAGCGGCCGCCCGGCTCCACCATCATCAAGTCCGAGCACGATGACTTCGCCAAAGATTTTCCATTGTTCCCGGGATTTTTCGCCTCGGAGAATGATGTTGAAATTCAGGACGACTTCTTTGTCGGAAATGACATGCTGTCGCTCAAGGGCCAAGTCTGGCCCGGCATGGGCAAGATGGACCTGGCCAATGAGGACATGAAGCGAACTCGCAACCAACGCAAGCCAAACTCTGTGATTGAGAAGATGCGCAAGACTTCGGAAGGTATAGAGCCCACACAGGTCATTATGACCTCTGATCTCGAGGTGGAGAGGATCAAAGGAGTGTATGACAGCTCCTCCCCGATCCCCGGCCAGGGAGAAGAGGTGAGAGACTCTCGTTGCTTCGTCACCGAGAATGACACTGATTCTAGCAGACGCCGAAGAAGTCGTCGAGACCCAAGCGCAAAAGACCTGAGCCATTGGCAGAAGTCTCGACCAATGTTCCTCGGGGCGGCGTCCGCCGGTCAGGCCGCAACACCCTGGCCAAGGCCACCCGAGGGCAGCGCCTCAAGCTGGATTACGATCGCGACACGAGCTCGGATCAGACGCCGTCACTTGGCTCCTTCAGGAACGGCCACGATTTATTCCAAGACGACGACGGTTCCTCTTCGGGTACGCCGCTTCATGGCGCTATCGACGACGTGCTGATGGACGCAGGCATCTTCGAAGACCGTTCATTCTCTACGCCTGTGCATCAAGATCAAAGGTACGACGGTTACGGCCTGCCTCTGATTAGCCTTCTAGTGAGCTCACGGCGCACCAGGTATGATTCGCGGGACCGACTTGCGCTTCATCCGCTCAACCAAATAACACACTCGAATGTGGCCTCGCCCACTCCCTCCACCAGAGATATGCCCAATCGCCTCCTCTCCGCTCGAGATGCGAATCGAGGGAGAAATTCGACACACGGATACCTTGGGCATGGCGGCCACATGACGTTGGGTAAGTCATCGATCGGTTTGCTAAAGGGATTTGTTGAGACGCGGACGATCTGACGAAGCACAAGGCTCTCTCGCACAATCTGACTCTGCGTTTGGCATCGGTGATTCGCCCATGTACGGCAGCTCAGCGAGGCTCCCCTTCGCTGCCACCAACCACTTCGGCTCTCTCGCCCAAGACAGCTTTCGGCTCAGCTCCGGCCACCACCAGCAGCCCAAGCATGGAGATTATCCTTCGGCGGCCGGCGACTCGCTGCCCAGCTCGAGCGGGGGCCAGTTCTTGACCATGTCTGAGTCAAACCCTCTCTTCTCTCACGATCGTCTTTTCCTCTCCTCCTTCAGCCAGCAGCACACGAGCCAGCCTCTGTCATCTCTCGGTTTCACGCCTATCAATCGAGGCCGCGAACAAAGTCTTGCCACACACGACCAGGAGCGACGGGCGTCCGGTCCCAGTATCAAGACAGAGCCGCATCTTTGCGACGGCCTCGACAGTGGTGAAGCGAAGCAGGGCCCCTTTGTCAGCGGCTTGTGGGATCCGCAGCCGTCGGAGAACAGCTTGGATCTTCCCGATGACCTCGGCGAGGAGTTGGACATTTGACGGCCGAGCAATTGTATACCCGGAAATCCACAGAAACCCTCCGCGCCGAGAGCACATGGACAGTCGCGATGTGCTCTGGCGAACAATAAGCCTGTGAGGGCAGAATTGTCTATATCGAACTGGGATGGCAGATTGCCGTCTCGACGCTTCATTTCATTGTTGCAAGTTTCTTCTATCTCGTTCCGAGGCGTTTTGTGGTGGCAGTCGAATGCAAGACCAAATATCGTCATTGCGGCCAACTTTCTTTTTGCGGAGTTCATGATTTCTAGTCGACGTTCTCTGCTTGACTGTGCTTCGGAGATGCGCGAGTCTCTGGTCCTGGCGGGTTGGGCATTGAGGAAAAGTTTGCGAGGCGTTGGGCCCCCTGATATGGAGATCGCGTACAAAGTTGACGGTTTTATCTCTTCCTCTCTGGCAAATGGTGGGTCGATGGTATGGGAACGTTGAAATGGGGGAGTCGTCTTTTGATGAATGCTTCGGGCCGGTTTGCTCGGCGAGAGGATTGGCGGGTAATCGGCCGGAGGGGGAAAGGCACTGAGTTGGCTGGAAAAGCAACGGGGCTGGATTAATGGGAGACGACTTGGGCAGCCAGATTGCCTGGCTGGGAGTGGCTCAATCGACGTCACGCAGATGAAGAACGACATGGATTAGATTGCCTTTTGTTCACGTCGCCTCCCAAACACGCTATACTTGACATATTAGGCGGAATACAGATGACTGCCGTGTTGATGCCAGCTAGGTAGAAGAAGCCTGTCATGAGACAGCCGAGGAAGGATCACAGCTGCTCGATACTGGCAACGAGCTGCTGCAGCTGGTCGGGGTCACGGCCCGAAACGACGGACTGAAGCATTCGACAGGCGCCCTGCAGCCTCCGCCTCCTAACGTCGAGCTCAAGCTCTGCCGACTTTGTGGCGGCAACGTCGATGACGTGCTTGGGGATGCGGGCGAGGCGGGCGACGTTGAGGCCGTAGGATCGATGGGCGACGCCATCGGCGACCTCGTAGAGGAAGGTAATATCTTCTTGATGGCCGGCGGCAGTAGCTGCGACGTCGTCATTTTCGCTCGCGGGACCTCCCTCGGCCCTGAAGCGCATATGGACATTGTCGACGCCCTCGAGGCCGTCTACGACACGGGCTAGATTCTGATAGTGAGTGATGAAGAGGGTTAGACAACGGGTCTCGGCGACGACGTGATGGAGGACTGCATGGGCGATGGCGGCGCCGTCGTGGGTGCTCGTGCCGCGACCGAGCTCGTCGAGGATGACGAGGCTTCGGGGCGTGGCGGCTTGGAGGATGCGGGCTGTTTCCGAGAGCTCGACCATGAAGGTCGACTCGCCGGCCAGGAGGTTATCGTGGGCGCCTGAGCGGGTGTGGATCGCGTCGCAGAGGGTGAGCTCCAAGGAGTCTGCGGGGACGAAGGAGCCTATCTGGGCGAGGAGGACGATGAGGGCTAGGGCTCGGACGAAGGATGATTTGCCGCCCATGTTGGGACCTGTTATCAGGTGGGCCAGGGGGGAGGGGTGGGCGAGACTTGTTGTGAAGGGGATGTAGTCGATTAGATGCTCGGCCATCGGGTGGCGGCCGCGGGAGATGGAGATGGTGGGCGGGCTGGAGGAGGGGAGGAGAGTCGGACGGGTGTAGCCTGGTTGGGCGGCGACTTTTGCCAGCGAGAGGAGGCAATCTAGTGTCGCGAGGGCGGAGACGGCGTCGCGGAGTGGTTGATAGTCTGCTGCTATTGTTGCGAGGAGGTGTTTGAAGGCGCGGTCGCAGGCGGCGGCGAGGGCTTCGCGATGCTGATCGCGTTCGGCTATGAGGCGGACCACGTCTGGGGTGTGAAAGCGGGAGAGCTTCTTTGTGCCCGAGATTTTGCTCCACGAGGCGGGGACGTTGCCGACGTCGGTGTTGGGGACCTCGATGAGGAACTCGATGCCGGCGACGGTGACGTAGTCGACCTTTGCCTTTGAGATTTGCGAGGCTGCTGCTGAGCGATGGCTGTCGAGTTCGTGCTCGACGTGGACGATGCCTAGTTGGTGGTCTTGCATCTCTTCCGTTTGGTGCTGGCTGCGGAAGAAGCCGTATTTGTCGTCCTTGCGGGCTGCTTGGGCGTCGATGGGGTCGAGGTAGGTTTTGACCGAGTTGAGGATGGAGGGGAGGGCGCGGACGGAGGTTGCGAGGGGGGGGGAAGAAAAGGGGATCTGGAGCATGATTCCGGGGTCGTCGAGTAGTAGGTTGCAATCTTTTGGAGGGTTTGGAGGACGGATAGGAGCTCGGGTCTGGTGCATTTTCCGTAGTAGATGCGGATGAGGCTGCGTTCGAGATCGGGCTTGATGGAGGATAGGAGGCTTTCTAGCTCCTCGACGGGGGGGGTGCAACGCTTGTCGACGAGTTCCTGTACGGCTGCCATTCTTTGCTCGAGGCCGTCTCTGTCTAGAAGGGGGCGGCCGATCCATTTGCGGAGGAGGCGTTGTCCGAAGCGTGTGAGCGTCTTGTCGAGGGCCCAGAAGAGGCTGCCGTTTTCCGAGTGGTCGGTCGAGTTGCGGTAGACTTCGAGGCTTTCGAGGCTTGTTCCGTTGATGAGGACGTGCGAGCGGGTGCCGAAGTCTTGGAAGTACTTTGTCAGGTTGAAGATGTGCTCCAGCCCGTACTCTTCGAGGTGGTTGATCATGGCTGAGAGGCAGATCGTTACTGGCTCCGGCAGCTCGAGCACCTTGCTGAGGAGGCTGTCGGTCGAGCCGTCTTTGAGTCGGTCGGCGTAGAACTGGGCCACGTGCGATGAGGCTTCGGCGCCGGCGGTCGAGCTTCGGGATACGCGCTCTACGCGGCTGCGGTCGCCGAAGACGTTGGTGCTGCTCCCGGACAGGTGCTGGATCAGCTTGTTGGTAGCCGGGGTGAGATGGCCGACGATGAGGAACTCGCAGGGCGATATGTGCAGCAGTCTCGTTTCCACTTCGCTGCGCATGAAGCCGTCCTCGAAGACGTCGTAGACGATGTCGCCCGTCGCAGGTTGGACGGCGAGGATGCCGACTTGAACCTTTTCATCCGTTCCGGAGCCCCTGGATTTGGTCTCGGTGATGGCCAGCAGGTAACCTCCCGAGGGAGAGCCGTCCGTCAGCTGATCCAGCTCGCCGTTTTCGTCGATGTAGGTGCCCTTGGTGTAGAGGTTTGTGAGCTTTCGGACGAAGGGAGCGTTCCGGTTGTCGCCCGCCTTCTTGAGCGCGGCTGTTTCGATCTGGCGAACGACGCCGACCTTGTGGCCAGCTGCGACCAGCCGCCTGGCATGGACGGACAGTCGGTGGACGGGAATGCTGGCGGAAGCGAAGCGGTCCAGGTGCGCCTCGGACGGATCTACAAGTCGAGTTAGCAGGGCACGTGCTTTCAACAGGAGTCGTTCGAGGGTAGTCCGTACGCTCGTCGTATCGCAGCTTGCCGGGTATGCAAACGATGCTGAGCTCCTTGGCTGCGATTCGCGCATCCTCACCAAAGAAGCGAAACTTGTAGCCGACCTCGACAATGAGGATAGTGTCCATGTGCTTTCTCTTGATGTCGAGGAACTGAACCTCCATGGGAGTCAGCTTCGCCGGCTTGGCGTTCTTCTTGCCGGCGACCTTGGCGGGAACCGGAGGCTGCTCGTCGGCTTCATCGTCGTCGGCGTCTGCCTCGTCTTCGCCTCCAGGTGCTTGCTGAAGAGAGGCGCGGCCTTTCCACGACAGGGCGTCGGGATTACCGAGCTTCTTGACGAATCGCCTGTGTAGGTCTTCGTTTACCCGCTTCGTGGCGTCGTCGTCGTCGTCGTCGTCAGGGGCAGGGGCAGAGCTGGAGGCATCGTAGAGATAGCGTTGGGCGCGTGCTGAGGGAGCTGTGGCGGGCGTTGGCAAGTGCGTCTCAGCGTCTTCAGCAGAATTCTTGGGCTTCTTGGCCGTGCGCTGGGGCTTGTGCGGGACGTCTTCGGCATCGTCGGCGTCTTGGTCGGGCGGACGCTTGCGAGACTGGGCATCTGGGCTTCGGCTCTGCTTCTCGAACGAGGCAGCCAGGCCATTGACCGTCTTTGGCGTGAAGAAGGAAGTCAGAGACTGCTGCTTCTTTTGAGGAGGGGGTTTCGAAGCGGGAGCCATGTTGGATGGCTGATGAAGGGACGAAAGGAGTGAAGTGAGGAGGCTGTTTTTTCGCGACTTGGACGCGTAGAGTGTACGAATGCGTTGGAATGGGTCGCGACGCGCACTGTACGCGGATATTAGAGTTGAGAAGGTGTCTGACACGTGATGATGAATCTTAACGAATTGGCCATGTTGGCAGAGTCATTGCTAATCTGAAGCTTTAAAAGGTTTCACTCAACGTTGATATGCCATCTTCAAACCACTTCTCGTGCAAAATTCCCACCCAGACGCTGATGCGACCTCTTAATGAGAGACAGTGCGAGCCTCGCGGAGGAACTGAGGCTCCGGACCCGTCTACCCAATCAGGTACGGGACCAGCCGAAGCTTGGAGTTTGTAGCGGGGCCTCGCGGCCCGCCCTCCTGGCGCCTTGCCTTAGTAAGACAGCGTAGGGTCAGTCTCGGACAGGACCGAGACGACCTGGTTCACAAGGCGTCGACGTTCCATGCTCCGCCCCAGCGGCTGGCCTCGGCGCCTACAGCTGAGGCCTGGCCAATCACCGAGAGCATCCATCGGGGAGCGCCGTTGACTTGCAGGAGGCTGCGGCGTTAGCAGCGCTGTCGTCCACTGGCCCGTCCCGCTGACATCCGCCTCAGGCACCGACTGCGTCTCTCGCCTCCTTTCCCGTCTGCTTCGTCTGACGATATTCTTTCACTCAGCCTTGGCTCGGCTGTGCATCGGCTGTGCTCGTCCCCCTCCGTTACTACATACATCCGATCTAGTCCGTATTCAGAGCTCGACCTCTCCGCTTAGCATCACGACATCTCCCCCGACGTCCATCTTCGCCACGCTCTTCTCGACGACCCCGCCTGAGCAGCTCTTCTTTCAGCGGGCAGGCCCAGGGCCCATCTGGCCGCCATGGAGGCGACTCGGACCGTGCCTGAGGAGGCAAAGTTCCACGGCAAGCCCCCAACGGCTGACAGTCCAACCGTCCGGCCTCTACGCATCTTCAAGTCTCAGAGTCCGGAACCGTCATCCACTTCGCTGCCCAGCTTTCCCCTGCCGCCTGGCGCCTCCAGCTCGGCTGCACCGCTGCCCTTTCCCGATGACGACGATGACGTCTATAAGCCGGCCCCCGCGAAGACCTACGGCTCTGCCTATGTCGACACGAACCCTCGTATAGACACAAGCTTGCCTGAAAAGCGGCCAGGCCTCGCTGAGCGGAGAGGAGCGCCGCCAAAGGTCATCCAATCTCCCTCGAGCCCCGACGCAGATCCGCAATACTTCCCGAGGCCTCTCAAGGAACAGGCGCCCCATTCAGCCCGTCCACTACCGCAGAACAAGACATACTACCCCCCCCCAGCTACCGGACCACCGCTCTTTTCCATGTCCTCGAGCAATCAGCGTCCCGGACCATCCGACCAGCACTTGAAGACGGAGGAGCAGTGTGTGAACCGCTTTGCTTCGACGGCCTCCAACTACACGACCAAGGCGACTCGTGGATCGCCACCTCCTCCAGAGACGCCCATCGTCGAGCCCGGCTCTATACCCGGAGGCGGCATCGAGGCCCGATACGCGGCCTCGGGCATTCCCGGCACCGCCACCCTCAACAGTCTACAGGCACACCAGGCGCAGAGCGCGGCCGCCTCGCAGAGGTACTGCGGCAATCAGCCTCAACGCCCCTGGACGCCCACCGAGTCTCCGGGCCAAGCCCCTTCGGGCCCGCCCACCGTCTATCAGGGGACGACGCCCATCTCCAGCACCGGGGTGAGGCTGGCGTTCAGTCCGCCCCCGGAGCAGCCCGTGTCCAAGGACGGCAATCCGGCTCTCCAGGTCAGCGTCCTGGAGCAGGACTTTCAACGCATGGGCACCAAGACGCCTCCCCCCGCTTACTCCAAGGTCAATCCCAACGGGAGCTCTCCCCGTGCGAGGGAGAAGCAGCGCCCTCAGCAACGGACTTCTGGGCCCGACGCGTCGCAGAACAGCTCGACGTCTTCTCCGTCGAGCAAGCCTGTAGCATCCGCCTCCGCGCCGGCCGCGGCTCTGGCGTCTCCCGCTCTCCAGCACCCCGGCCATCCCGCCTTCGCCAACGATCCTCGACCGGAGACCAACGCACAGGCTGTGGAAGTCGTCCCGACGGCCTCGCCCCCGGCGCAGACGCCCGCTTCCCCGCCGCCCCTGCCGGAGGGCTGGATCGCCCACCTGGACCAGAACTCGGGTCAGTACTATTACATCCACCTCGCGACGCAGGCGACGCAGTGGGAGTTTCCCAAGGGGCCCAACCCCATACAGCACGAGCAGACGCCGCTCTCGCCGACGACGTCGACGTACGGGAATCCGTTGACATCGCCAATGTTCGGCAAGCAGCCAATGGCGTCGCCCATGTTCGCGCCTCACACGCCCGGTGGGTATGCCGAGAGCATCATGAGCGTGGCCACGTCACAGGCGCCTTCGACCGCCGGCTTCTCCGGTCCTCCGCCCGGCTCGGGAGTCAACATGTACAGGGTGCAGCCGACAAACGGCGTCTACTTCGGGCCTTACCTGAGATATGTCAACATGAAGGTCGAGGATGGAACGTGGTACGGGAGCATCATGATCGTAACGGACGCTCCACAGCCACCGACGATCCACATCCACCTCAGCGTTGATCTGTCGCCCAATCCGAGGCAGCTGCAGCCTCGTGCCATCTACACGCACCAGCGCTGGACCTTTTACCGGTATGAAGTGGACCTTCAGATGGGCGAAGGCGGGACTGAGAGGTGGACGTACGCCGTCACGTCCCATCTTGGCTGCACGCGGTACGAGTTCGTCGTGGCCGGTCGACATGAGACGGGCTGGCGCTTCATTGCGCACTCGGGCAACGACTTCGCTCCCAACACGTCGCAGAACGAGAGAGCCAGGCTCGGCGGCGTGGGCTTCATGTGGAAGGACGTGCTGCAGAAGAACATCGACTGCGGCGGCTTTCACGCCCAGCTCGGTCTGGGGAGCCAGATCTACGCAGACCGGCTGTGGAAAGAGGTGCCGCTGCTGAAGCAATGGCTGGCCATGAGCGGCAGAGACAACAAGCGGAACGCTCAGTGGACGGCGCGGCACGAGGAAGACGTGACACACGCCTACTTTCACTTCTATACGAGTCACCTGGACCAGCCCTTTTTGCGGGAGGCCTTTGCTCAGATCCCGCACGTGCTGCAGATTAACGATCACGACATGTAAGTGACTCTCTGTCTCTCTCTTTCTCTCTCTCTCTCTCTCTCTCTCTCTCTCTCTCTCTCTCTCTCTCTCTCTCCCCCTGTACTCACTCGTCCTGGCCAGCTTCGACGGGTACGGATCGTATCCGGCCTACATGCAGGCGTGGCCGATATTCAAGAACATCGGACGCATCGCCACTGACATGTATCTGCTGTTCCAACACCATACGACGGTGGAGATGATGCGTAACGTCAGCACCGACCTCGACATCTTCACCGTCACCGGCACGGGCTGGCACTTTGTCAAGTTCCTCGGGCCGGCCGTGGCCGTGGTCGGGCCCGATTGCCGGTCCGAGAGGACACAGGCGCGGGTCATGGCCGGACCGACGTACCAGGGCATCTTCCCGCGGGTGGCGATGCTACCGCCCAGCGTACAGCACGTTATCTGGATGCTGTCTGTGCCGCTCATCTACCCGCGGCTGGAGACGGTCGAGAGCCTGGCCAATACGGTGGCGGCCGGCAAGAAGGCGGTCAACACGACGTACAACATCCTGGGCAAGGTGACGAGCTCCGTCGCCGGCGTTGTCGGTGGCAAGGAGGTCGTCGCCCAGGGCTTCACTCACGTCAAGAAGGCCGTGGGCAAGACGGGCCTGATGGGCAACGTGCTGAACCAGTTTGGCGAGCTGGACATACAGGAGATGCTCAAGGACATGTGGACGCACGACAGCAAGGACCTGGAGCGGACATACCTGATCCGCACCCTCCAGGGCATTGCCCAGCAAAAGGGCATACGCATGACGTTTGTCTCTGGAGGTATCTTCTCCCCCCCTTCTCCCCATGAGGAGCACGAGCTGACGAACCATGCAGACGTCAACGCCTCGGGCGCAGGCCTCGTACACGACCCTACGCACCCGGGCGACCACAAGACCATGTACCAGATCATCTCGTCGCCCGTGGTGGGCGCTCCCCAGAACGGCTACGTCTCCAAGCTGCTGCACAACCAGAAGACGCTGTACGTGCCGCAGAACGGACAACGATCGACGCACGACGTGTCGGATACCAAGGAGGACATGATGGAGATTTTCCACAACGATGCCAGCGGCGCGTCGCGCGAGCTCAAGAAGCTGATGAATCGGCGCAATTACGTCGTCTTTGTCGCTTTCGATCAGGAGGCTGCCAGTCAGGGGGCGTCGTTTGGGTCGGGGTCGAGCGTGAGCGAGCATCAGCCACAGCATCAGCATCAGCAGCATCAGCAGCAGTACCAGCAGCAGTACCAGCAGCAACCGCAGCAGCAGCAGCAGCAGTTGGTTCTCCAGCAGCAGGGCCTCTCCAGGCTCGGGCTGGCCGTCGACTTTGTCGTGCAGGGCGACGGTCCGTACCAGGCGACGACCAAGTACGGGCCTGTCATTATTCCGCATCTCGAGTATGGGAGGTGAAGAGAGATATCCCGGTGTCGGCTGGACTGTAATCCACTCGGGGACCAATCTTTTTTTTTTCTTCTTTTCTCTTATTTTTTCTATTTTTTTTTTTTTTTTTCCCTTTGCTGTCTACTATCTTGCAATTGCGTCTTGACGGGGGCGTTGTATGTATATGTATGTAGGTGAACAAGGCAAATCCATCCCATCATCGATTCCACTCCCTCCAGCACCAGTGAGCACCGTCAGTGTCACACACGCACATCAAATGCACGCTCCCACGTCCCCCAGCCCCTCGCAACCCCTAAAGGTCAAAAAGCTCCTTGAGAATACGCATCGTATCTTCAGGCCCCTTGACGGAATGTCCCGTGACCTCGGGGTGGTTAAAAATCTCAAAGTCATTGCCGCCCTCGAACGTCTTATCGCCAAAGAAGTGGATGGTCTTGTAAGTCACGCCGCCAGGCTTCTCGGCTTCATCCTTTAGGTGTCGAAGACAGTACGTCTTATCCCACCCCTGCGGAAAGATGTCGAAGGAGATTTGCCCTCCGATTGCGAACCTGTCCATCATCATCATCATCATCAAAGTCAGCGTTTTTTTGTTCTCTTTTCCCCATGAGGGTAAAGGAAAGGGGGACCAACACAAGGCCATAATCCGAGAATCGGTCTCGAATAGCAGAGACGAACTTGGCCCTCACACCCGCCTCCTTATCGAAAGCCTCAAACTCGGCCCTCTCCTTGGCCGAAGCGTTCCTCCCCACGGGACTGACATTGACCATGCCGTTCCGAAACTCGACAAAGGTGCCCCTCTTGACGGGAATATCCAAGTCGGCGATATACCTCAAGCAGAAATCCACCAACTTCCTATACCGCCCTTCCCCCAACCAAGCGATGAAGCTGTTCGACCGAAGCCGCTCCCCCATCCTATACGCCGTGAGGCCATTCTCCGCGAAGCAAAAGTCGAAGAGCGTCGTGACGGGAACGCCGGCCGGTCGGCCCAGCTGCTCCTCTTGCTTGGCGAGGTCGGAGCCCCCGACGAAGCCCGTGGCGCATTTGCCCCGGAGGCTGCGTAGGAGGGTGAGCGTTGCTGGGGAGGCGTCTTGGCGCGCAGGAGTTAGGGTTCCGTCTACGTCGAAGAGGCAGATTGTGTTGGCGAGGGGACGGGATGTTAGGGGGGGCGGTTGAGAGGCCATTTCGAGATGGGGATCGTCGTGTGTTGAGTGTGGTTTGGTGGTTTGGTGGTTTGGTGGTTTGGTGGTTGAGGAGAGCCTGGGATGCCCCTCGTCTAGGTCTCATTTTACCCTAGAGCTTCAGGGGATCAAGGTGGGGCAGAGGAACGAGGAATGCTCATGCTCCAACACGAATACGGGTTAGTGAATTGCGGGGCATTGTCGGCATATCTAAACTCCGAAGAGGGGGCTTCCTTTACCTCGACCTGGATATTCCATACCTCAACGGCCTCAATCTTCCAGCAGACAAAGAATCGAGACTCTCTCTGGCCCTTCACCTCCATCAAAAGGGGCCTCACCCCCCCCCCGCTGCAGACGCAGTCGCGGCATCCTCTTCTGCGAGATGTCCTAGCGCTCAAGCGGCGCTGAATTTCAGCGCTGTCTGAGGAAATAATCGAGGGAACCATTACCTAATAACATTATCTAAGAATCCCGCTGGCCGTCCTGAGTGCCGTCCTCTCAAACCCTCTAGGGTAGCCATTCTACGTCGACGGACGCCAGCCCGCTCGACTTACCCGTCAACTCGACCACGACGCTCACAGCCGTGCTCACAACCCACATCATAATCACCAGCCAGCCGATCCGACGGCTCAGTATCCACTTGTTCATCGGCACAAGCACCACCAGCACCACCAGCATCAGCAGCAGCGTCACCCCCGACACGAACAGCGTCGCTCCCATCTGCATCCTGTACGGGCCGTATCGCATCGGCTCCCCCGGATGCTGCCCGTGCTCCTTGTTGGCCTGCTTCATCATCATCATGACGCCCCCGATGCCGATGCCCAGCAGGATGTTGAGCATGGGTCCTCCGAAGCACGCAGACCTTGTATGTACTCCGTCAGCATCGGAAACTCTCCCCGAGCGGGCCGCCATCGACTTACAGCGCCATGACCGGATACCCCAGTCGCGCGACCGTTATGTCCGCCACCAGATCTCCGATGCTGTTGCCCGCTGCGAACACCGTCAGTCCCAGCAGCGCCTCCGATATGCCCAGGATGACGCCAAAGGCCTTGAGCACCCCGACCACTTCGCCCGCGATCGTCGATATCCACGCGACGCTGATAACGAAGCCCAGGAAGCATAGCAGGTAGTGGAGCCGCGGTCGCCTCTGGCCCGTCGTCGTCATCAGCACCACTGCCAGCAGCAAGGCCGACAGCAACAACGAAAAGGCCACCATCCGCACCAGCTCCCGCACCGGTCGTCCCATGTCCTCCCGCATGTTGGCCCACAGGATCAGCGTCGAAAATAGCGGCCCGCTGAAGAGCTGAACACAGACTAGCCATCGGTTCCACGACGGCGGCTCCTTGCTACCCTTGCTCGCCGACCGTATCTCCGATGGCGCCTTGGCAGACATGACGGAGCCTCTCGATGCGACGCCTTCCATCGCTTCGGCCGACGGGTCCGCTGCCGGCGACAACCGATAATTTTCCCAGCCGGTTTCGGCCTGGGCGTCGGCAGGGATCACGGAAATGGCCGGCGCCGAGCCTTCCATGGCACCATAGCTCGGGCCATCGGACAGGAGATCTCGCTCCATCGTGGCTTCTTCGGTCGCCTCCATGTCCACGACGGGCAGCGTTATCACCAGCAGGAAAATGCTGGGGACCGATATCGCGCTGAGTAAACGATCCCAGTAAGACTTTTCCCGCCAGCCCTGCAGGGTCGGGAACAGCGTCGCCAGCAGGACGTCAGGCGGGGGAAGCACCCGATACGGCCACCATCGGACCGAAACAGGGGCCGGAGGCTGGACGTCGTCGTCTCCGAGCGCGCTCGGATCGACGTAGCGGGGGAAAGCCGTTTCAGGCGACGACGTTGCACTGGGACTCCTCGAATGGCCCGGTATCTCCAGCCTCAGCTTCGGGATGGATTCCCGCGACGGTTCATGATTCGTCTCGTCGGGTGGCTCGACTGCTATGACGGGCAACGAGGGCGTTGGCGACGGATTCGTCCGCTCCGGCTGGGCCGCCTCGGGCGTCAGAAACCGAGACCCCGTACTGCCGAGGCGTGCGTCCATGAGATCAGCGGGGACGACGGTGGAAGCGACCGGTATGTCGCTCGACGACAGGGCGCGATCCCTGCGTGCGAGGCTGGGCACGGGAGTCGAGACACCGGTGCCGTCGTCGCTACCCCCGAACAGGGCATTGCACGTTGTCCCACGCCGCAGCAGGGGCCGAGACTGGGACTGGCCCCGGACCAGCAGGGGCGAGAGATGCAGGTTGCTCTCGCGCTGGAGCTGGGCCAGAGCAGCGCGGAATTCGAGAGCGCCCACCAGACTCGGACGGATGGGAGTCGTGATCGGAGGCCGCTTATGGCTCGATCGCACGACGCGCATATTATTCGTCACCTCGGCCGCTGCCAACCGTTCGTGATGGCCGTCGTCATCAACGAGCGAGCCGGCTTCGAGAGTGACGGGGGTGACGGGCAAGGGCGAACGGTCGTCGTCTCGATAGGGCTCGCCCGCCAGCTCCTCAGCGTGACCATCCATGACATAGACGTGGCTGCGAGACTCTGTGTCTCGCCGGAGCTCGCGCCTGGCCCTGACATCGTACCAGTGACTGACGACGACGGTGATGACGTAGAGCGCGTAATAGCCGATCATGACACAGCACTCCCAGATGTGAAGGTTGCCGTCGGCCAGGAAGGCCATGGTGAAGGCGACGGCGACGATGAAGAAGCAAATATCGCGTGCGTACGTCTTGCGGTCGACGCGGAACTCGCGAACGAGGGCCATGGAACCGGCAACGACGCCGGCGATGAAGCTGGCAGCGCCGATGAGCTCGCCTATGGCCATGCCGGGGCTGTTTGAACTCATGGCGGCAAAGGTGCTGAAGACATCGGGGGAGCCGTTGCCGAGGGCGAGAAAGGTGACGCCGGCGAGGCTCTGGCTCAGGCCGAGGACGGCGGAGATGGTGGCGAGGTTGACGCAGAAGAAGTCGCTGGCAGCGATGCCGATGGTGGAAAAGAGCAGACCGAGCCAGGCGACGAGGAGGGAGAAGGAGAGGGGTCTCGCGCTCTGATGGGTGCAGTAGTAGAGCTCGAGATAGGGGATGAGGCTGGCGTCGACGTCGGCGCAGTGACGCTTGACAAAGGCGCACTTGTCGGCGACGGCGTCGATGTTGCGACAGGCCGTGTCGTCATGATGGTGACGGCGGATATGGGCGGGATAAGACCCATCATGGGAAGAGGAGGACGGGTCGGGTGAAGGGCCTCGGTTGAGGAACGAATAGGCCGTCAGGAGGGCGAGGGCGACGAGGGCGACGACAAAGGGGCGTGACGGGGGTCTGGAGCGGTTAGAGAGCATTCTGATGATATCGTCATGATGCCGTGACGAAGCGGACGTATGTATGTATGAATGTAGGAGGGAAAAGGGGGCGGGCGGTCCAAGGCGGGTCTCAAATCGGGCAGCGGGTCCGCGACATCTCGGGGGTGGATTCCAGGCGGAGGTGGAAGAAGATGATGGAGATGTGTGGGAGAAATTGTCGATGGAGAGAGAGTGAGAGGAGGATGAGAGATAAGAGGGACAAGAGGGACGAGGAAGAGAGAGAGAGAGAGAGATAGAGAGAGAGAGGAGGGAGGGAGTGAGTAGGTAAGACGTCGAGTTAAGTTGGCGATGGAAGACGAGACGATGGCTTGATTGGGCTGGAGCGGTGAAAGGTTGGGCCTAGCTGCTGAAAGAAAGACCCGAGTTAGCCGCGACGGCTGAGCTAGAGAAGCGGTACATGCATACCTATCGGCCGGAGTGGTATTTGTTAGTCGAAGGATAGCAGCAGTAGGTACCTAGGCGCAGCGGTAGGTAGGGTAGGGACCTAGGTAGTAGGTAGGTAGCAAGGTAGGTAGTAGGTAGGTGGTAGGCAGGCAGGCGGGAGAATGCAGAATGCAGGGTCACCAAAGGACCAAAGGTGGCTGACGATGGCGGTTTGATGGACGAGATTTGGTTCAAACACGTTGGAAACGCCACTTGGAACGACAGCCTTGGTGGTCATGTCCGGGACTCGGAAGTGGATCGGGAGTGAGCGGCTGAAAAGCGAAGACTGAGTCAGATGGTGGTGCTTGGCGACGTCGTCGTCGTCATCCCATCTTGGCCGAGAATCACGTGAGTTTTTTTTTTTTTTTTTAAGGTTTCTCAGCCACACACACACACACTTTTACACGTGACTCTTGAGTCTGACGTGACACCATCACCAGCCACACAGCCACCCGCTAGCGGGCGGGGCTCGACAACGGTTGGTTGCCCGGCACTAGTGGCGCAGCCGCGCATCTTCTGTTTACTTTTGATTGAACGCGACGCTGCCAAACTCGAAATCGCCAAAACACGGACTCTCTCTCTCACACACACACTTTTTTTTTTTTTTTAGCCTTCAGTGACGACGACAACCGCCAAGATGCCTCGCGTCGCACAGGTTCCCCGTCCCGGAGGGGCAGCAACGGCTTCAATGCCCGCCTCGCCCTTCAAATCACCCGTCAAGTAAGAAAGAAAAAAAAAAAAACTAAAGCAGGCCGTTTCTGCGACCGCTCGCGCTCACCTCGGACCACAGGATCCCCCTCAACGACGATGCGCACGAAAAGGGCCAGCGCCTCAACTCGCGCAAGGCCCTTCACGAGCGTCATATCAAGCAGATCAAGGCGGCTGCCACGCCTCGAAAGCACGCTTCGTCCGTCATGGACTCGGAGGGGGCCTCGCCTCGGACGCCGGGAAGTCAGGACGAGGCCATTACGGTTGGGGGCGTTACGCCTATGAAGAGGGTGCCTATCCTGGCCAACTTTGAGGAGTGGATGAAGATGGCGACGGACAACAAGATTAACGCGACGAATTCGTGGAACTTTGCCCTCATCGACTACTTTCATGACATGTCGTTGCTCAAGGAAGGCGATGGCGTCAACTTTCAGAAGGCGAGCTGTACGCTTGACGGCTGCGTCAAGATCTATACGAATCGGGTTGATAGCGTTGCGACGGAGACGGGCAAGTTGCTGAGCGGCCTCTCGGATAGCAAGAAGAAGGATGGCGAGGGAGAGGGAGAAGGGGAGGACGCTGGGACGGATGACGACGTCGATGGTGAAGGCGGCGGGAGAACAAAGGCCAAGAAGAAGGTGAGAAGTTGAAATCTCGATGAGTCCTCTTTCCACGACTGACAGGCGCGCAAGACGCAACGATGGTCAGAGGCGACGCTCGCTCCCTCGTTCGCCGCCCTGCAGCTCAAGAAATTCGAGCTCGAATTCGCCGTCGATCCGCTCTTCAAGAAGGCTTCGGCCGACTTCGACGAGGGCGGTGCCAGGGGTCTGCTTCTCAACCACCTGATGATTGACTCTCGGGGACGCATCGTCTTTGACAGCAGCGACGACTCGGAAGATGCAGTCGGCCATGATAAGAAGCAAGATGATGACCAAGAAGAAGACAAAGCAGACGATGCGGAAGAAGAGAATGCGCCCATCGATCTAGCCTCGCTCAGCCAACGATTCTTCCCCGACCTCTCACGGCTCGACGAACTCGACGTCTGTCCATCACTCAAGAACTTTGATCTCGGCGGCGGAAGCATGGACATTCCCTTCCTCAAGGCAATCGAAGACGAACAAAAGACCAGCGGCGACACATCCGGCGCCATGATGGACGACGCAGCAAACCCTCTTCCGGACTACGACGACGACGACGACGACGACCATCTAGGCGCCCTGACCATGGCCGAAGACGTAGCCTTTGGCGAAGGAGGCGAAGCCTGGGCCCGAGAAGCAGCTCTAGCCCCCCACATGCGCGTCCTCAACGTCGAAAGAACAGGAGCAGACGCAGACGAAGACGCAGACGAAGACGACTTGGAAGACGGAAGAGCCGACTACAACATCATCTCCATGACGAGCGGCGGAAACGTGCACGACGACATGCTAAACTTCTTCGACCAAGCCCTCTGCAAAAACTGGACGAGAGCGGAACACTGGCGCATCCGCAAGATCAAAGACAACAGCAAAGGCACGGAAACTCTCAAGGCACGCCGTCGCGAAAAGGAACCCTTTGAAGTCGACTTCCTCTCCCCGCTCAACCAGCCGGCCATAGACGCCCTCTCGACGCAAGCTTCCAGCAACGCAGCCATAAGCCTCGCCCGCAAAGACTGGACCGCCAAGTCGCGCAACCTCGTGCCCGAAGACGGCCACTTCTCCTCCCGCTCTCTACTGAGTCTCTTTCTGAAGCCGAGGGCGAGACTGGCTTCGAGGAGGACCCGCGCTCGGCGACAAGTCCCCCTCGACATGGACGAAGCCTTCTGGGCCAAACAACATCATCACCATGATGATGCCCACGACGACGACGACGGACCGCCCCCCGGGAATTACGACGCCGATTTCTTCCACGACGATGGCCTCCCCTTCCCCTCTTCCCCTCCGCCCCATCAGACTGCGACGAAGACTTCGCAGACGCCCGCTCCCACCCCTCCCCCGCAACGGAAGCCCACCACGTCCCTCCTCCACAACAATGTACCCCTTCACCCAGCCCATCACCACCGCCGCCGCCGCCGCCGCCGCCGCCGCCAACACCGCCTTCGGAAGCAGCCTCGTCACCTCGACGCGGAGGCTGAGACCCGAGTACGTGCAGTACGCTCGACGCGCCAAGAAGGTCGACGTCAGGAGGTTAAAGGAGGAGATGTGGAGGGCCATGGACTTCACCACGCCTCCAACCGATGACGACAACCCCAACTCCAACAACGAAAAACAAGACGACAACAACGACAACAATAATGACCACTCCCTACTACTAACCTTCACCTCCATCCTAACCTCCCTCCAAAAAGCCTACCCCAAACAAACAATGGACGACATCTCCACCTCCTACTGCTTCATCTGCCTCCTCCACCTCGCCAACGAAAAAGGCCTTCAAATCAACAAGACGCCCGCCCTAGACGAACTCTTCATCCAGCGCGACTCTTCCGCCAATCTCGACGACTGACACACGACCTTGGGTTTTTTTTTTTTTTTTTTTTTCTTCTTTTAACGCGTTGAAGGGGGGGGGGGGGGGGGGGTGTGGCTAGGGTTGTTGGGTGGCATGTTGATTTCGTGTGGGTTTTTGTTTTTTTTTTTCCCTCATACGAGACGGGGCATGCTTCCGTCGTCTCATGTGCATGTTGGATCGGTCTTTGGGCTGCATTGCTTTCCCGTTGTGACGCTGTCTTGTAGCAAGATTTACCTCTCATCACGATGCTACCTATCCCACACGACAGCAAGAAACATTGAGCCTGTTTGATACTCATGGCTACATACCCCATCATCATGACCCATCATCCATAACGCTTTTAATCACGACTCCCCTCAACTCCAGCCCCTACGCCTCATCGCCCAAACATGACATCGTGTCCTTGGCGCCAGGGTATCAAACACTTCTGCACCCAAACAGCCATAAAAGACAAGAAAGAACAAGTTCAAAGAGAAGCGAGACCAAAAAAAAAAAAAAAAAAAGACACAGCTGGACATGCCCGTATATACATCAACCATGGTCTCGTCGTCCAACAATCTCGCCCGCGTGAAGTAAGGCGCTCATGCCGTCGAGACCGCGCTTCGATGAGGCGGTGGTGGGCGATGAGACGGGCGACATGAGCACATCGCCATCGCCCAACGAATCAATCTTCATGTTCTGAAAGGCCGATGAGTCGGAGAGGAAGCCTAGATGTGTCTCATGTTAGCCCCCTTCTCCCGACACCGTTCGTTCAAGACCTGCTCACCGTAGCCCTTGGGACTCGCCATCGGTCGGTTCGGCGAATCTAGACGGCTGGCAAGGCTAGCGGCTGCCACCTTGATGGCCGGTGACGACATCTCCATTGCGGATGAGGCTGGTAGAGTTCGGTCGGCGAGTAGAGCGTAGATAGGCACCGATCCGTCGCCAGAAGACCTCCCGAAACTCCCCCTGGAACTTCGCGAACCGACAGTGCTGTTGGATGACGGCTCGTGTACGAGGCGCGGCACTCGCGTCCGGGGTATGATGGGCGGCCCATCCGGAACCATCCTCGTCTGACCGGAGCCGGACCCGGCGTGCGAGTAAACGCCACCGCCATCCGCCTTGCTTCCGTCGTCCACCAGCATGTCGGACAACGACGGCAGGGGTTGACGACCGCTTCTCCGCGACCACGAAGGATTCCGACGCGTGCTCTCATCATCCGTCTCGAACCGGGTTGGCTTCGACTCTTCGTTGTTGAGATGTGCGGGCGTCAAGGGCGTATGCAGTCCCGACACCGTCACCGGCGTCGTCTGACTCTCGCTCCGGGACGACGGAGGCTCGCTGCCTCGCAACCTCTCGCTGCTACTACCGCTCCGACTTCCTCCGGGGGTAGCTCCGCCGGGAGTCGCTGTGCAGGTGGTACTCGAGTGCTGAAGCCGCGGCGGTTCTAGCCTCAATCTCTTGGCGGCATCGTGGCCTGCAACGTCTTGTCAGACGGGGCTTTCCCGTCGGTGGTAAGGGCACGGTTCGAACCTTTGCTTTGCCTGGCCTGCTTTTCCTTAAAGTCGTGGAGGTATTGAAGGTACTTGCGATATTCCGGCGTCTTCTTGTAACTGGCCAGGCTGGCATGGTACTTTTCTTTGGCCGCGTTGGCTTGGCTCTCGTACGACTCCTTCTCGGCCGACGGTAGGTTCTGCCAGTTCTCGCCCACTAGCTTCGCGATTTCGGTAAAGGTGAGGTTGTGGGACTTGAGATCTTCCCTCATTTCTGGTGCAGCTGGTCAGCTCCGAATTGAACCGACGAAGACAGCGAACCGGAACTCACTATTGGAAAAGAGAACGTAGGCCGATGGCGGTCGCTCCGGGGCATTCTCGTCCGGCTACGTCGGTCAGATATACAGACGTCATCAGATGGTCAGTCGACGAACCTTGGGATGGCGACGATACTTGCGCTTGGCCACTCCGTTGGACTCGTGGCCAGGCTCGCTGCGGATGGAATCTCGTCGAGTGGCATCGGGCTTGGCCTCGTCGGCGTTGGGCTTAGCGCAGGCGAGAGAGACGCTCGGAGCGATGCCGCGCGAGTTTGCGATGCGCCGCTGGAGTTTCTGAAGCTCTCATGTCAGCTCGACTCCGGGATCGACCATGTGCGGGTCCGACGTACCCTCCGGTGGCCCAGCTTGACGCCCAAGGCATCCCTTGAAAAGGTTCGAGTCAGTGGCTGGAAGGCAATAGGGGGGTTTATGGATAGGTGATGACCAACAGATCCGACTCTTGGATATCCAAAATGGTGTCCCAGGCATCGAAGCCCTGATCGATAAAGGCCTCGAGATATTGGGACAGACCCAACTCTGCGAAGACGCCGTCGAGTTGTCGCGTCATACAGGCCGGGGAATAGGCGCCTTGGATGACGGGTCGAGGGACAGCCAGGTGGGCGCTGGCAACATCTACTTGTGAGAGGTGGTGGTGGTCGAGATGGTCAATTAAGCCGACGGGGGAGTCGTGGGTGGCAAAGGTGCAGACAGCATAGGGCAATGGGTTGGAATCGCGATCGATCGGTGGTAGTAAGCACGGGTCAGGAGTCGGACTCGGCTGGGCATGTCAGATGCAGGACGTGATGTTAAAAAGGACACGGGAAAACCGAATCGGATCTGTCGATTGCCAAGAGCCCAGGGTAAGGGGACGGTCAAAGGCAATATGCGGCCGGGATCGAGGAATAAGGGGATAAGAATGGAGGCATTGGCTGATGACGACGACCGGAGCGGCGCCCTAAGGGACGTAGCTAGGAGCCAAGCTAGAGCCAGAGTTGTCTCGAGGGAAAAGCAAGCAAAAAATGATAAAAGAAAATAATAAAAAAAGCTTGAGAGGATCCAAAGGGAGAAGAAAAGGGAGGGGAGGGGGGGGGGGGCGTCGACGGAGAGAAGAGAAGAAGAAGTGGTGGTTCGGATGGAAGGATATTTTCGGAGGAACGTGATGCCGCGACCCGTAGCCACTTGGCTTATTCGTACATACACACTTTCACATATGTATGTACGTACAACATACATACGAATACACACACATACATACATATGCAGCCCTCGTTCCGCCAGCATGGGATCGAGATCTCGCTCCCAAAGAAACCCCCCAACAACGTCGAAAATAAGAAAAAAAAAAACCCAAGAATAAAATGAAACGGAAGGGAAAAGAAGAGGTTTTTGCATCCGGACGCATGATGCGCAATGATGTAACCCCAATCACCCTCCACACACAGACACCCCCCCCCTCTCCCAAAAGAGGGGCGTGCGGCACAGAAAGCGGGTCGGATGGAAAGACGGGCTGAGTCGACGACGGAATCGAACTTTGGCCCGCTCATCGCCCGTCGAAGAAGGCTAGCCAGACGAGACACATGGACCTGGTCGTATCTCGATCCCAGACTCGATGGCAAGATGGTCCTGCCCAGCACAGATCGCCGCCGTAATCAACAGCCGCCAGCCTTCGTCTTCTTCTCCACGTGCCTGCTCCTCTTTCCTTTGCTCTCTGTTCTCCCGTACATACTCCCGTGCATATGTATGTACATACTCCCATTCTCCCATTCCCCCGGCCTTTCCGCTCCGCCAGCGACGGGATGATGATGGCCGCTGCGGCGACGGTGGGATGAGCAATGGGCACTTTAGATTCCCATCCAGCAACCCATCGTCTACTCACGCCCCTCCCCCGCCCGCCCTCAACCCCCCCCCCCCCCCCCCTGTCATCCTTTCCCCCGGTCCCGGCCGTTTCTTCCTTTGCCGCCGGAGCCTTATTCATGGGTCGAAATCCCACTGTCGGCTTTTCTCTCCTCATCAGCCTTTGCTGTCTATCCTCGCCTGTTCTCTATGTATGTGTGTACATTGTAGGTATGTTTATGTATATGTAAGATTCTAACACCCTCCCTCCCCCCTTCCAATCACGTGACACCGGAAACCAACGTCAGACCCCCGTCAGACCCTCACCTCGACCTACGCAACCGCCATCATCCCGCACCAACGCTGATGATGCCCGCCCATGACGAATCCGAGAGGCCCGAGGCCCAAGGGACGTCCTTGGCCGAGGTCCGTCGTCTTCCCCCTTGCCTGCCTGAACTTCCTACCTTGCCGTAACCCGCCCATCATCCGGAACTGACGTTATTACTCAGGCCTATCTTCATCTCGTCAGGTAACTAACTACCAATCTCTTCCTCGCCTTGCCCCACTCCATCAACTAAGATGCCCATCCCAGAGGCGAACAAGCCGCCACCGCCATGGAAGCCGACCTCGACAAGTTCGAAGCAAGACTCGCTGCCCTCCTCGATGCCGTTGAGACAAACACCTCAGCCCCTTCCGCTGTCGAACCCCAAGACGACTCTCTCGCCGCCAAAGAAAAGTCGTAACCGGGTCGCCTACGCCACTCGATGCCGCCATCTGTTTCACGCCCATCGCCATCGCCCCGACGATTCGATTATTGTCTCCCGCCCAATACCTACTTAAAGGCCATCTTGGCCGCCTCTTTTACAGCTGGCGCCGCGACTCACCTTCATCTGAAGCCGGAGGCGGGAGGCGGCGCCCAGGCTCGCATCGTATCATATCGACATGCCTCAAAGCCACCGATCAACAGAAAAAGTTGTAAATCGTCTTCTAGAGAATACCTTCAAGCCGCCTCGACCAAAATTCAGCTCGCTCCTGACCCCATCCATCCAGCCACTCCGTTCCAACAGCCATGATAGGATTGCCAACTCCTTCTCTTGTGCAGACGCACTGACGACGTCTCATGACGGTATCGATATGTCTCCGTTAGACTCCTAAACCCCCACCTCGTTTGCCCGCCAATCTCGACACCCAAAGACGCTCGAATCCGTAAACCTAAAACAGTTCGCGATCCCCATGGATCCCCATGGATCCCCATGTGGCAATGCCCATGTCCCGCCTAATGTGGCAGAATGGGGTGTCGGATCACTGTTGCGCAACACCCACATCTCGGCAGAGACAGGCCAATCCCTGATCAACCAACCTTCGCGTAACGTGGCAAGTAATCCAACAGCTGTCTGCCTTCCGAAGCAAAAGACAAAGTATCCGAGCAAGGAAATGCCGACAAGGGGAAAGACGAGGGATATACATGTGCAAGAGTGGGGGAAGGCGTGAAACCCAGAAAACCAAAAGACCGCTTGTGACGAGGAAAAGCCCGATGTGTAGAATACATCTCGAAAGCGTTGCTGCACGCCATCGACGCTTCCCCAGAGAGGCCAGAGTGTGAATCGTGCATGATTCGTCGGCCAAGCACCTGGTCCTGTGACACATCGGTAGAGCCTTGGCAACCCCGGGCACAATGCTTCGATCATCTGCTGAAGCCGGGTTAATGAAGACATTTCCCCCCTCCTCTTGACCCTCTTCACCCCTAGTCCTTCACCCCCCACCCACACCCACGGGCTGCTGCAGACAATCTCCAGTAGGAGAAGCGGAAATGTAAAAAGAGGCACGCATGCACCGGACGTTGCATGCGATGAGTTGCGTGCGTGCGTGCGTGTGTGTCGGGCCACGGCATATCAGGCTGGAGCCCTCACACTCGCACAAACGCGCCCAGACACACGACACACACGCACGCACGCTGAGAGACGACACGTACCGGTGCAGATCAACTCTCTCGGGGGCGCTTCTTGGTGAGGGCGACGCTCGCTCGGCTTTCGGCACCGTTCCAGCGTTGCCTCGGCAAGCTAGCTGCTGTGCGATCTCAGCAACAGCTGAGAACCGCCAGCGCGGCTCGAGTTAGCCAGAGATGCTCCGGATGTCGGATAGATCACGACGTGCTCTTGCCCAGGGATCCTCCTGATCCGCCGTCACGAGAGTCGGGCTGGCCAGGCCCGCTCCCGTCAGCGGTTCTCTGCTGGTAAAGGCCCGACCCTCGAGGCCCGGTCGTAGGAAGCCCTGCGTGTTGCGGTTGTGGCTTGACGACTTGGCGTCCGTCTGTATCGCCAGCTCTCGCTCGCGGTTCCTTTCGAGCAGCGGGCCGCCGAGCGTGGCGCACTTGAGGATCGTCTGTATGAGGTGATTCTGCTGCAGAGGTTTCGACAGGTACTCATCCATCTGGGCCTGTATGCACTTCTCCCGATCGCCCATCATGGCGTGAGCCGTCAAGGCGATGATGGGTGTCCGGTGCGTGCCCACGCTCCTCTCGTACTCACGGATCTTGCCCGTGGCCTCGAATCCTCCCTGCGATGCCGTCAGTATCACACGACTTGGACCCGACCTTCCACCCGACTCACCATGATTGGCATCTGCACGTCCATCAGGATGACGTCAAACTTCTTCGCCTTGACCGCCTCGACCGCCTCCCACCCGTTGCTAACGACGGTGACGACGTGGTGGTACTTTTCCAGAATCTTGACCGCGAGCCGTTGGTTCACCGTGTTGTCTTCGGCCAGGAGAATCTCAAAAGATCTGGTGTTATCGGCGAGGGACGGCGTCGCCCTGTTCTCGAGCGCGGGAATCATGCCGTTGCCGAGGTCAATGAGCTTGCAGGGCGTAGTCATATATGACGTGATGCCCAGGTCAAGACATGACTTGAGGCTGACGTGGACCACGGGCGCCAAGAGGACGATGGGTAGATACTTGAAGTCGTCGACGGCCCTTAGCCTGCGGGCCGTGTCGATGGTGTCGACCAGGATGGCGTCGTAGGGCAGCGCGCCTCCGGCCTTGACCCGGGCCAGGGCCGAGCTCATTTCCGAGTCGACGACTACGGGCTGGAGGCCGATTTGCTCCAGCATCGCCCGGATGTCGGGGCCGGAGCTGGACTGGGCCTTGTCGACGAAGAGAACCTGGTGGCCCAGGTATGGGTGGAGCTGCTTCTTGATGGCCTCGGTGTCTCCCGTAGCGAGCTTCACCCGACAGGTGAAGTGGAATTGGCTGCCCTTGCCGGACTCGCTGTTGACCCAGAGATCGCCGCCCATGAGGTTGACGAGCCGCTTGGAGATGGACAGGCCGAGGCCGGTGCCGCCAAATTTGCGCGTCATGGAGCCGTCGGCTTGCTGGAAGGTGTCGAAGATGAGATTGAGCTTGTCCTGCGCGATACCGATGCCCGTGTCCTCGACGACGAACTCGACGGCGTACTCGCCGAGACGCACGTCATCCTGGTCGGTCCACTCCTTGATGGTGAGGCTGACCTCGCCGTGCTCGGTGAACTTGATGGCGTTGCCGACGAGATTGAGAATGATCTGCCGGAGACGGAACGAGTCGCCGATGACGTGGTCGGGCACCGAGCTGTCCACCTTGTAGGTGAGATCGAGGAACTTCTCGTTGGCCTTGACGGCCAGCGTCTTGAGCGCGTTGAAGACGGTCCCGCGCAGCGTGTACGGAATCTCCTCAATCACCATCCGCCGGGCCTCAATCTTGGACAGGTCCAAGATGTCGTCGATGATGGTCAGTAGGCTGTTGGCCAGGTTGTTGACGATGTTTAGCATCTCACGCTGATACTGCGTGAGGTCCGTGTCGAGCGTCAGCTGCGTCATGCCGATGATTCCGTTCATCGGCGTCCGGATCTCGTGCGACATGTTTGCGAGGAACTCCGACTTGGTCTTGTTGGCCAGCTCGGCCGCTTCTCTGGCCTGCGTGTTCCTTTGAATGCTATCCCTCAGGTTGGAGATCATCTGGTTAATCTTTCGCTTGAGCTCGTCCATTTCGCCCGAGGCCTCGACGTCGACGAGCTTGGTGAAGTCACCGTCGGTGGCCAGGTTCGTAATGTCAGAAAAGGCCCGCACTTGCGTCGTCTGCGCTGGCGTCAGCTAGCTTGCCCCCTCGAAAGCCTCCTCCTCCTCGGTGACTCACCAGATTGCTGGCCATGGTGTTGACGTCGGTGGTGATCTCTTTCCACCGACCGTCGAGGCCGGCTATGTCGGCCTGCGCGCCCATCTTACCGTCCACACCCACATCCTTGGCGACCCTCTGAACCTCGTAACAGAAGCTCGACAGTCGGCCAACCATGTTATTGATCGTCTCCTTGAGAACCTGAATCTCGCCATTTGCCTCGACGTCGATGGTCTGGCTCATGTCGCCGTTGGCGATGGCCTGGGTGACGGCCGAGATGCTCCGTACCTGGACCGTAAGGTTGGACGCCATGGTGTTTACGTTTTCCGTCAGGTCCTTCCACTTGCCCTCGACGTTTGCGACCTGCGCCTGTCCACCCAGGGTGCCCTCGGTGCCGACCTCGCGGGCCACCTTGCTGACCTCGACGGCAAAGGTGCCGAGGCGGTCGACCATCTGGTTGATGGTGTTCTTGAGCTCCAAGATCTCGCCCTTGACCTCGACGCCGATCTTCTTAGTGAGGTCGCCCTTGGCCACGGCTGTCGTGACCTTGGCAATCTCCCGCACCTGCGTGGTCAGGTTCATGGCCATGCCGTTGACGTTTTCCGTCAGGTCCCTCCAGGTGCCCTCAACATCGTGGACGGTGGCCTGGCCGCCGAGACGGCCTTCGGTGCCGACCTCGCGGGCGATCTTGGTGACCTCGCGGGCGAACTGCTGCAGCTGGTCCACCATGGAGTTGATTGTCGACTTGAGCTCGAATATCTCTCCCCGGCAGTCGGCCTGGACCTTTTGGGTGAGGTCCCCCTTGGCGACGGCCGTCGTAACCTTGATGATGTCGCGCACCTGGGTCGTCAGATTATTTGCCATGGCGTTGACGTTGACGGTCAGGTCGTTCCACATGCCCTGCACTCCGCCGACGTCAGCCTGGCCGCCGAGCATGCCCTCGGTGCCGACGTCTCTCGCGACGCGCGTCACCTCGGAGGCAAAGGTCCGCAGCTGGTCGACCATTGTGTTTATCGTCTGTTGCAGTTGCAGGATCTCGCCTCGGGCCGGCCTCTCGATCTTCTTGGTCAAATCGCCGTGGGCGACGGCGGTGGTGACGGATGCAATCTCGCGCACTGCCGTACACGTCAGATGGGACAGAAAGGAAGGAAATATGTCAACTTACCTTGGTCAGTGAGGTTCTGAGCCATGACGTTTACTGCAAGACCAGTCAGCGCGAACGTGAGCATCGAGCCGGGCAGACGGGGGACGGTACCATTGTCCGTAAGTTCCTTCCAAGTACCGTCGACGCCACCGATGCGGGCCTGACCGCCGAGGAGACCCTCGGTACCGACCTCGCGGGCGACCCTGGAGACTTCACTGGCGAAGATCTGCAGCTGGTCCATCATGGCGTTGATGGTGCGCTTGAAAGTCGTGATTTCGGGGTCCATCTCAACAGTATTCATGCGGACCTTCATGGTCAAGTCACCTCGGGCGACGGCGGTGACGATCTCGCCGATTTCGCGAAGGGCCTTTTGAAAAGCCTCGTTGGCCTTTTGATGCTTCCATAGCTCTCTCTCGAGCGTGGCGACTCGTTCTTGTTCGAGCACTTCGAGGGCGCGTTCCTGTAACTCCTTCTGTTCGAGAAGCTGGGCGTTGACGCCAGCGAGCTCTCGGCGCTGGCTATCGAGAAGCTTGGACTGGTCGTCGACATGCTCGCGAAGACCTTCCAGGGCTGCTTGGGATTCAGCTGGCGAGACACGGGAAGGGGAGCGCGGGACGGCAGAGCTACCTTGGTGAGCTTGAGACAGCCTAGGCTTGCAGGGGGCAGACCGGGCGTGGCCATTCTCGTGGCCGAAGAGAGAGTCGTTAACCTCGCTGGGCGTCTCGGGTAGGATGGCTGGAGCCGAGGCCGAGGCCCTGTTCTCGAGCTGACCGATGCGTAAGGCGAGTTTTTGCAGCTCCATCTCGAATATCCTCTTTGCGGGCGTGTCGCGGCCTGGAAGCTTGACGGGAGAGCCGAGGCCGACGGCCAGCGACGACGAGGACGGCTGATCGGCCGCGAGCGAAGCCACGACCTCGGCGGCCGCGGCCATGGCAGAGTCGTCAACCATGACGCCGACGACCGGGGGGGGGGGGGGGGGGGGTTGCGGGGAGCTGCAAGGAACGGGCAGCTCCGGGTAGCGATGACGGGGGTTCTTTTTGGTTGAGGGGGAGGAGGAGAGTATCCAAGGGCGTGATCCGGGAGGAAATATGGAAAGGGGTAAAGGCCGAGGGTTAAAGAAAAATTCACAAAAAAGAGGAAGTCGACAACGAGAAATGAAGCGAGGGAGCGACGGCGGAATAATCGCGACTCGATGGGAAAGACAACTTGGAGACGCGGGGGAAAGCCGGATGCCTTTTTCAAGACGGCATTATTCGATGTCGAGAAGCGAGACTCGAAGTAGCGGCGACGACGAGGGGGTGAAACAGGCGAATATCCAGGGCGTGACGACGCGACAGTAGCAGCGAGGCGGCGCAGCGACGGCGACGGCGACGGCGCGGGCAGCGCTTCGGGCGCAGAGAGTCGAGAGAGCGACGATGGCTTCGCGTCGTGCTCATGGAATCGAGTTCGAGTTGGTGGGAGAGAAGGAGGGCGGATGGTCGAAAAGCGATACCTGAGGTAGCATTATTCGTTATTGGCCGGGGGCTTTCCAGGGGGCGGTTAGCAGAAAAGAGGAGGCAGGCGGCGGCGGCGGCGGGTACTTTTTCCGTCCATCCATCCATCCATGGACCACCGTCCACCACTCGTTAGTACAGGTAGGTACAGGCTGCAGCGGCGCCACAGCAGCGCTAAAAGTTGCTGGTTCTCCAGCGGTTGACCAGACTTAGTCCCTGGACCTGCTGGGCCTTTTCATGGACGGTCTGGAGATATCTATCTACCTAGGTAGCTAGGCAGGTACCTAATAGGTACCTAGATGGAGGTTATTGCTTTGCCCGGGCGCATTCCTAGGTACGTAGGTAGGTAGGTACCTCCCTAGTGCTGCTAGTGCTACACCGTGCCGTAGCAGAGCAGGGCGGTAAACGGTTTTGCCCGCCTAACCTCGCTCCAATTTGCCGTCATCCATCCGTCCATCCACCATCCGTCCGCCATCCATCCATCCATCCATCCATCCATTTTCCCATCCTACGATAGCACTACATGTCAACCTCGCGAGCACAGACACTCCATGTACCCGCTACCGCCTAGTCGACCTCGAGCGCGTGGATCCGAGTCAACCCCCCCCCCGTACCCGTTACCTGCTCGACCGTAACAAGAAAGCTTGGCCGCCTGATTCATGAAACGAGGCACGAATACGATGTGGGGAGGGGAGAGAGGAGATGGGGGGGGACGAGAGCAAGAGCACGAGGCGGCGATGACACAACGCTCGCCCCTCTCCCTGCTATGTCTCTCCCTCTCTATCTTTCTCGGAACAAAGAAACTCGACGCTCTGCCACATTTTAACCTTTGGTCCAACCTCGCCCGGTGGACAAATTAACATTGTTGACCCCTGCCAAGAAGACACATTGGAGCGAAAGGCGCAACAACCTTACATACCGAAATACATGCATACAAAAGAGAAGATGGGCAAATGCTGCCTGAGCGCGGCGCGTCACGAATCCGGACCGGCCGATGCTGCGTGCTGTGGCGGCCCGATGTAGACGACGGCCGCATGACAGTGCCGGTAACAGTGCTGCGCTGACCCCCGTCACATGGTGTAAATCAGGCCGGCGTTGGGATGTCATCGCACGGTGTCACGGACACCGACGAAGATGATCGCTACCCTACATCAATCACACTACGAATACATGCTTACATATTTGATACATGCCATGCCGTCTATCCCCAAAACCTTCTTGTGTCTGCGAACAGCGACGCCTGTACGGACGACCACATACATACAGAGATATACGCTGACTCGCAGCAGACTACGAGTACATACATACATCTGTATACGCCGTCCATACAGACGACTGATGTGGGGACCCGGAGGAGACCACGGGTCTGCGCCCGAGCAGAGCCGGTCCCTGGTTCGCCGCTCCCCCGCATTATCGTCGGCAGGCCAGCACGTGGAAGCCATGACGTGAGCGGAAATCAACACCATATGTATGGATGTACACATGAGTACATAAAAGAAAAAAAGTCGGTAAGAGTCGAGGAATGGTAGATACCGCCTCTTGCAACGATGCCGTCCAGAGCCTCCTTTCTCAGAAAGGGAAAAGAAAGGGAAAGAAATGCTAGCCTTAGACAGATAGACAGATACATACATACATACATACATACATATGTACGAAGCCCCACCGGCTCTCACCCCATGGGGCCCGTCACGCGCCCCTGCTACACCTAAATAAAGGTCGAAATGATCCTGGCCTTCGCTTCCCCTCCCCCCTTACCGACGTCTAGGGCGGTGATCCCTGGCCCCCGGGGCTGGCACGATATCGCAATCTTGCCTGATCTTGGCTCTGCTTCCCCTGGTTAATGCATACCTCAACCGGCCAGACGAGCAGAGATTTCACGAATACGAACCGCCGACTGCCGCTGCTTCTTTGACACTACCTATTCGTACCTACATATGTACTCGTAAACAGGTGCATCTCTGCGTCGGGAAAACTTGTCTGCCACTACCTAGGTCCCTACCTACCCTAAAGGTATGTTATGCTACGGCCGGCCAATCTCTAGGCCTCCGGCTCAGGTACCACCGTACCACGGATGTGCAACAACAGCCCTTTCGTCCCGTCTCGCCTCCTACATACATACAGTGGGCTACCACTCAATTCGAGCAGGTATAGTGGGCTGCCACTCAAAACGAGCAAATCTTAACGTCATCACTGTCCTACAGTAAGACACTTAGTTAAGATAAGATACGCTCGAATAGAGCGGTAACCCACTGTACCTTAATGGATGAATCCATCATGATCCATCACCCCGGAAGAACCGTCGTCGACTCTGATAGCCGCCGACGTCACTCTGCCCTTTCCCCCGCCAATGACGGACATGTCGACAGCTCCATCCCTGTTCCACCTGGCCACGTCTCTCCTCGCCTCACCATCAACCGCGTCGATACCTACACAGGTTGCCACGTCTCTCCCGGCTGCCTGCCCCCTTTTCCGGCGCCCCCTTTCCCGTCGGGTCTCGGCTGGTTTGGAAGGGTTTGCATGCCTTGGTTCAATTTCGGGGCAAACCTTCTTCTTCATGCCATCATGGGCGGATGCAAACATGACGTAGAGCCCCCCCTTTTCGCAACCCCTTTCCATTTCAAGCACGCTCTTCATACGGCGGCGTTGATCACGATAAACGTCAATTGAACGAGGATGTATATATATACAGGGCTGATTGCCCATCTTGACTCACTCATCACCACTAGCAGCGTCTAGAGACCATCCCATCAGACCCGCTTCAGGCCGTGACGTCCGCCGTCCGCCACCGGCCCCAACACACTCTGCATCATGCGCGATACCGCCAGGTGGGCAGACGGACAGTTGGGCATGCATGTTGTGATAGGAATGGCTGCTGCATCCAGCGCAGCACGGCAGCCCTTCTTCAGGCCCTCCCTTCAAGGCGGCAAGCATCAGACCAACAGAACGAGGCCGAGTGAGCGAGGCTTGCGATTCCAAATCATCCTCCCACAACCTATCTGAGAGTCCATTGTAGGGGTATCGTACCGTATGTGTGGATACGTGTTGAGCAAGGACAAGACCCATCTCAACACCCATCTCACCCCCCTCTGTTCCAACTCTGCATCACGCTGTTCTTGACAATCAGCGCCGCCGCCGCCGCCGCAGCCTGCCGCTCCTTCTGCCGGTGCCTCTCCTTGAGGTACTGCGCCGCATCGGGCCTCATGCGCAGGATACGCAGGATCATGTCGTCGCTCGGCTCCGCCTGAGCTTCCCGCCGTCTGGCCTCCTTGGCCTTGCGCATCGTGCCCAGGTTTCGGCTCATCATGACGCTCTTGCCGCGCTTGATGGTCCCCATGCCGGCCAGCGAGCCGATCCCGGACCCGAGGCCCGCCGGAGCCGACATGCGGTTCTGCTGCAACGCTTGCTGCGCCCTCAGGGCCGCTGCCGTTGCCATTCGCTCCGACTCGCCAATCAGGCTGTTCGTGTCCTCGAGGTAGAAGAAATTGAGCGAGGCCAGCTCGTGCCACTTAGGCGACTTGAGCACCTCGCCCGGAACCCCGAGCTGCTCACCAGAGTCCTCGTCTCTGGCGTTGAAAAAGGTGAAGAGCATCTCCAGCCAGTGATATACCACGTCCAGCTCCCGACGCGTCAGCGGCTTCTTCGTCGACGGCTTCTCCGACAAAGGAGGGACTAGGAGGTTCTCAATCGCCATCAACACCTCCTTCCACAGCCGCGTCATGACGGCCGTCATCGTCGCCTCGGTCAGCGTCTGCTTCATGATGGCAAAGTTCTCGTCAAAGTAGGTGAACAAGGGCGCCAGCGCCCCTTCCACCTGGCTGACCGTCGTGGTCGGCGCCTTGGCCGCTCGCTTCTTCCACAGGCTCGTCACTGAGGCGCCGAGAACGCCACCGTGACCGAGAACGCCCCGGATCGTTTCCGGGGACAGCGTCGCCGTGATATGCGTGATGAGCTGTCACGATACCGCGTCAGCATTCCTCACGAGACCAAGGCGCCGCACTCAATTCATACCTTGTCCGTGACCTTGCGGACCATGTCCCTCTCCGTCCGCTTCAGGTGGCGAAACGCCTTGCCAAAGTGGAACTCGATGTCGTCTCGCTCCCCTTCCATGCTGACCCTCATCAGCAGGCGACCCTGCAGATCCAGATCCAGCCACAGCTCGCGGGGCAGGTAGTCGCCAAAGTGTGCCGGGTCGAGCTTGAGCGCCGTCCGGCCGACGTAGTCGTGATCGCCGAACGTGTCGTGGTCCCATATCGTCGCGATGACGTTGATCGGACCCTGCACCGTAATCTCGAACGACTCGTCCCAACGGGGGTTGAGGCTTCGATGGATGACGCGCGTCTTGTGGAGACGCTTCTGATACTCGTCGCCGAAGACGACGTATGGATCGCTGTAGCCGTTGGGGTCGCAGGCCTTGACGTCCTCGGCCTCGACGACTTTGATGGTAAAGGTGTATTTGCTGGGCTTCCGTGCCTTGGCCCTGGGGCTCTCCATCTGCCGGAGCACCAGCGCGCACGCCTCCGAGTTCATGCTCTTCTCCAGCTTGTCCAGCTCCTGCATGGCGTATTCGATGTTGTTGAGCTTGACAAACGACTGCAGTCACAAGTCAGTCTTCGGCAACTGAGAAACAAGAGACAAGGGCACCTCTCACCTCGGCATAGAACTGAAAGGGCTCAACCTTCTCCTTGTTGCTCCACGCGTCCTTGGCCATCTGCACCCACCTCTCCTGCGCCGTCTTGGTCTGCACCGCCAGCTCGTCTGCTGACAGTCGGTCCATCTCCTTGGCGAAGCGCTGCTCCACGGCGTCGCAGTAAAGGCCGATGCCGGTCGTGATGATGCGCGCGATGGCCGTCATGAACTTGGCATGATGCACCTCATTGCCCCATTCGAGCGCGAAGATCTGGCCGACGGTCTGATTAAAGAGCATGAAGAGATCGATTACGGAAACGCTGTGCCGTTCCGAGTCTCTGGCTGCCTGATCCGGACCCTCTGAGCGAACCTGAAACTGATCCTGCTTGATGGCCTGGTCGACGAACTCCGGTATGCGCTCCTCGGCGTTGCGGATCCATCGCCAGACGAAGCTGGAGAGCAGATCCTCGACGTTGACCGCCAACGGGATCTCTGGGAGAGATTGTTGGTGGACTCGGCGAATCTCGACCAGCTCCTTGTAGAGATCAAAACCTTCCTGGATCTCGACTTCGTCGCCCGTCTCGGCGGCGCCGCTGAGGATGGCTTCGACGATGGCTCCGGCATCGCCCTCGAAGCTGGGCAGCACCTCTGCCACCAGAATCTCCAGCGGGTTGACCCCCATGATTTCAGGTGTGTTCCTGTATCTCTTGCGGATTCGATCGCACAGCTTCGTCACCGACTTGCCCAGCTTGACGACATGGCCGAATTCCCACTCCTCCTTGTGGGCCGGTATCTCCTTTTCCATGTACTCACGATAGACGTCGGCTGCTCGCCGAGCCAGACCCTGGGCCAGCTGGTCGGAGAATTCGACATACGCGGCGGGGCTCGGGGAAAACACCGGATCGCTGCCGATGTGATTCTCGAGGAGGAACATGATGGCGGCGATGTCGGGCGGCTTCGCGTCGTAGCACTGCCCGAGTAGGTCGTAGAGCTCACGGAGGAGTGTGTCGTGAAGGGTATGCAAGGTCCCCTGGTAGATGGTGAAGTCGTCGACTGTCCACCTGCTCGGGTCGATGTCCGTGAGAGCGGCCGCGTATTGAGTTATATGAGGGGGCTTCTTGGCCTCTGGCAGAGGCGACTTGACCAGGTCGAAGATGGCGTCCAGCTCGGTAGGCACAATCTCGCGGTCCACAAACTTACGGGTCGCCACGGCAAGGAGGGCAATCAGCCGAGCAGATTGGGGAATGCGCCATCGCACGCAGAGCTCCGTCGCCAGCTCCATCGACTGCTTCGAGAGGGGCTGGTAGTCCAGCTCCGGGTCGGCGTGGAGCTGATCAAAGGCCATGGCGTGCTGGATGATGTACTTGTAGAAGGCGAGAGGATTGGGAGGGGTAAAGGTGTAGACTGGCTCGTTTATGCTCGCATCCGAGTCGATGGACAGGGAGTCGAAACCGGCCAGGCCGTCTCCGAACATGGACACGGGCCGGGTGGGACTCACACAGACCGGGTCGTCGAGGTATAGCGACTGCGGCCGGCTTGCCGAAGTCTTTTCGGCTCGGGCGGTCGACCGCTTGGTCAATTCTGGCTTGACAGTCAGGATGTCCAGCATCATCTGCGACAGGTGCGGCGCCTCCGACTTCTTCCAGTCGTTGAAGGCATCGACGCTGTCAAAGTCTTGGCTTCTCAGCGCACCGGGCTTGTCCGAGTTGAGACGCAGCTGGTACGACTTGAGGTCCCTGAGGGCTGCCTCTTCTGTCCAGACGGTGCGTTTGTCGTCGATCTCGGCCTGAACCTCGGACTGGCTCAGACCAAAGATGGCCGCGACGATCTGCACCATGGGCATGTCCTTGACACCGTAGGTCAGAGGCACGGCTACCTCGACGGCCGTGCCGGCGCCGTCGGGGCCCGTCTCGAACAGGTTCTGGTCGTTGGTGAGGATCTTGCTCTCGAGCGTGAGCAGCCTTGACATGAGGTCCGGCCGGTCGCGGTCGTGACCATGGTTGCGGAGGATGTCGGCGGCGAGACGGAGAAACAAGGCCAGGTGGCGATCCGGAAGGATCTTCCACGAGTCGTCGTCAGGCAACCGTCCTTTCTGGGCAGACTTTGTGGCGGCAGAGTAGAAGATGAGAACAAGTGGCTCAAACTTCCTCTCCTTGTCGATGGACTTGCGAAAGGCCTTTTCGGAAAAGGCGGTGTAGGCTTCGGCGAAGCTGCGCTTGACGGCGGCGTCGTTGAAGCCGGGGAGCGTCTCGCTGCCGCGGACGACGCCTCCGACGCGGTCGAGCAGTTGGGTAGCAAAGGCGTGGGGGAGCTTCAGGCTGGACGAGCTTCCAGAGACATACTCGTGGAGGAGCTGGGTTACTGAGGTATAGGATCGTTGCTTTGGCGCGGTCACGTATTGCTTGCGCTTAGGCCGGGGCTGCAGAAGATGATGGAGATAGGCGGTGCGTAGGGCAAAGCTGCGAGCGACATCGTGCTCGACGGCCAGATGGTGGACGGAGGATCGTGTCCTGGACGGGACGTGGCGAGGGCGACGACTGGGCGGTCGAGAGTTGCGCGAGGCGTTCGAGAGGTTGGCTACCTGAGATTGACGCGAGGCTGTCGACATGGCGGCTGCGAGCTCAGCGAGGACGAGTCATGGGAGGAAGAAGAGGCGCGTCGCGATGAGGTCTTGGTCGGGCTCCGACGCTGGCGGGGACGTCGTCGAAGCCGTTTCAGGCCGCCAGCGGACGAGTGGACACGAGCGAGTACCTGCTGTCGCTGATAACGGCGGAATGCATTAATACAGCTGCCGGGCTCGTGCGGACGCAAGTTCGTGCTATATTCGTATCTGCAGCAGGTCGACGAAGCCAAGCGATCACGGTGGAGAGGCGTATCGACGTCATGCGCGCGCCTGCTAACCCGTACCTACAGGTACAGATAGGAGGTACCTGTCATACCCGGTGGTGAGGCCCTGCGATCCGGCGCTGCTGCCATGTCCAGGAGCGCTCAATGGATGCTGCAAGGGCCCGCAAATTGGCCGCCTAGGTCGGCGACGGCTCCACCAGGGATGAAAGCACCCGCTAAGCATCACATATCCAGGGACTTACCTACCTACCAGCTGTAGCAAGGATCTCTACCGAGGTTGTATGGATGTTCATCCCTCCCCGGCACAGAGTAGATCGATAGAAAGACCTATTCTTACTAGGTAGGTAGTGCCGTTTGATATCAGAGAGGTCAGAGGTTAGGAGGGTGGTACAAGGGGCTTGATGGATGCTGCGAGAGCCGGCAGAGTACAAGAGCCCGCGCCTAGGTATCTACTTACCTACCTATCTGACAGGGCTACCTTCATGTATCTACCCAGGGTATAGGCTGCCACTCAAAACGAGCAAATCTTAACACCATCACTGCCCTATGGTGAGACACTTAGTTAAGATAAGCTTGAATTGAGTGGTAACCCACTGTACCTGCCAATGAAAAAGGGCCTGTTAGTGGCTAGGTACCCATGTACCTAGGGACACGAGCAAGCGGCAGCGCTAAGTACATATGTAGGTGCTGAAGGAGCCGCAACAACAAACGCAACCCGAGCAAACAAGCGTTGCATAAATACTCTCGCACAGAGCCTCTTGCCAGCGCTGCTACTCCAATTGCTTCAGCTCAAGAGTATCCTCATCGTCACATACCGTCGATACAGGTGCTGGAACCCTGTCGCGCTCCCGTCATGCCGAACATCCATTGCTCTTTTTCCAGGGTAGGTCGCTCTAGCCGCCTGTGCCAGGGCGCTGTGGCTTGAACAGGGCCCGTGGTGGTACCGAGCATCCGCAGGCAGACGAGTTCTCGATACTCAGATCTTGGCAGGCTTTCCGCCTCATCGTAAAGTAGCACCTACCGCCCGCGTGGCTTTCACCTGTCGTCCCCGCTGGCAGATCCGCGCCTTCCCTGACCCGCCGCGTCCCCGTGATCACCGCCCGATGCTGCATCCCGTATTCCATCCGCCCTCTTCGTTTTTCTTTGCCCATCCCACTCACCATTCCGAACTCGCCGTCTGACATCGTCAACCGCATTCCTACCTTAGCTCTTAATACTTGCTCATCGCTTTTCGTCCCGCCTCTCCTCCTCCTCCCCAGATGCCGGCCGCCGGCCTCCCGCTCCTCGCCTGAGCCTCGTCGCATCGTCGCGCCGCCGCTCTCGCCGTCGGCTCCAGGCCTCGGCCGCCGTCGCCGATATGGGCAACGTCAGCAGCAGGCTCGACGACGGCGCCGCTCTCTTCCTCAGAGACCAGAACCGTCGTACGTACTCGCCACCTACGACCTCATGAGCCCCTCGACTAACTCGTTGGCCAGTGGCAGTCTCTTCTCTCGTCATAACCAACGGCCGGAAGCGCAGCTCTCTCAACATCATTCCAAACGCCTCTCCGGCAAGCAGACTATCTGTATCCCGACCAACTGGCGACGCCTCTCCCATAGAATATGTCCAGGTTCGTCGACAAGCCGCCCTTGGGCTTCTTCGCGGCTGACCGACAGCTCAGGACCCCGAACCATCAAGCCCTGCCAATTCTCCTTCATTTCTTCTCAAGCTCAGTGGCGATGATGAGCTCGTCTTCACCTTTACTCTCGCCATGCATCAGTCGCAGTCGCCCCCATCATCATCAAATGCCGACGCCCCGACAACCCAGGCAGACACCAGTATATCCGGCCTCACCTTTGTCTGCGCCTCCACCTCGCGGGAAGTCGAGAATTTAGTCACGCGAGAGTTTCACGCCGACCCGAATCTTCACAAGAACGCCAATGTCGACTTGGTGGGCGACTATGGCACCAACGGCAGCCCTTCCATCTCATTTGAGTGGACCTGGAAGTGGAAACCTCCAAAGGCCGTGGAAGACAAGGGTGGAGGCTGGAGAAACTCATGCAGCGTGAGATGACATGTTCAGCTTCTCGGCGCCGAGTGCTCGCTGACCGAGACGCTAAATTAGTTCGTCGAGTACGATTCGCGCGCCCATCGTCTGCTCACCCTGGCCAGCTTCTCCTTCTGGGTCTCGAGTGCGTTTGTGCCTCTCAGACAAAGGTCACCGCGCCCTGCTGACGTTGCTTTTCTTAGGCGTCAACTCGACACTGAGTCACCCAGGCTCTCCTTCGCCGCCCTTCCTCCTGGCCTCCCCTCCGAAGATCCGCGTCGCTTCGGCAAACTCGGTCGATTCTCGACTTACGGCTGGCGTCGATGTTGACGAGCCCGTCTCCCCACTCCTGCCGCCCAACGAGCCCGTCTCTCTACCTATCACGCCACTGACCAAGGAGCCCGTCAAGGTAGATGTTTCCTGTCCCAGACCCGGCGACGACGTGACCGTCTCCGACGATGGTCCCGTCTTCCGCGCGACTCTCAAGGCGCTCGAGCAAAAGACCGGCAATATGCGGACGCAGATGAAGAAGGTCTTGAAACGGGCAGAGCAGGCTCAGTCGAACCAGAACGAAGCCAACGAGGCCTTTCAAGCCTTCATGGACGCTCTTCGCGAGGCCTCTTCGACCAACGCCAACGCCGTCCAGCCGGCGCTGGAGCACTACTTTGACAACATTGCGCGCCAAGTCTTGGCGTACGAGCAGCAAAGCACTGCCAATCTTCAGCGCATCATCATCGACCCGCTGAATAAACTCTATCAGCTCGACATCAAGCAAGCCGAATCCAAGAAGCGAGATTTCGAGGAGGAGAGCAAAGACTACTACGCCTACGTCTCCCGCTACCTTGGCCAGCGTCAAGACTCGGTCAAGGCTAAGAAACTTGCCGAGAGCGACTCCAAGTATCAGAATAAGCGGCGCAACTTCGAGCTCAAGCGCTTTGATTACTCCAGCTTCATGCAGGACCTCCACGGCGGCCGTAAGGAGCAAGAGGTTTTGTCCCACCTGACAAAGTATGCCGAGACGCAGACAAAAGGCTTCCTCGAAACGGCGAAAAAGGTGGAGGACTTCCTCCCGCAGCTGGAGGCTCTTTCGACCGAGGTGCAGGTGGCCGACAAGGAGTATCAGTACCGCCGCCGCGAGCGCGAGGAGAAGAGACGCGGCCTGGAGAAGAGCAAGACGCCCTACCTGGAGCCCGAGCAGGCTAGTCTGACGGCCAACGCGGCCATCATGGCCAACGGCAACGCGGGCAGCGCCTCGGACTCGGAGCTCGGCCGCGCAGACAGCACCGGGTCTCAGTTCAAGAATGCGCATCCCATCGGGGGCAGTCAGACGGGCGCCGCAGTCACCACCGCCGCCCACGGCGTGGAGCTGTCGAGGTCTCCCGGCAGCCTAGCACAGGCCTCCGGCGGTAGCCCGGCGCCGTCCAAGTTCAAGGGCTTCCGCGATCTTGAGGAGCGCGACGCGACGCAGACAGCCGCCAGCCAGCGCAAGGAGGGCCTTTTGTGGGCGCTCAACCGTCCAGGCGGGCACGTCGATCCGAGAACGCTGAACAAGCAAGGCTGGCACAAGTTGGTGGATCGACATCGAATGGCGAAGGGACTGGCCCTGCTGACGCGAGCGCAGATTCTGGATTGTGCTCGATCAAGGCAAGCTCTCCGAGCACAGTAACTGGAAGCAGAAGCTCGACCTCCATATCGATCCCATCGATCTCCGCATGGCGTCGGTTCGCGAGGCGCGCAACGCGGAACGTAGATTCTGCTTCGAGGTCATAACGCCCAACTTCAAGCGCGTGTATCAGGCCACGTCGGAGGAGGACATGAACAACTGGATCGTGTCGATCAATAGCGCTCTTCAAAGCGCCATGGAGGGCCGGGCCGGTCACGAGAGGGTCGGGCATGCCCAGGGTTCGGGAGAGCTGTCTGGTAAGAGAGACATAGGCTCCATCCTTACTGGCAAGATGCATTCGATCGGTCACGGAGCGTCGCCACCGCATCACTCGAGCACGGGAGGCGCCTTGCCGTCGCGGCGCATCACGGTGGGCGCCAGGCCGACCATGGTACGGACGTCGAGCTCGGGCTACGACGAGAATCCCGATAAGCTGTTGCAGATGGTTCGGGACGCCGATCAGGGCAACTGCTGGTGCGCCGACTGCGGCTCCGGAAGCAAGGTGGAGTGGGTGTCGATCAATCTGGGCATCGTGCTGTGCATCGAATGCAGCGGCATCCATCGATCGCTGGGGACGCACATCAGCAAAGTGCGGTCTCTGACGCTGGACATCAAGTCATTCACCGTCGATATTGTCGAGGTGCTCCTCCTCATCGGGAACAGGGTCTCTAACATGATCTGGGAGGCCAAGCTCGACCCTGCGAACAAGGCAAGCCCGCAGGCGACGCGCGAGCAGCGTCTTAAGTTCATTACGGCAAAGTACGTGGAGCGGGCTTTTGTCGAGCCCATCTCGTCAACACTGTCGAGATACGCCACGGCCGATGACACGCTTTTGGCGGCGATCAAGAAGAACGAGATCCAGCGAGTGTTGTATGCGCTGGCTCTCAGGGCGAACCCCAACGTTGTTGACCGGATGCGGGGGACGCACGCCATCTGGCTGGCGCTGGCGGCGGCAGATCCCGCGTCACCGTCGCCGACACCCAGCGTCAGCGCGGCGGAGCAGGACGGTAAGGCCGTGCCGTTCCCCGTGGCGGAGCTCCTGACGCAGAACGGGGCCGAGATGCCGACGTCGCTTCCGGCCTTTCCCCTTGGTCGCTTCGCTCAGCAATACTACGAGCAGAAGATCGGCAAGGGCCCCGTCGGCGCGGGTGACGGGTCGGCGTCGATGTCGGTCAACGCCGGGCCCAGCGACAAGGTCCAGCGGGAGAGGGAGGCGCGGCTGCAGAAGCGAGTGAGCACCGGCGGAAGGCTGGCCAAGTCGCCCATTCCCGAGAAATAGGAGCCCAGGCTGTGGGATCGGTTGTCGGGCTTGGCCCTCTGCTACCACCTGTACGGGTTGCCTCGGTCAAGGGCGAGCAGTGACGACACGTGCCGCTACGTACATTGACGACGACGACTACGACGACGACGACGATGAAGATGATGACGACGGGTGCGAAGCGGCAAGCCGCAGGAGTAAAGCCCGGATGACAGGACGAGAGACGGCGTTTATTGGCCGTTGAGGGCTGGTTGAACCGATATGGGTCACCCCTTTACCCCCTTTTTCTTGGCCCGGTGGACGGGCAGAACAGGTTGGAAAGAACAGGAGGTAGGTAGGTAGTGCCTAATGATAATAGAAGACCAGGAGGAGACCAGAAGAAGCCTGTTGGCAGAGACGGAAGAGACACGAGGCAGGTTGAATATCCGTGGCTACATGGCTCAACTTTACAAGTCAGGTGAGTCGCGGCAGCAGCTGACGGGTGACGAGTGTCGTCACGGGCGTGATTGTAAATCGGGATGATGAATGACTTGCGAGGGGGGGCAAGAGGCGAGAAGGAGAGACGTGGAGGACGTGGAGATGAATGACCCGGACCCTCCCTCGCGTCGAAACAGCAGACAAGACAATGAAAGCGCTGGTGGTGAGATTGATGGTCGTCCCGTGCCGGCGCCTTGCAGCTCAGGTCAGCAAAGGCTACGATGCGGGCGTTATCTATTCGTACATACCTCATACCTATAACTAAGGTTTAAGGTAGGAAGGTAGGTAGGTACCTACCTACCTAGGTAGGTAAGCAGGCAGCTACCTACCTAGGTACATATGTAGACTCTAGTCTAGGTAGATAGAACCTCCCGTTGGCACCCACAGTGCCTGCTTCTAGCATGGCTCTAGAGGCACACACCTTTAACCTACAGCATGTATATGTACACCCTCTGACCCATCATCTTTCGTCCATCCATGCTCCCACTTTGGACTTCCTCCTCCTCCTCCTCCTCCTCCTCCTTGGCCGTCCCAGTTCATCGCCCAAACCCCCTCCATCTCTCAGTCGTCATACTTACTGCTACCCCCGTCTCCCTCTTCTATCTCGTCCCTTGTTAGACCTCCCTCTGCTTCACTATCGGGATACTGTCATCGGCACATCTGCCCTATCGCCACGCTCGTCGAGCTCTCGCACTCCCGACCTGGCGCTCTCGACGCCATGGCACCTCGCAGCGAGAAGAGCCAATTAAAGCGTCCGCGGGTTCGTTCCATCCTCTCATTACTCTTCTCGTCTACTCCTTCTGCGCGCCCTCCTGTCGTTCGTTACACCGCTTACCCTCCCTCACTCGATATAGGGCTCTCTCCCCGAGGACGGGACCGAGTCGAAGAAGCCTAGGCGCTCCGACCGCCTCTCTCAGGCGGACTGTAAGACTCCGGTCGTCGGAAAACAGCACCTTCCGTCCCCCGTCACTGGCTCCGCCAACCTCTCTTCGACCGATCGCTACAAGGAGCCGACGGAGACGCCCCCGAGGGCCGCTGCCGATGACGACACGAGGTCGCGCAGGACTGAGGAGCCGTGCCAGGCCCTCTCGTCGCCTCCTCAGGATACGCAGCCTCTGAGTCAGTACAACGATCGTCATGCTGCCCTCCCTGACGAGGTCGAGGACGAGGTTAAGGAAGGTGTCTGGGGTTACCTGCTTCCGCTCGACGCCAAGTACGGCGACAAAGCCGTGGTCCTCAAGCAGCGCAATGCCTGTCCCCTGGCTGATGCTCTCGCCGCCGCCGCCGCCGAGACGCAGGCCAAGGGAAAGGACGGCAAGCCAGCCGCTATCCGCGAGGCAGAAGCTTACAATAGCACCAAGATCAAGGGCATCGCCTCGGGCGGCTACCTGATAGGCCGACACCCCGAATGTGGTAAGTCTGGCATGTTGAGCCGGCATCCAACGGACTGGAGCTGACATGGGTTGCCAGACATTGTCGTTGCCGAGGGCGTCGTCTCCAACCGCCATTGCCTCCTCTTCAACGAGAACCAGAGCAACGACTCCGTCGCCCTGGTCGAGGACCTCTCGAGCAACGGCACCTACGTAAACGAGGCTATCGTCGGCCGCAACCAGCGTCGTGAGCTCGAGGACGGCGACGAGATCGCAGTCCACGGCAAGGCCAGGTTCATCTTCAGGTACCCCCGGAGCCGACGCACGAGCGCTTTCCTACAGCAGTATACGCTGAAGGAGAAACTCGGCAAGGGTCACTTTGCCGAGGTCTATCTCTGCGTCGAGAAAGCCTCAGGCCGCCCCTACGCCGTCAAGGTCTTCTCCAAGCCGGGCGGCGTCGAGGACCGCTCTAAGACGGAGGGCCTCCAGCAGGAGATTGGCGTCCTGATGAGCGTCAGCCACCCCAACGTCCTGTGCCTCAAGGACACCTTCAACGATCGCGATCGCGTCTATCTGGTACTGGAGTTGGCTCCCGAGGGCGAGCTGTTCAACCACATTGTCATGAAACAGAAGCTTACCGAGGACGAGGCACGCAGGCTCTTTAGGCAGCTCTTCCAGGGCATCAAGTACCTGGTGAGCACTCAACGGCACCCACCTAGGCACATGCATACCTACACAGTCGTACTGACGCAGGTACACGTAGCACGAGCGGAACATTGTTCATCGGGATATCAAGCCGGAGAATATACTCATGGTCGACAAGAACCTGCGCGTCAAGATTGCCGACTTTGGCCTGGCCAAGATTATCGGCGAGGAGTCCTTCACCACGACGCTGTGCGGCACGCCCAGCTATGTCGCGCCCGAGATCCTGGCCGACTCTAAGCAACGTAAGTATACAAAGGCCGTCGACATCTGGTCGCTCGGTGTCGTCCTCTACATCTGCCTCTGCGGCTTCCCCCCGTTCTCGGACGAGCTCTACTCCAGAGACTTTCCTTTCACCCTGTCGCAGCAGATTAGGAGCGGCCGCTTCGACTACCCTTCGCCCTACTGGGACTCTGTGGGGGACCCTGCGCGTGAGTGACCCCTGTCCCCTACTGCCTGTTGTCTTGCTGACGTTGAGGGCCTCCAGTCGACCTCATCGACTCGATGCTTATGGTGGATCCGGCCAACAGATTCACAATCGACCAGTGCCTCGGTCATCCGTGGCTGACGCAGAACACGCCGGGGGCCAACGACAGTACTGGCGGGCTCGTCGGCGGCATCGCCGGTCTCGAAGTCGAACGCAGGGCGCCTCACCGTGAGAGGACGCTGCTTGCGTCGCTCAACTCGGTCGAGGTGACGGCGCAGCTCCCAACGGGCGAGGACCGATCCCCTGTCAAGGTGTTTTCCAAGAATAAGCATCACATCACCAACGCGCCAAAGGAGATGGCCCCGGATGGCCAGAGAGCGGCCAAGGAGTTCATGGGATTGGGAGGTAAGGGAGATCAACAACTCTTCCCAGACGATAGTTCAAGCATTTACGCCGCAGGCGAATCAGCCGCCAAGACGAAGAAGAAGGGCAAGGCTCGGTGATCTACTGCCTCTTGATTTCTTCTCACCGTTTCATCTTATTTCGTGTTTGTGTCCGTTCACTTTCCGCGCGGTGGTGCGCATGTTTAGATTAGCGGGTCGACGGACCGGCGGCCGGGGACAGTTTGAGGGCTTCTAACGGTCGCGATCCGGGCCGCCTATATGTCATTCAAGTTCACGGCGTGTCGGTTCAGTCGTGACGAGGCATTGTCGGGATGGACCATGGTCTATCAAGTTGAGTTGCTGTGCGGATAGGAGGTTGGTATTCGTAGGTAGGTACGAATAGGTAGATGTATGTATGTATGTATGTAGCTCCGTAGCACGTAAGGGAAGCACGTAAGGGATATGATATCACGTGACTCAAACAGCTTGCGTGACCGCCCTCGCTTACCTAGGCTTCCCACAGAAAGAAAGCGATGGGCGGCAGAAAAATTGGGCGGGGTGAAGGCAAGCCGATTCTTCGACCACGAGCAGCTGGCGACGCGGCACTCTGAGACGGCCGAGATTCGATTGATATAGACGACTGATTAATACGGAAAAAGGAAAGACGGACGACGTACGACGGTCCCCAAGATGCCCGCCGCCAAGAGCCATCGGCAGCCGCAGCTGCTCTTCGTCGACGGGTCCTTTGAGGAGCTCGCGCGCGAGATGGCCGACTACCTCAAAGCAGAGGAGGCCAAGCAGCTACTGACCGGGGATCCGTCCAAGGAAGAGGTCCTGACCAAGCTGGTGGCGGCATCGCAGGCGCTCAGCACGGTGCCTGAGAAGGAATACACGGCGGCGTCGAACCTCATGGTCCACCTCGTGCTGCAGTCTGCCGACCCCAAGAAGCACCTGCCGACGCTCTGCAACAGCTTCTCCAAGCCGCCGTCGTCGTCCTCGATTCACGGCCCAGGCCTTTGTCTCAACGCGCTGACGACCGTCTTCAACTTGCTGGACCAGGAGGACCCGATCCGGGCCCGCGTCTTCATGGAGATTGTCAAGTTCCTCAAGGCGCATTCCATGTTTGACACGCTGCGGCCTTATCTCGATAAGCTGCCGGAGTGGATAGACTCGTGGGGGAACGGCGAGGAGATTGAGCGCAAGATCTACGACGAGGTGGCTCAGGTCGCCCTCGAGGCGGGCGAGCTCGCGTGAGTGTCCTTGCTACTGCTGCTTTCAAACGTATGTTTTGACGAATCGCGCGCGCACAGAATCGGCTACGACTTTGTTCTCAAGGCTCTGCGGACATTCGACTCGGACGAAAGGGAAGAAATCACGTCGGAAGAGGCCCAGAGGCTATCTTTGCGGGCCATCAGGATGGCCATCCTATCCAATACGCACTTTCTCTTTCAAGAGCTGCGGGCCATCCCCAGCGTACAGGCACTGAGCGACTCTCACCCCGTCTACTCGCAGCTCCTCGACATCTTTGCCGAGCAGGACCTCGAGGACTACAACGACTTCAACGACGAGCACGAAGGCTGGCTGGAAAAGGAGAAGATGAACGCCGACAAGCTGCACCGCAAGATGCGCTTGCTGACGTTCGCCAGCCTGGCGGCCGCCACGCCCAGCCGCGAGCTCGAGTACGCCAGGATCGCAAAGGCCCTCCAGATTCCCAAGGAGAACGTCGAGATGTGGGCCATTGACGTGATCCGGGCCGGACTGGTCGAGGGCAAGCTGTCGCAGCAGCAGCAGATGTTTCTCGTCCACAAGGTAACGTATCGTGTCTTTGGGCAGAAGCAGTACCAGGAGCTGGCCACGCGGGTGGACCACTGGAGAGCGACGCTGCGCAACGTGCTCGAGGTGCTACGCCAGGAGCAGGCCAACGCCAAGGCGCAGAGGGAGCGGGACGTGCAGGAGCTGGAGCGAAAGATGGCGGGCGCCGGCATGGGTCAAGCCGGCCAGGGGCGTCGGCAGCAACAGCAACAGCGGGAGAGGACGGACAACGACGACTGAAACGAGGAGCAACCTGTGACGTCGTCGAGGACACGGGCGCACGTCGCCGGCGTCGAAGGGAAAGGCAGGAAGGGGGAGGTGGCAGGAGACCATCTCTGGGATGCTGGGGACTCGGTGTGCGGCGGCAAAGGTTTCGACGCAATGGGTGCCCCCCTCCTTTGTGGGTTTGCGCGAATGGCGTATGTATAGCCGGGGTCAGCATGACTTGGTGTGTATTCTGGGGTCTTTCGGTCGATAGATGAATCCGAGACGAGAGACGAGCCGGGGAACACGGACACGGGGCTCTAGAAGAGGGTGAATGACGAACAAGACATTGTGTATGTATTGTATGTCGTATGTCGTATGTCGTATGTCGTATGTCGTATGTCGTCTGTTGTATATGTATGTAGGTATGTATGTATGTATGTAGCAGCTCGACGACTTGTGAAAGGGTCGAGACGGACGTCGCACCTCTCATTTCTACAGACGAAGAATCTACAGAAAAAGCAACAAAGATGACGTCAAAAGTCGTCGCCGAGCTTCTCCTTGAGGCGTTTCTGGGTATCGGCAAAGACGGCGTCCTTGTCGCGGGTGGCGTCTATCTTGATGACGGCGCCCCTCTTGTCGTAGTGGTCGACGACGGGCATGCTCGTCTCGACAAAAGTGCGGAAGCGCTTGAGGATGCTCTCGGCATTATCGTCGGCCCTACCGCTCGTCTTTCCACGCTCAAGAAGGCGATCGCGAAGGACATTCTCGGGACAATCGTAAAAGAGGACGAGACTGGGTTCGCAGACGGAGCCCTCGAAGCGATAGGCCTGATCGAGCTTGCGGGGGAAGCCGTCAATGAGGAAGCGAGCGGGCCGCGGACCGGGACGAGCCATGGCCTCCGTCATGGCGTTCTCCAGCAGCTGGACGGTGACTTCCATGGGGACGATGAGCCCGTCTTTAATGTGGGAGCGGATCAGGTCGCCGAACTGCGAGCCGGCACGGTCCTGCTCGGCGCGGAGGAGGTCGCCGGCTGAGAGGTGGGTGAAGGCGTATTGGTCGACGAGGCGAGCGCATTGGGTGCCTTTTCCAGCGCCGGGGCCGCCCAGGACGAAGACGACGGTTGCCTTTTCGGGGGAGAAGGTCGGTGTCGAGGAAGGGGGGGGGAGATCTTGCTGGGAGTCTGCGGCTGGAGGCATTGCTATTGCTACCAAGGGAAGGGGTCAGCGGTATTGTCCAAGGATTCTAGAAAAACAAAACGCGTGGTAGGATGAATTGAAACCTTTGCGGCGGTTGACGAGAGCGACGTAGGCGGCTGAACCGACGGCGATGATGGCTATAAAGGGGAGGAACTTGATGTTAGCGGTTTGACGGGGACGGTTGCCGTTATCGTGGTGGTGGTTGTTTCCGCTACTGTGATTCTCCGGCTTGTCGTCGCGGCTGTTTTGCGGAGGCGAGCTGAGGAATCGCCTCGGCAGGGACGGAAGACGACCAGGCCGAGAGCGGAGAGAGGCGCGGGCGATGGAAACGGCTTGGCGCAAGGTCGCGTGGGGCATTGCAGTTTTTTTTTTTTTTTTTTTTTTTTCCCCTAAATAGCAAGGAATTTCAATTCGTCAACGGGTTATGACCGGTGGAGGGTTTCGGGTTGGTTTCGTAGGGGTTTTGGCTATGCAGTTGCTGACTGGGTTGTGGTGGGTTGCTTTTGCTTTGCGGGTAGAAACGAGGATGGGATTGGATGCGGGTGGTGATGGTGACGGTTGTTTCTGGTGGTTGTTGGCATATACCGTGATGGTAGTTTGGAGCTGGTGTGGGTCGCGTCACGTGGGGGGTGTTTTTTGGCTGTACATATGTATGTAGCTAGGCTGTAGGGTAGGGGTTCGTGATGACACGGATAAGGAGAAGACGGCCACAATGACATCAAGTCTGACTCAGACAAAAGTCAATTGATGCACAACAAGAATCTACCCTAACCAGAGGGAGAAATCCAAGCAACTACTACAGATATCAAACACACACAAGAAAGCAGCACACAACACAAGAACCCCAGCTTACAACCCCTCTCCCTCGCCTTCACCCGCGCGGGTTTCCGTTAAAGGCCAGCAGATTGACGGTGCCGGAGGGGAGACCCGTCAGGACATCGCGCGTGGCCAGCTGCTGCATGCGGCGGCATAGCGCCTGCGGGTCGGTGAAGCCCTCGAGGCCGGCGAGGTAGGCGCCCAGACCGGTGATGTGAGGCGTGGCCATTGAGGTGCCCGAGATGGTGTTCTGAGCGGGTTTAGTTTTGACATGAAAGAGTAGAGAGGGAGAGAGAGAGTGAGAGGGAGAGGGAGAGGGAGAGAGAGAGCGAGAGAGAGAGAGAGAGAGAGCGAGGAGGAGAGAGTGTGGCTTACGGTCCGGCCCCCGATCCAGGTGGACAGAATGTTACTCCCCGGCGCGAAGATGTCAACAACGCGGCCAAAGTTGGAAAAGGAAGACCGCTGGTCATTAGCCGTCGAAGCGCCGACGGTGCAGACGGTAGGTTCCGAAGCAGGCGAGTAACCAGCAGCATCACGATTATCATTCCCGGCCGCAACGCTGAGGAAGACACCCGCCCGGATCATGGCAGCGGCCGCTCGGTTGATGGCAGCGGAGAAGCCGCCCCCGAGACTCAAGTTGGCGACAACACCCTTGGGACAACTCCTCCGGCGCGAATCCTGGACGGCGAAATCCATGCCGGCGATGATGCCGGAGTAGGAGCCGCTTCCCGTGTCGCTGAGGACCTTGACGCCGTAGAGACGGGTGCGTTTCGCCACGCCGTAGGCTCGCGAGCCGATGGTTCCGGCGCAGTGGGTGCCGTGACCGTGGCCGTCTGTCTCTTCGCCGGGGACGAAGCTGCGGACCTGAGCGGCTCGGCCTTGGAACTCCTAGAGGGGATGTTGGTTTTGAGGTTCGTGATGGGGGAGGGAGGGGGGTTTGGTAGGGTTGATGGGGAGTTGATTTGGGGGTTTGGAATCCTTGGACTTACGGGGTGGGAGGCGTCGATGCCGGTGTCGATTACGTAGGCGCAGGTTCCGGCTCCGGCGCTGTCGTCGTACTCGTAGGTGGTGCTTCCGGGGCGGCGGTGGGAGATGCGGGCTAGACCCCAGGGGGCTCCGGGTTGTTGAGTGTAGGCAGCGATGTGGACGACGGCGTCCTGTTCGACGTAGTCGACCTGCTGAACGTCAGCGTCTTGTCTCATACGACGCAACTACACGTACACGCACACGCACACACGCACACACGCACACACATGTCAACAAGCAGATTAACTAACCTCGGGCCTATTCCGAAGAAGCTCAAGATCCTCATCAGAGAGATGCCCCGCGAAGCCACGAAAGGCGTGGTTATAAACGTGATCGGCGTTTTCCGAAAAGGCGACGAGGGATGCGTCGGCGGTGGTCAACGACATTTCATCCTTGAACTTGACGATGTACCTGTTTGCGATGAGGTTTTGGCTCGCGCCGCGGGGTTTGAGGAGGGGGGCGGGTTCGGATCGTTTGGAGGGGGCTGTTGCTGCGAGGGGGAGGAGGGTGAGGAGGAGGAGGCCTTCATCTTGGGGGTGAGTGAGTGAGGGGTGTGGATGGGGTGGTTACGGTGAGGGTTTTGGGAGGGGAGTGAGGAGGGAGAGGAGAGTGAGGGAGAGTGAGAGGGAGATGATGCTGATGATGATGTTGTTGTTGTTGATGATGATGATGAGGAGGAGGAGGAAGAGGAGGAAGCTGACGTGTATGAAGCTGTCTGTTCATCGACATCAAGCAGTCCCAAACGCTGGATTTATACCCGCCAGATACGCCCAAATCTCCCCCCCCCCCAAAAACCAATATTCCCACGACAAAGCCTACCTTCCAGAAGCGGCAGCTAAAGAAAGATGCAGAGACAGAGAAAAGCGAGAAAGACATGGATGATGCGGTCAGAGGGGTCAGGGAGGATTATACCGATACTTGGGGCTGCCGACAAGGAGAGAGGGTGTGAAGGAGGGGAGGGGACGGCGGCCCTACGAGGTAGAGATAAGGATGGCATCGGGAATTGGGGGATGTGAGGGTGTCGTGGTCGTGGGCTTTGATGTCATGGGCCCGGGCGCGGGTGTGGTGTGTGTGTGGTTGTGGTTCGATGACGTTGGGGGTTTCTTTTGGGATTGTGCCTGGGGGTTTTTTTTTCTTTCTTTTTTTTTTTGGTTTTCGACTTTATGGGGGATTGTTGAAGGGGGTGAGGTGTAGGGAGTTTGTGATGTGATTGATGGCTTCATCACGGGACTGATGGGAGGAGAGAGAGAGAGAGAGAGAGCAGCGTGGTACGGAGTACGGCGTAGGAAGTATAGATAGATTCAGGTCCGAATGCTCACCATGACGGGGTCTCGGCCAAGGCAGCACCCAGACGCCAGATCCGATCGGATCTCTACGCGAGCAGTGGACGAGGCAATGTCTCATACATGATAACCACCATTACCAGATTACCACCAACTGCACCATCACCTCACACACCTCACATACCCATACATACACATACATACACACACATACACACACATACACACGTGTACACGCGCACACACACCACAACACCTCACCGTCCAGAAACCCAGATTTGCTTTATCCCAACGGACTGGGTCACGCGGACGGCCATTGCCACGAGGGCCGACTTTCTTTCTTCTTTGGACGGCTTTTGCTTTTTCTCGTCGCTGCTTTGTCTGCTGCCTACCCCTTGCGCGGGATACATGTCGGATTGGGGAGGTCGGTCTTGACGTCGGTTGCCTGGGTTTGGCACTTCGTTGGCGGCGGCGGCGGCGGCGGCGGCGGTGGGCGTAAAGGTCACGATGGGGGCGGGTTTTGGATGAGGGACGGGGAGAGAATGGGAATAGAATGTACATACGAATACAGTTTGCCGTGGTGTATATGTACATACATATGTACATACATCGCATGCATACATCATGATGTATGCTCCATCCTTCTCGTACCTCTCGTCAAACCTTCCATCCCCTCGCCAACCCCCCCCCATCCGAATACGACCCCCGCGGCCCGACCCTTGCGGAGAACAAAAACAACATCCCATCCAACCAAACAAACCCGGGCAGGTACCTACCCACCTACGTTCCACGTACGAATACATACATACATACATACATGGTCAAAAACGGGCAACGGCTGCACCCGCCACCGAGAAGCAAAAGCTCACCATTACCAACCAACCACCCGCCTCGTGCCTCCCACGCAGACGAATAGGTACCTACATACCTACCAATGTAGACAAGGGCTTCTCCCCCACGGAAAAGAACGGCGTCAGACATCTCAGTCACCTCACCCATCTCCATCTCCCATCCGGATCTACAAGGCTCGACAATGACCTCGTCTCCCGAGACGCCCCGTCCCCGTCATCGCATTTCCACCACGCCAAATCTCAAGCCCCGACTCCACTGTACCCCCCCCCCCCCCCCCCCAATAATCCCCATCTCCTAACCCAGCTTAAAAAAAAAAAAACCCCCCAGGCTTCTGCACCGTCCCCCGAAAACCCCGTCTCCGAAAAGTCAGGCGCAGCACCGCAAACCAAGGCCGATACTTCTGGAGCTGTCCCTCGTCACCGCCGGAATGCGACTTCTTCCAATGGTATGATTCCGACGAGGATGAATCTCTGCCTCTGCCTCTGCCTCGGACGACGACGATGACGACGACGACGACGTCGACGTCGCCGTTTACGCAAAAGACTCTCACTTCTTTCGGCGTCATCGTTAAACCCCCCCGCGGCATCAAGCGTAAACATCAGGATGAATTCAGCGACTTTGCTTCCGATGAGGAACGTCAACTCGTCAATCTGGCAGATACCATCACCACCCCCCCCAACCCAGACCCCAACCCCAAGACCCAGAATCCCTCTTCCCCAAGCCTCCCGCACGCTCTTCAAGCGCCCCAAGTCGGTATCCTTCCATCTCATCGGCCTCCCCACCCCCGAAAAGACCCCGCGTTCCGCATCCCCCCCCCTTCCGAAGCAGACCACGACGTGACGGAAAAGGTCATGGCCCTCCTCCGGGATCGGGACTTGCCGCGCGAGCTTCTCCAGTCGGTGAATGGGTTGCTGGTCAAGTCGGCCAGGGTTGTTAGGGGCATTGAGAGGGGGAGGCTTTCTGCCCGGGCGGCTTTGAGGGATCAGGAGGATTTGGTCGGCGACTTGAGGGCGCGCGTTGGGGAGTTGGAGGGTAGTCAGAAGGCTTTGCTTGGCCAGCTTGCTGCCATCAAGGCTCAGCTCATGAACATTTACCAAGACAATTGAGTCGTCTTGTTTACCACCTTCTCATTGGGGTCGCCGAGGAGCATCACCGTCTCACATACATACATACACACACTTCGTAAGCGAATATTGAACGAGACGCATAAAATTGCTCCCAACCCTTCAAGAATCCCATCCCCTATCCACATGACAGCTTGACTGCGAGAGCCTTCGTATGCATGCTCCGCCTATTGTTGCCTGTATCGCCGCGCATCCCGGATAACTCCGCAACAATCCCAAAGGAAATGCTAGACACAGCCTTCTCTACTCGATAAATCAAACAAGTTAATAGCGTCTCACTCTCGCCCCCCCTAGTATACGCGCTTGAAAGGGGGCACCGCCTTGCACTCTTGCTCGTCCAGCGTCGTCGCGATCACGCCACGATACGACAGGTCGACCTTGTCGTGTGGCGCCTTTTGGAAGCTCAGCGTGTGCTTCATCCACTTCTTGTCGTCTCGCTCCGGATAATCCTCACGTGCGTGGGCGCCCCGAGACTCCTTCCGTGCCGCCGCAGACACCGCTGTTTGGACGCTGCATCCATCCGTCAGTCTCATCCACGTCACCAAGGGGGCTTATAAGCAGTCGCTACTTACGCGCAAGTCAAGAGGTTCCGAAGCTCCAGCGTCTCCACCAGGTCGGAGTTCCAGATCATGCTCCGGTCCTTGATACCGACGTCGCGGAACTGCTTGTCAATCTCCGCCATCCGCCGCACACCGTCGTCCAGGCTCTCCTGTGTGCGGAAGACGCTGACGTCCGTCTGCATCGCCTTTTGCATCGCCAGCCGAATCTCCGCCGTGCTCTTGGGCCCGTCCGAGTTGCGCACCTCGTCCAGCACCTTGATGCTGTCGGCACCGGCGTTGGCCGACACCGGCTTCAGCTTCGCTCCGGGCTGGAAGTTGTCGCGGATCGTGTGCGATACGGCCCGTCCAAAGACGACGAGATCCAGCAGCGAGTTGGCCCCTAACCGGTTGGCTCCGTGTACCGACACGCACGCGGCCTCGCCGCAGGCAAACAGACCGGGCACCACCTTGTCCTTGCCCTGGTCGTCGACTGTGATGACCTCGCCCGTGTAACGCGTGGGGATGCCTCCCATGTTGTAGTGCACCGTCGGCAGCACCGGGATCGGCTGCTTGCGAACATCGACCCCGGAAAAGATGCCGGCCGTCTCCGATATGCCCGGCAGCCGTTCGGCCAGCACCTCGGCGGGCAAGTGGCTCAGCTGCAAGAATATGTGATCCTTTTCGGGGCCGACGCCCCGCCCGTCGCGTATTTCCATCGTCATCGACCGCGACACGACGTCTCGAGAGGCGAGGTCCTTGGCCGTCGGTGCGTACCGCTCCATGAAACGCTCGCCTTCCGCGTTTAGAAGATAACCTCCCTCGCCGCGGGCGCCCTCGGTGATGAGGCAACCGGCGCCGTAGATGCCCGTTGGGTGGAACTGAACGAACTCGAGATCTTGGTTCGGGAGCCCGGCCCGAGCGACCATGGCCATGCCGTCGCCCGTGCACGTGTGCGCCGAAGTACAGCTAAAGTATGCACGTCCGTAGCCGCCGGTAGCCAGGACAGTGTTGTTGGCCAGGAACCGGTGCAGCGTGCCGTCCTCCTGATTGTAGGCGATGACGCCGCGGCACTCGCCGTCTTCCATGATCAGGTCGGTGGCGAAGTACTCGATGAAGTAGTTGGTGTTGTGCCGCAGAGACTGGCCGTACAGCGTGTGGAGGAGCGCGTGTCCGGTCCGATCGGCTGCGGCGCAGCACCGGTAGGCCTGGCCTCCTTTGCCGTAGTCCTGCGACTGGCCACCAAAGGCTCGTTGGTAGCTTTGCGATATGCTGTCAGCTCTCCTCCCTTCACAATGCGCTCGCTGTATCATCTGGCCGACGTCTTACATCTTGCCCTCGTCGGTTCGGGAAAAGGGGCAGCCGTAGTGCTCGAGCTCGATGATGGAAGCCGGAGCCTCCCGGGTCATGTAGTGGATTGCGTCCTGATCGCCCAGCCAGTCGGAGCCCTTGACGGTGTCGTACATGTGCCATCTCCAGTCGTCCTTGTGCATGTTGCCGAGGGCTGCGTTGATGCCGCCTTGAGCCGCTACCGTGTGGCTCCGCGTCGGGAAGAGCTTGGAGATGCAGGCCGTGTTGAAGCCGGCTTCGGCGAGACCAAAGGCTGCCCGTAGACCGGCCCCTCCAGCACCGACCACTATTGCGTCGTATTCATGGTCCTGGGAGCATGTCAGTTTTGTCCGAGAGTCAGGATGATGGTGGTGGCACTGACGATGACGGGATACTTGTTGCTCACAAAGGGCGAGGCCTCTCTGGCTCGTAACGGGCCATTGGCGATGAAACGGGCTGCAGAAGTCAGCCACTCGACTTTCCAGGCGATTTCGGCTCGGGATGCACTCACCTGTCGGTCGAGAGGTGGAAAAGGGCCTTGACAGCCGCGAGAGCTGCGCCTGGGGACTCGTTAGCCGATGCCGGAAGAACGCGGAGGAGGAGTTTCAGGTATCGAGTCCGGGGAGGAAATACCGCAGGCGAAGAAGCCAGCGTCCGGAAAGCCGTGGAAGAAGACATTGTCGTCGTCGTCGTCGTCGTCGAGCACTCCGTTCACGGAGCTGTCAGGGATGAGGTGGCGGTGGCAAGACAGCGGTTGAGCGAGTCTAGGGTACGAACGTTAGCCTCGCTGTCGGCACCTCGGCTGAAACGACCAATCAGAGCTTCGCTATTGCCAGTCGGCGCCACTGACTCTTGGTCTTTCAGGAGAAGGCTAACAAAGGCTGATGTCTGAGGCTGTGGTTGAATTGAGGTGAGGCAAGGAGGATGAATATACGCATATCCGTCCATTTTTTCAGCTTTTCTCGGCTGGCGTTTTGACAATTCGCAGCCACCGAGATACATCCTTCGGCTTTGCTGGTGTTGTGACTGAGTCGCAAGCTGACATGATACAAGATCTGGCTCCGGCTTAGCTCATCAGTGGTCACTTGATCGCACTGTGAATGTAGTGTAGTTCTAGTGAGCGCGCACAGTGCTCATCTTGCGACTCGGCAGAGCCTCAGCTGGTGAGCGTCATCAGACCCAACCTCCGACCATCATCATCGGCTCCTGACAACAGTCCCCCGCAACCGTCGACGACCCTTTTCTCACTCTTTTACGTCTGGCCGCTCTGCTCGTTCATAATGAAGCCACTCGTCAGCGCACTAAACGCATGGTCGTGGTACGTTCAGCCTCGGACTGGACCGGACAACAATCCGCAGCACCGGGCTCGAAAACTGACTGAGTCGTGGGAATAACAGCGCCGTCATATCCGTCTTCGCGATCGTCATACTCAGCATACTCGGAGGCCTCTATCGCTCCGGCCATGAGGAGTTTGTGGGCGGCCGCGACGACCCCGAGGACGGCAAGGCTGTTGCGGGCACCATATTTACTGCCGTCTTCGTCTACGTTGTACGTTGGTCGACGTTCTCATGAGACGCTTCTCTGCTAACGCAATTTGCAGGGCTTTCTAGTATTCTGCGGCTTCCAAGGCCTGCTGCACATCCGAGAGAACCGGAGAGGCTCCATCGCTTTGTGATGGCTGGTCTTCTGCGAGCACACAGCTGGCGCAGGCGTTTGGGACACTGGGAGGCTTTGCTTTATTTGCTATTCCGCAGCAGCAGCATGCTCGGATTTCTTCGTGTACCATAGACGGGAGATGACTTGCTGGGCCACTGGCCTACGGCACCGCCCCATGCTACTTGTTCTTCTCGTTCAATCCATCAGGATGGAGAGTGTAGAGTTGGCCTTAATCGATTAGGTTCATTGTCAACGTCACAATTTCTTTCAATAAGAACATAATGCAACGAGGATCCTGCGAATTTACCAACGGACATCGATCAGCGCCACTTGATACCCAATTTGGGACGGTCGACGCGGCTCGAAGATGAGCAGTATCAAAGGACCGCGATATGTCCCTCCGGAACTTGACTGCGTCGCCACCCCGTCGATTGGCATTGACTGGCGTCTGAAGAGCGTCGCGCTCGGGTCATGACCTCGATGGCAGTGTGAACTGTGATGGCTCCCGGGACCGGCGTCTCGAGAAATCGGCTTTGATCGACGGCGACGTTGCACGAAGTCCACTCTCTGGGAATGCTTGACGCGGGCATCTTGGGAGCCATACCGAGCTCTGCGCGAGCCCCGTCGGACGTATTCCGCGTCTTCAGCTCCAGCCAATGTGGCATCAAGTGCAGAGGTCGGGAGCGATGGCCAGTGAGGACAATTCTTGGGGTGGATGGTCTGCTGACGCGGCATCGGAGCTGGAGCTTCTTGACGAGGGGGCGCAAAGTCGGCAGTGAAGCGGCCACGATGCCGACGGCGGGCTCGATGATGGACCAGAGGGCTGTGTTCCTGAACGTGAACCGAATTAGTCAAGGGTCGTGGCGAGCGAGATTCGAAGAAGTCTTCAGCTCTAGGTTACATGGTTAAGCGGAAGAATTGCTGAGACTGCGTGGCGATTGAGGAAAGCGTCGTCATGCGGATGATGACGGCAACACTGGCACTGATGTGTGTTAGTCGTCGTTGAGAAGCAGCTTCATGGTCTCACAATATGCTCATCCCCAAAAGGCCAACGACGGCGAGTTTGGTTCGAAGGTCGAGGCGCGTCTGCCACAGAATGAGGATGGGCAGCGTCCCGACGACGACATCTGACAAGGCAGAGATGGAGCCATAGATGTATCCAGCCAGAAGGAGAACCTCCGGGTCGATGCAACGTCCCTTGGAGTCCGGCCGCGCCTGGTCCCAGAAGAACGAGGGCGGAAAGCACTGGAGGAGGGTGATGAGCCAGTAAGCGGCGGCGGCGGCTGAGACGACGACCAGCAGCCCGTAGATGAATCTCTTGTGCACCTTGAGTCGAACAATCTTGAGAAGGAATAGACAGATGGAGGTCCTGACGGCGAGCGTCGTGGGTGCGTACAGCAGCTCGCAGAAGTAGATGCCCTCGAGAGACGCCACGGCTCTCTGAGGAGACGCGGCGGTGCTTCTGCTCTGTCCAAAGGCGCCGAATGTGGCTCCTCTCATGGCGATGGAGATGGAGACGGCGAAAGTGGTCTGACAGGAAGGTCTTGAGTCTCTAGCCACAAAACCCGCAAGATGAAGAATTTTCATACCATGGCCAGGAGGATAAACCAATCCTCAGAAGCCAGTCTTCGAGCCATACAGGCCTTGACATACGTTCTCAGGCCCGTAATCAGTAGACATATGATCAAGAGAGTGAGCTGAACGCTAAAGAGCCGCATGCCAGAGATGGTGGCCATGATTAATTTGTTGTTAAGATGAGTGGAGTGGGACAGACGGACGAAAGAGAGGGCCAACGGGTCACGGAGAAAGATGGCAGACGGAAGGGGACGAAAAGTGAATAGGTTGATAAAGGGGGGAAACAATGATATTAAGCACTTTGGTCACGAGTGAACGAGACCCGACATTTTTCAAGCAACATGGAGCCTAGACTGATCTGCGGAGAAGCCAGAGCTTATCCTTCCAAGAGCTTGATCTCGAAACTACACTGCCTCCAACGCCGCAGTCCAAACTGAGGTCGGCGACTTGAACCAGAGAGAAGACTCCTGTCTACAGCGAAACCCTAGCTTGAGGCTCAGTCAGAGCTGAAGTCGAGCCAATTTCAGATAGATAGCCAAGATAGTCTCATGTGCCAGTCGAGACACTGCAGAAAGCACGTTGCTGGTAGTCATGGTGATAGTTCACGATCAACTGCCTTTATCTGAAACGGCTCCTCACCGTCTTAAACGGACATAACATTGCTAGGGGGACTCCGTTACCACTGATAGCTGTACAGTAAGAGCTGGAGCTTCACGACTGTGCCTTCAGCCTGAATCCATGGAGAACATACAGTCTTCATCTACAGAAAACACTGTAGACAGCTAGGCCCTACGTGCCGCTTGACTCCTTCTGCTTCGCCTCAAACCTGATCCAGCTCTCCTCAACCGCGTAAAACCTCGCAAACGAAGCATCACGACGCTCGACCGAGATACCATCCCCTCCCTCAAATACTCATCTTCTCTCGATAGCACGGGAGCTGTCCGACGGGAGGAAGCACAACAGAAACGGCCCGTTCCTCCCGCTCCCGCTCCCTCGTCCCTCGCCCCTCGCCCCTCTCCCCCGTCCCTCTCCTCTCACCATCCGTCTCTCCGTCGCCGCCTCCCGGTCGAGCGAGCCCAAGGTGCCGTGTATGTCTCCGCTGGAGCAGTCGGCGGCTCTCGAGCGATCCAAACAAGCCGAGGCAAACGATGCGTCCCGGCCTTCGTCCGAGCCCGAACCTCTGATCGCGGCCCCTCCGGCTCTGGCTCACGGCCATGACGACCAGTCGAACGCTGCGACGGCTTCCGGCCATGACGCTCTCGGGGTATCTTCTTTCTCGCCTGCATCCGAGGCCAAGTCTTCAGTCGTTCTGCCTTCGCTCACCATCGCTACCGCCTCCCGCTCGGAAGATACGTCAAACGATATGACCAAGCATCACCTCGCCGCCGGCTACGTCGATCCCACTCCCGCCACTCCCGTCCACTCACAACCGTCTTCGCGAAGCCCTTCTCACGCCCGCTCCCACCGGTCAGACGAAGACGAAGCCAAGAGCCATGTCAGCGAAGAAGAAGACGCCGACGGCGGCTCCCGCTCCGAGATCCAGAGCATCATGGAGCAGTTCAGCGAGGCCGGCGGCGGTGGCCCCGGGGAAGACGAAGTCATGAGCCCAAGGCTAGAGATGGCTTCGCCTCGCATGTCCGGCCCGGTCCCGCTTCCCACCCGCAACTCCAGCCTAGAGCCCCTGACGTCGCCCATGTCGGCCCATCTGCAAGACCTCAGCGCCCTGCACTTGTCGCCGTCATCACCATCGAGCATCAGATCCAAAGACCGTCTGCCAGACGATAAGGGACCGCCTGTCCCTCCAAAGGATGGCGCTCTTGCCGGCCCAGGCCACCCCAAGCTGGAGCGCGTCTCCGCCAGTCACGCTTCGCCGACGTCGCCCGCGTTGTCCGTCCACCGGCCTCCGCCCCCGGAACCGGAGCCGGAGCCGGCGCTTCCGTTTGATTTCCACCGGTTCCTGGAGCAGCTGCGCAACAAAAAGGCAGACCCGGTGGCTCGCTATCTCAAGTCGTTCCTGTTAGAGTTTGGCAAGAGACAGTGGATGGTGCACGAGCAGGTCAAGATCATCGGAGACTTCTTGGCCTTTATCGGCAACAAGATGGCCCACTGCGACGTCTGGCGAGACGTTTCGGACGCAGAGTTCGACAACGCCCGCGAGGGCATGGAGAAGCTCGTCATGAACAGGCTCTACACTCAGACCTTTTCGCCCGCCATCCCCTCTCCCAAGCCGGTCCCGGGAGCCAAGCCCAAGAGGAAGGGCGGCGACGTTCCCATGGGGCCGGGACGCCGCGGTCAGCACCAGGAAGACATGGAGCGGGACGACATCCTGACGCAAAAGATCAACATCTACGGCTGGGTCAGGGAGGAACATCTCGACATTCCAGCCATCGGCGAGAGCGGCCGCCGCTTCCTGAAGCTGGCACAGCAAGGTCAGTCTCCCGGCGTTTGCAGGAAGGATAGCGACGTCTGACCTCTGTATAGAACTCCTCAAGATCAAGGCGTATAGAGCCCCGCGCGACAAGATCATCTGCGTGCTCAACTGCTCCAAGGTTATAACTGGTAAGAGAAATGGAACCGTCAAGTCTCCTCCCCTGAATGTCGGCCCGCTGACGGGGACGCCTCTTGGCAGGTCTGTTGAAGCACAATAAGTCGGACTCGTCGGCAGACTCGTTCATGCCCTTGCTCATCTACGTCGTCCTGCAGTCCAACCCAGAGCACCTCGTCTCCAACGTGCAATACATCCTCCGCTTCCGCAACCAAGAGAAGCTAGGTGGCGAGGCCGGCTATTACCTGTCTTCACTCGTACGTCTCCCCTCCCCAGAACGATCAAACGAGAGGATACTGACGACGGGCAAGCAGATGGGCGCCGTTCAGTTCATCGAAAGCATGGATCGCTCATCCCTCACCATCTCAGACGACGAGTTCGAAAAGAACGTCGAGGCTGCCGTGTCCGCCATCGCCGAGAAACACCACCTAACCTCTCCCGTCATCACGAAGCAACCACCCCAAGCCGACGGAAGAGCCTTCACCCCCGCCAACCCCCATCCTCCGAAACCGCCATCTCAACCCCCCCCGCTCACCAACCTCTCCCGTGGACGAACCCCGTGACGAAGGCCCAGCGATAACAGGCCTCCTCCGAACCATCCAAAAGCCCCTCTCATCCATCGGCCGCATCTTCTCCGACGACCCCATCCCCTCCTCCCAACAACCCTCCTCCTCCTCCTCCTCCCCCCCCGTCCAGTCCTCTCCGTCGACGGCCCCGCCTCGTCGCCGCCCCCTTCCCGCCCCGTCAAACCCCACGGCCTGTCGGCAGAGGAGGCCGCCGCCAGACAGGCCAGTGCCGAAGCCGCCGAGGCCCAGCGGCTGCAGCGCGCCGAGCACGCCAATGTCGTCGAGACGTTGGCGGGCATGTTCCCCGATCTGGACAAGGATGTCATCAGCGATGTCGTCTATCAAAAGGAAGGGAGGTCAGTTTCCCGAACCCCCCGTCCCGTCCCGTCACACCTCCCACCCCTTTCTCTTTTCTTTACTGCTTACTCACTGACGTTGATAGGGTCGGTCTCGCCGTGGACGCCTGCCTCGCCCTCTCAACCTGACATGTCCCCCTCACCCCTCACCCCTCACCTCTCACCTACCTATCCCCTCTCGAGGTACAAAGGCAGAGAGGCTCAAGGCGCAGATACCTAGAGTAGCCACCGCCTCGTCCGAATGACGAAGAACATGCCATGCTTCTTGATTGGCTTAGGTAGGTAGCCAGACTTGAATCTCGTACCGAGCTCCTCTATATAGCTTCGTACATGTACGTCGTGTCTAAGACGGTGATGATGACGTCGTCGTCGTCGTCGTCGTTGATGATGATGATGATGATGATGATGATTCCCCCTTTTCTGGGAAGGATGCGTCTTGCCCATTATAGACTATTAACCACGTACCAATCTCAAGTAAAGGACAGGCTTGCAATTCACAAATGATGAGAAAAAAAGGACAGAAAAAGAGAAAAAAAAAGGAAAAAAAAAAAAAAAAGGCCGTCGACTGGCGGACAAGACAGGACATGTAATGCCCCCCCCCCCCCCCCTCAAAATCAACATCTACATCCCATCACCCATTTTTACCCGCCGCCATATACATACATAGTCCGAACCCTATCGCTAGCCCCCCCATACCCATACCCCGTCCCACGCTCAAAGGCAGACGACCCCATGGGAGCGGCGTCATCGACGAGACGGCGGGCGGCGGCGTCGGCGGGGGCCGGGGAGCGGTATGGCGTTTGCGGGACGGGGTGAGAGGCGTAGAAGGCGGTCGGTCCCGGGGGCGAGAAGGGGCTTCTCGAGGGAGTTGTGGGGGGAGAGGGAGAGGACGGAGTCCGTCTCCTTGCGGGAGGGGTCGAGGAGGAGGGAGTTGCGGGCGTCGAGGGGGTCAGGGCGTCGCCGTCTCGCTGTAGTTTCTCTGCGGCGGTGTTAGCGGGTGGGATGGAGGTGGTGTCGACGACGACGACGACGACGACGACGACGACGACGAAGGGGTGGGAGGTTGGAAGTCTTACCCATGTCCTTTCTTCGCTTGCGGTGCGGGTTGACCTTGCAGCAGGCGTTAAAGGCATTCCAAGCGATGAGGATGGCCAAGACGCCCGTCAGCGTAGACTGGACGACGATGAGGACGACGCCGGCGACGGTCTGCGTCGTCTGACGGATGCCAAACTCCTCGACGAAGACGAGGATGCAGGCCACGGACAGGACGCGGACGACGGCGATGGCGATGTTGACGGCGTTGCCCGAGCGGCGCTCGTAGGGTCGGCTCCAGAGCAGGAGGACGAGCATGAGGGCTTCGATGACGAGCTGGGCGACCGTCTGGGTCCTGCCGTTGCCGTCGGTGGCCGCGAGGGTGGCGCCCTTGATGAACATGTAGATGATGGTCGGGACGAAGAGCCACCAGTAGCTCTTCTTGTAGGCCTCATAGAAGAGGGAGTACTTGACCCAGATCTGCTTATCGTTGTAGAGGCCATCCGCGTCGCCGCCCTCGCGTTTCAGACGACGGGCGACGCTCCAGATCTTCCAGGTGAAGAAGGCGAGGACGGCGGTGAAGATGACGAGGGTGACGGCGGCGAGGGCCTTTGCGGCGACGGTGTCGCCGTGGGTGAACTGGAAGATGCAGTAGAGGACCCAGATGCCGTAGAGGATGAGGATGAGCGAGGTGATGGTCCGGGCGATGGAGCCCCAGTAGTGCTTGCGGAAGCCGGCGAGGGATCTGGGGAAGCTGCCGAAGAGGGCCCAGGCTTCGAGAACGACCTTGACGAGGAGGATGCCGACGACGATGACGGCGACGACGATGGCCACGACGAGAAGGGCCGTCATGAAGATGTCCGACTTGGGGACCGAGAGCCTCGCTGCGTAGGCTTGGATGCCCTGGACGGCGTGCTGGAGATTGGACGTCTGGTTCCCCTCGTCGCGGGCGACGAGAGCGGCGAAATCATCGACGGCTCGCTTGAACTTGGCCATGGCCCGATTGGGGCTGGTGCTGGATCCGTCCGGGTAGACCATGGTGGCATTGCGGATGAAATCGACGTTATCCTCCGTCAAGTTCCCACCGGCGCCCCTCCGAAAGTCATCGATGGACGACTCGAGACCGACCCACGGAACGAGAAAGGCAGAGAAGGCAAAGTTGGAGCTGAAGCTGCGGTAGACGGGCGGGTAGTTGACCGAGAACATGCCACTGACAGCCATGCCCTGGAACCAGCCAAAGGCCTCGGAGAAGCTGGGACTCGGGGCGACGACGGCCCCTGCACCGCCGGCGGCAGCGCCCGAGACGAGAGACGAGGCGGACGAGACGCCGGAGACGGCGAGGGCGACGCCGACGACTCCGACGGCGACGACACGGGCGGCTCCGGTGTTGGCCGTCTTGCCGTTGGTCACGGAGGAGCGGATGCAGGCCACCTCGTCGCCATCCAAGCTCTTGAGCTCCAGCGTCGCCTGGGCGGCAATGTCGGGCACCCGAAAGGCGATTTCCGGAACCATGGACGCGAACTGATCCGGTATCCTCTGCGAGCCCTGAGCGCTGAAGGAGTCCTTGGGCACGGGACACAGACGCTGGACAAATGTGCCGGCATCACACGGGTTGAAGCTGTTCTTGTAGACCGAGTTTCCATAGGCCGTGACTTCGAGAAAGGCCGTGACGTTTTGCTCGCGGAGGCTGGACCCGGCCACGTCAAAGATCAGAGCCTTGTTGTCCCGATCGTACGAGATGTCCACCTTGTCGACCTTTATCGAATCACCACCACACGAACTGAAGCCATCCGTCTTGAGGATATCATCGGCGCGAGTCGAGGAGAAGACGAGGGTCCATAGCAGCAGCCTCCAAAGCGAGGCATCCAGACGAGCCATGGCTCGCGTACCGCGTCTCGAAAAGAAAGAGAAAAAAAAAAAAAAAAAGCCGAAGTCGTCGTTTGTCGAGGAGAAGATGTAGAGAGCCGCTACAGCGTCGTCATAGACGTCTCCAATTCGCAAGCATGAAGCCGACGCCTCGTCCGGGAGATTACCTCGTCGAACCAAGTAAGTAAAAAAAAAAAGGGGGCCAGCAACAACGGCCCAGTCAAAAAGATGTAGAGAGCGAGAGCAGAACGGCTATGGCTGAGGATCGACCCGAGCCCGGAAAGAAAGAAAGGGAAGCCGATGGGGGCGGAAAAGAGACCCCCGGTATCGACAAAGGAGAAGGTGATGATGAATGAAGGAATGTAGAGAGCGAGAGAGTGTGTGATGCAACATGCAACATGTGCGGATGAACAGAAGAGAGGGAGGAGAGAAGAGCTTGGGACGAGGCAGACTGGTGGGCAGGCGGGTAGCCAGTGGGCAGGTTCCTGAAAGAGGAGGATGGATGGGTGGACCTTGTTCAGGGGGTTCGACGTCCTCTCTTCGGTGGCGCTGCCGCTGTGGCGCGCGTCTATGAATGTACATGAAACAGACGAAAGGGCAGCAAAGAAAAGGCGCGTGCAGCCGCGGACAAACACCGTCGTTTTACTCTCCATCTTGTCTCTTCAATCCGTCCATCTCTCTATTCTCTCCTCCGTCTACTGCTCTTCCCGTCCTCTCCGTCTCCCTGCCTACCTACTACCTACCTACCTACCTACCTACCTATGTATGTACTTACCTACCTCTACGACCATGTCAGGGGGGGAGACGCGACGCACAGTGCCCACTCTCTCCCCATCCCTTGTTAGGGGCCCGCTATCCCCCGCAGCCAGTCCCTTCAGTTGACCACCCGCTCGCTGCCCGGGCCCACGGCGATCTGACCAGGCCCGCCTGTCCGTCCCGCCCGTCCCCACCGGCTTGCTCACCGTGCGAACGTACCACCTAGATTCTCTACAGGCCGTATTCGTAGACAACAGATCCGTTATGTAATTCACCGTCAACCTCAACCTCAACCTCAACTTCAGCCTCAACCTCGACCTCAACCTCACCCAATCTCCAGATACCTCTCCCACCCCATCCATGATACATCCCACCCACCGCCCCCCCCAAGAACGTCCCAAAGCCACCCTCTGCCCGCATGCCTCCCCTACATGATGCATGTGCTCGTACCCAAACACGAATATGCGGCCGCCAACAGCCAAGTCTCGGTCTGTCTCGACGCCAGACCTCAGTCACATCACCCCCTTGCCCCCCTGTTCCTCCACATCCAAGCTTTCTTCTCCTTCTCCTTCTCGATCTCCTTCTCTTCTTCTTCTTCCCCTTCTATTCCCTCCCACCCCAAACACCCCCAGCAAACCCAATCCCACCACCCACACACACACAACTGTATCTCATCAACCCTGTACGCGCATTTACATCACATCTCCCAGCCTCGACGTAAATAACAACCCTCTCCCTGTTCTCCGCCTTCATGCCCGTCCCCAAACGGGACTAGACGCTCACATCATGAAACACCGACATATGGGACGAAATCATGCGTCTCTTCTATCAATGTTTCCACTCCATCTTTGCCGATGCCATCCTCTATTCTCAGCTGTTCTAGGGTATCCTTTTCCGCGAATCGAATTAATGAAACCTGAACCGAGGATACGAACCAACATGCCATCTTTGCGTTCCTCCGTTTCTTCTTTGCGTCTCCCTCGTAGTTTAACATCTCTCATCTCACATGCTCATCGCAAAACATGGCCCATCAACGCCATCCCATCCCACCAAAAAAAAAAAAAAAAAAAAAACATCAAACCAGTCAGAAATAAAGCTCAATGCAAGAGACGAGTCATAGATAGCCCCATCCCCTCTTGGCCTCGGACCCGCCCTCATAATGCGCCCGGGGAAAAGAAGGCGACGTGAGACGGCCGTTGCCGGAGAAGCCAGAGGCAGCCTGGGCCGGTGCCTCCCAGCAGCTCATCGACACACCCGTCTTGTAGGCCGACCGCGGCATCATGACGGGTTCGTAGCCCATCTGCGGCTCTCCGAGAGGGCTGGCCTTGTACATGACCGGCGGTGAGCCCAGGAGAGTGGGCATCGTCGACGCCGCAGCCGCGTATCCCTGGTTCAAGTGCGGTGTGAATAATAACGGCGACGAGGGCGTCTGGACCCCCCCCCCCTCGGCCTGCTCCATGAACCCGTAACCAAAGGAACTCTGCTGGTCCGACGGGTAGCCGCCGGCCGGCGTAAAGGACGGCTGCAGCTGCGGTTGATGAGTCGGCATCGAGTTGCCACTGCTGCCATTGCTGCCGCAAAACACCGACGCCGGCCGACTCCCGGGGTCCGGCACCGGGCTGATGACGTCGTCGGCCGTCAGCTCCTGAGACCGAGCCGCGGCCAGGCGCAGCACCGCCAGCGAGATGTGCTCCATGTGCTTGGCCAGGTGTACCGTCAGCTTCTTCCACGTCGGCAGAGACTTTCCGCAGAACCGGCACGGCTCATCCTGGGGCCTCGCTGACGTCTCGACGTGGCACTTCTCGACCGCCTGCCAAGTCGAATCCTGTCCGCCCGAGCGCTTTATGGCCGCCTTGGTCTTGACCTTTGGCTCTGGGAACTTGTGCTCGCGGACCAGGTGCTGCAGGAAGTTGTCCCGTCGGTAGCACGTGTGCCGACAGTCTTCGACGTCGCACGTCCACCACTCGAGATGCCTATGGCCCTCGTTCTCGTGCCGCACCCAATCGGCCTTGCGTTTGAACACCTTGGGATCCCGACACTTGTCCCACGTACAAGTAAAGGGCTGGATGTCCTCGTGTACGTGCTTGGTCCAGTCGGACGGCTTCTGGAACCGCTTGCGCTGGAAGCACAGCTGGCACTCGAACTCGGCCGGCAGCCGCGCCGCCGGTGGTAGGGGAATGTCCGGCGGGAAGCTGTCCGGCCCGATGGCGCCGTCGACCGGCCCTCCGCCGTCGATGCCGTTGCCCGTCGCCGGGACGCCCGACGAGCCGCCAATCGACGCGCACAGCGACCCGTTGGGGCAGCTCGTCCCGTAGTTCAGATGCTTGACCCTGGCGCCGAGCAGGTTCTTGTACCTCGCCACTTGCTGGTGGGCGATTCGATCCACCAGATAGCCGTGATGTTCTCCGAGTTGCGGGTAAAAGGCCAATATGTGCTGCTGAAATCCCTCGTACGTCGGCGGCATGCTATCCATGAAGCTCGAGTTGGCCATACGACCGTCCTCGTACAAGAGCTCGTCATCATCGTCATCATCATCGTCATCGTCATCTATACCGACCGAGCCTCCGAAATGGCTCGTCTTGCTCAGGGGCGTCACCAGAGGACCGGCGGAGCGCCTCCACAGATCAGCGAGGCTGTTGTGACTGTCGACCCTCGCCGGCGTGAGCTGCGGCCCGCCCACGTCCGACCTGCCGCCGCGAAGCGAGCTCCTCATGCCAAACGTGCTGGACCGACTCGTCCGCGGCGACGGCATGGGCGGCGTGACGCAGAGGGAGGCGCTCTGCGGCAGTGGCGTGCCGATATTGACTATGCTGTGAGCGACGCTCGCCAACGCCGTGTTGATGCTGGGCGTCGGCTTCTGCCGCCTCCTCCTCCACGTCGGCGACCGCGGAGACAGCCGGCCCAGACTAATCTGCTGCTCCCCGGCGGGCAGCGGAGGCGGAGGCGGCGGCGGCGGCGGCGACATGTCGTCCTCTGCTGCCGGACCGCCGGACCGACTGCGGGACCGCTTCCGGATCGAAGCGGCGCTCGGTCGATTGACGAGGCCGCGGAGATCCTTGAGGAGGCTCCCCGTCTTGGTCTTCTCGCGGCCGCGAGCAGCCAGCTTCTTGAGGAAGCTGCCGCTCTGCGAGTTGTCAATATCTAGGTCGAGGACGCTGGGGGAGCTCCGACGACGAGTACCCCAAGTGGCCGATCGCGACAGTATCGAGTCGTTGTCACGGCACAAACCTTCGTACTTTTCGATGGCCGCCTGCGACGTCTGGGGCTGGCTCATGCTGGAGGAGTCCGCGATGATGTGAGGCAGCATGGGAGCATCGTCCCATTTGGCGTCGGCGGCAATGATCCCGCGGTCGACCTGGCTCAGAAAGCCACCGCCGGCCTCGTTGTAGTACGTCTGACCGGCGATGAGACGGTTCTCGGTCTGGTCTCCCAGGGGAATCCCGTCTTCGTGATCCGGCCTCGACTGCTCCAGCTCATGAATGACCTGGGCAGACGTCTCCTCGGGCGGTGAGAAGGACGAGGCAGACGACAAGGAAGGGTCATCCAGGTACTGGACAAGCCAGTCGCTGACCTCTTGGTTGCGCTCATCAACCTCCCTCTGAGCTGCCATGTCCCTGATGCTAGGCACCTCGTCCGCCGGACGGCTCTCCGGATCGAGGCCGACCCGCGGCGCTTCGGCATCGCCCTGCAGGGAAACCTTGGGCTCCGGAACGCCAACGACGAAACCCGAGTTTGGAACCGGAGAGATGAATCCCCCCGGAACGAGAACACCGCAATCGCCGGCCGGCCGGACGGCAGCGGTGACATCCCCGGCCTGGCCGTCGTGTTCCCACACGGAAACGGTGACCCTCGGGCTTCTAGGACCGACGTTGAGCGGAGCCGGAACCAGGCCCCCGTCACGAGCGGTATGATCGACGATACCTTTCGAGGCCAGTTCCGCCGGATCGACAGCTTGGAACGACCGGACCGGTGTTTGGAGCTGTTCCGGCGAGACCGAGTCAGGCAGCGAACAATCCGCCAACTGCGCCACCGCGCCCCTGCTAGGACTCCTCGGCGAAACGTTGTGAACGGAGATGGACTCGGTGCGTGCAGGCGTCGGGGGGTACGACGGCCCATCAGCAGACTGAGCCAGCTTGGCAGCCATATGCTCGTCGAGAAACGACGGCGATCCCGGGCGGGCATGAGTGAACTGAGCGCCGAAGAAGGGGTCACCGCCGTACTCGTTCGGCTGGTAGTAGCTGAGGCCCATGTTTGAACCGGACAGAGGCGTTCTGAGCTGGCCATTCACAGGCGAAGCGGGCGCGCTGTGAATGTTGACGGCCGAGGCATCGGGCACCGATACCGAGAGACGCTGCGCAGGGAAGCCAGGCGTATGGGAACGACGGACTCCCAGATCCTGAGCGGCGGGCGAGAAAGTAAAAGTCGAGCCCATCTTGTCTGGAATAAGTGAAAGCGAAACAAAGTGGGATAAACGAGAGAGAGAGAGAGAGAGAGAGAGAAAGACGACTGAGGCTTTTCCCAACGAGAGGCTTGGGCGACTCGCAAGCAGCCCAAGAGCATTCCGCAAAGATCTTCCGTTACCGACGACGCTGCCGCGAAGAGCGAATGACGGAAAGCAAGGTGACGACGAACAAGGAAGAGAACCAGAAGAAGCTGAAGGTTCAGGAGCAGCAGAAGCCGGGGGTCGAAACTATTTCAAGCGCCGTGAGCCACGCGGTGACTAAACCGCTTGAGGCGCGAATCCCAAGATGCTTGACGGTGTAGGGACCGGGCAAGCATCAGATACCGATCATGGATGGATGACATCCACTCATCCACCTCACATCCCTGCTGCAATGACGACGGGAAGCTGCCAAATCGGAAGAACAGCCACAAATATGCCTAGTCCGGGGGCCGCGAGAATCGTGGCCTCAAGAGGTGAGGTTCCGCCGGTGGAGCAAGTCCATCCACCTCGAGATGAGACGCCGCGGCGTCGACGGCTTCATTGACGGAGAAGAGAGGGCCGGAGGGGGGGGGGGGGGACATGGCGAGTCATCGACAGGACAAAGTTACCGGTCGGCCCAGGACAGGTCGGACTCGATTCAGTAGGTAGTTTCCGACCCCAGGTCCCTGAAAAGTACGGTTGCCAGCGACGTCGCAAGCCAGAGGTGTAGTCCGTAGATGAAGCATCCACGGCAGAGCATCACGACCGTCCGTCCAGCTCTTCCCCAACGAGAAATCGTCGAAACACGAGGATCGCACCAAATCAGTCGCCAGATCGACCATGGCTAGATTGGTATGCCGATCGTTTGTTCCGAAGTCCGTTTCCCTTTGCTCTCAGCCTCTCTCTCTCTCTCTCTCTCTCTCTCTTGGTCCTCCTTATGGCCTGTGCGTCACTCGCCCGCTCATGTTTTCTCCCCCCTCCCCCATTTCCATTCCCCAGGTCCGGCAACGACGGCAGGGAAACGCAGGAAAGACAAGCGAAACCGTCGGCTAGGTCTCAGCAGGAGGGGCCGGACCACCGAGTCGTGAAGGACGTTATGCCACACGTCCGGGAGGGCGCCCAAGTGTCAGCCCCCCCCGCCACCTCCGGCGACGAGAGTGGACACTCTAATCCGTCACGGGCTCTCGAGTATCATCTTGGGCTATTCGAATCATGGACTTCTCCGGAATGACCAGGGCCCATGGCATCGGGGGACGTCGAGTGGGGAGGCGAATTCTCCATCTTCTCCATGCGGAGGGGCTTCGGCTCGGCCAACGGGACTGACAACGAGCACGATAGCTCTGGTAAACACCATGAGGTTGTCATCCCCGACGTCGCGAGTCGTACGCCATCCCGCACCGCAGACGGCGCTGTCCCGTCATGGTCCTCGAGTCAGTATCCTGTGCTTATGGCTTGCACTGCCGCCCAGGTAATGATCGTCGACAGGCGCTGGTTTCTACCGCTGTTTCTGCCTAGTCATGCGATTGCCAAATTTGGGTTCCCTTTTGCAGAGGGAGACGCTGGATCGAGGATGCTGCTTGTTGCCGCGACTCATCTGATGCCGGTCTGCTCTACGAATAGGTCCGGGCTCCGTTATCTATGTATGTGCATATCTGTATTCTTCTATCCCCTCATCGTGGCTGACCTAAGCCCTACCTACGTCTCACACCTCAATACGGCCGTATCTTTCTTATCTACCTAATCTATGACACTAAGCGTCACTCGTCTCAGATCCATCCAACTTCAACCGTATCAACCATCGTCACCCTCGCCCTCGCCCTCACCCTCACCTCACCTCACCCCCACCGTCTCACTCCCTACAATCTCTCCCAGCAATGTTCGAGGTCTCATCCCCCATCGCGATCCTCATCCCAACCCCAACTAACATCTCGCCCTTCCCGGCCCCTCCATCCCAGCCTCGTCCGGAGGAGCATTACCACCTACGCCTCCACCGCGCCCGCTCCGTCGTCCTGACATCCGACGAGTACGTTTCGGTTTCCCTATTCCGATCCCCCCCCCCCAAAAAAAAAGCCTTGAATCGAAGAAAGTCTGACGCGGCTTCTGCTGTCCCTCCCCCTTTCTCTCTCCTTTCCCTCCTTCTTACAAGGCTCGTTGAAATCCGTGCCTCGCAACGTACCTATGAGGGCGCTTATATGCGCACCGCCATCGGACAATTCTCCTTCGCTCTCGTCGTTCTCAAAATCTTCACCAGGGAATTCTACCCCATCGGCGCCCTCTTCGCCGCTTACGGCCTAGCCATTCTCGTCGTCGCTTCCTATCGTCGCTACCAGGGCCACCGCCAATTCTTCACAGCAGAGTCGTCGGACGGTGTCTTGCGGCGCAAATTCAAAACCAGCGGCGACACTGTTGTCCTGATGACGGCTCTGAGTCTGGGTGCCTATGTCACACTGATGGTCCTAACTTGGCGCCTAGTCGCTTAGGGTCATACCCTGGTACTCTTCACCGTCTACCTGCTTTGATTCTGGTATATAGGAGCACGGCTATATCCAGGTCCGCCAACCTCTCACCACTCCGTGCCGGCGGATGGGGCACGACTTCAGACTCCCACGCCCCGACAACCGCTCACCATTGATAGTGTAAGCTCGAGCAAACACCAAACATGTGCCAGCTCTTCTACAGGGACCGGTCCGTGTGCGCGTCAAAACCTTGTTACCCTCTCCGTGCCCCTTGCCCCGTGCCCCGTGACCCCCTTGTGCCTTGTGCCTTGTGCCCCGTGCCCCGTGCCCCGTAACCCCGTGCCCCTCCCCATGCCACGCCCTTTGCCCGTGCTCGCCGTAGTCTTCCCTTTTAAACGCTTTCGCTAATACGGCGTGTGTGTGCTCTCTTCGCGATGATGACTTTTCGCAATGTCCCGAGTCATATTTTTTTTTTGTCTGAGGAAAGAAAGGATGGCGGAGAAGTTTGAAAGGAACAAATGGGAAAAAAAAAAAAAGGAGAAGAGAAGAGAAAGAAAATAGAGAATTATGTTTGTTGACTGGACACGATCCTAGACCACCTCATCGACCCCACGTCTTCGGCTTAGCCGCTTTGAAACGACGTCTGGTAATCCCCTTGCCATCCCAAATAACAAAGTGGATGATGAGGGCCTCGGACGTCTCCAGGCCGCCGCGAGCAAGCCAGCTAGCGTCGTTGTCAAGGTGGGAATCGTCCAAGTTTAGACGTGGTATCTCAGCAGGGCACACAAGTCATGGTCTTCCCCTCATTTCCCGAGCTCTGATCGTGTCATGGCTCTTCGGATAAGGGCGGTCAAGACCCCAGTCATGCGCGCGTTATCACGCAGAGTAGTATGCCTCTGACGGCGCGTGGCCGGTGGTCGAAGGCGGTCGCTGCTCCTCCAGCCACATCTGCTGACCCCCCTCGGCCTTATCGTACTGCCAGCTATCGAACAAGACAGAGTGCTTCGCGTACGGCGTGTGGCCTTGCGAAAGGAGTTGCGGCTGCCAAGGTTCAGCGTTGGACGGCAGGGTGGCGGCCACCATGGGTCCTGAGCCTTCCATGCCGGCCATGGCCACCGAGGGCCCGAGAGAGTGCGGGTACATGTCGGACAGCGCAGACTGACGACGATCATAGTGCTGGCCGTGGCCCACCGAGAGATACTGCGGAGGCGGCTGGCTGCCGGTGCTCTCGCCGCTCAACGACATGGACCGGGCCGGCGGCGGAAAGTCCAGCCAGACAAGCTCGTCATGAGGCGCTGGCTCTGCGTTTCCGGGCACCCATGTCGTCGACGGCTGGGCGTAGGGGGAGAATTGGGCGCTCATGGGCGACTCGGCCGCATATGTGTGCCACGACATATTGATGTTTTCGGTTTTCGGTATGGAAGCCGAGTGGACGTCGGACATCCATTTCGTCGGCGGCCGGTTCGCGAATCCGTACTGACTCGCTGTCGTCCCGTGCGGATCAGCAAACCGCCTCGATCTTCTCTGCCGGAGAGACCGACCTTTCACGTCCGGGGGGTAAAAGTCGTCACCGGAAGCCTGATTCTTGCCCCCGGAAGTGATGCCCGATGCCGCGTCCTGACCATGGTGGGACGACATCTCGCCGGGGCTTGCGTTGCCAACTGCCGGCGAAGAGTTGGTCGACGCCACGCTGGATCCTGCAGCTGGCCGAGCCGCCGGAGCTCTGGACCGGGACTCGGCCCCGGGCTGCTGATCTACAGGGTAGAAGCTGCAATCCTTTTTTAACCGTATACAGTTGACGCACTGGTTTTGGACTTCTGCCGACGCGATGCACCGGATCTTCCGCCTCCGACAGTGAGCTGCCAGCCGCCGTGTCAGTAAGATCCGGGATCCAACAATCCAGCTTCAACAAAGAAAGACGGCAGCGAGACTCACTGCAGGCGATGGACGTTCTGTGATAGCCCAGCTTGTTCCGCTTCTTTTCCCCCGTCGCTCCGGTCTGGCATTGCGTGTCTTGCTGCTGCATCTGGGTCGCGTTTGGGGTCGAGTACGATCGTCTCAACACGTCGCCGGCCTTGTGTTCCTCGTACGACCCGTCCGACTCCTTGCTATCGACGTCGAGAACCGAGGGATCCTGCGACGGCAGCTTGAAGCTCGAGTGGTAACTCCCCGGCTGGGACATGTCTATGCCAGTCTGACCTGTAGGTGAAGCCATGTACTGATACGACATGTCCAAGGCGTGAGGATTCGGGAGGAATAAGGGCTTGGCACTGCAACCAATCTCCCAGGGCTCCAATTTCGAAAGGACCTTGGGAATCTCCCAGCTCTCCAATTTCAACGGGACGTTGGGAGTTTTGACGGCGGCCATGAAATAAGATTGCCGGTAACGAGCTTGCCTTATCCGGCCTCGAGCTTCAGTGGCGGCGAGCAGCTGAACGATCCGAGAGTCAGGGGCACGAGCGGGCTATCGTAAGCTCACTGCCAGAGGTCGAGAGTAGATGATGAGCTCGACATTGTAGAGCCAACTGAGGCCTGGCGAGCTTTATTCCACCGCCTCGACTTGTTACCACGAGGAGTAGATGCGCTCCGCAAAAGAGGCCTGACAGACAGACAGACTCGTCACTCTCCAGCTGCGCTTATGGCGGATGACGGAGCGACAGAGATGACCAAGAATCCGACAAGCATATGCTGCAGAATACCTACCGCCGAGTGAGGACGGCTTGGCGATGGCGGCCCGGTGTGATCGCTAGACGAGGGTTGCAGGAGCTTGTCCTGAAGGTAGGGGAGGGGGAGGGAGGGAGGGGGGGGGGGGGGGTATGCGATCTGTACGCTTCGAAGCTCGGCAATTTCAAGCAACCTGCTCGCCTCACCTCGCGTCGCGACTTAGACAGGAGAAAGTGAGGGGAAGAAAGGGGAGAGGAGGGTGAGGGAGGGGTGGGAAAAGGGGGGGGCGGAGGGAGCAAGAGAAAGGGGGGGGGGGCGTGTTTTGTCTCCGGTTTCCAACTGTGACCGAGCGATGCTACCAGAAGCCAGCGTTGCACAGCTTGGGCATGCCGTTCAGAAGCTCGAGATGACCAAGATGAGTGGACGGCGAGCAAGAGGCAGAAGAAAAGAAAAGTAAAGATGGAAAGTGAGTTGTCGTTTTTGGCGTTGACAACAGGTTGGTGACACCAGGTGGGACTGCCCGTGTGGACGAAGGAGCGTAGAAAAGTGGCACTCTGGCTGATGATGTAGGCCAGGTAGAGATGTAAATATGTATGTATGCGGCGAAATGTCGAATCGTATCCAACGGGCAGCAAACGTGCAGAAGGACCTGAGACTGGATGGGCATAAGGACCCTCACAGTTCTTCAACCAAACTTGACTGACCTCTGGCGTGTGACTCGGGTAGAAAAGAAGAGGTGGATGGTGCCCAAACACGGCGCCGCAACGGCTATCTGGTCATAGCGCGTCTTTCCCACGCCGGTACTGAACCCTGTCGAGGAACCAGGAGAAAGACCAATGAGCCAGGATGGGTCGAGGCGTGGGTGAGACGGTCAGACCAGCAACGAGAGAGTGTGACGGCCAGTTTTGTGGGAAACTGGGGAGCCACCCGGTCAATATTGGACGTTGCCCCAGCCTTTCAGCTCTCCGTCCTGGCCAGCTCTACCTGCTCGGCAGGGCGGTACGTAGTATGTATGTATGTATGTATGTATGTATGTATATGTGTGGTGTTGAGGGGAGCCCGTCTGGGCGGGGGTGGGTGTTATTTTTATATACCTACTTGGTTAAGGGGGGAACGACTTTCAGATAAGGCATCTTACCTGGCTGAAGCGGTGTCATGTATGTATGTATGTATGTATGTATGTATGTGTGTATGTATGTACGTACGTACGTATGGATGAATGGACGGACGTGAGTGTATAGATGTATGCATCCGTAGGCTTGTATGGAAGCAGACAGGCAGCCAGACAGACAGACAAGCAGACAGCTTGTTTGCCACCTACCAACCTGTCTAGCCTTTGACTGACAACAGACGTTAGCCTGGCCGATATATGGCGTATCCACCCTAGGCTGTGAAGGGGCACAGTGGCGAGGAACTTCCGACGAGGACTGGTGGATCCGACTTCTAGGCCCGTAATAAGCGTAGTTCGTGACACTTTTTCAAGTGATGTGTGCATGCTGGCTGCATGCGAACCAGGCTTGGCTGGCAAGGATGACACCCGGCTGCGTAACACCGTCCACCGGATATTGCCCTTGGCCTCGTCGATGCCGTACGGTGAGTGAGGAGGGTCTGGCCGGAAGGCCGTCATCATTGGGTCGAGAGCTGGACGGCCCTGGAAGAAGGGGGGAGGGGGATTTTTCAGCATCGGCAGGGGAGGAAGAGAGAGAGTGAGAATGAGCAAGAGATGGGCTCCATGTAGATCCGGAGCTTGGAGCCCATGACGACGGCAATCACAGAATCCAGGAACCCACGGCCTCGGCACCATCAGCCCAGCCTCACAGCGGAACGGGGGATCTGCGCCTGTGAGCGGCATCTTTGGACACGAGACGAGATGTCGCGCATGAGGTATCCAAGACCCGGGGGAGGGGGAGAAGCCGAGGACGGAGTTGTGTCCGTGCTTCGTGTACTGTATATGTCGATGCATGTCTGTCTGTTTGCCTGCGAGTGTGTATGTATACAGACCCACGGACGCTGTCCGGCTAGACAATGTCAGAGGCAGGCTGGCCTTGGCAAAGGCGTGGCTCGTGTGGGGGAGCACCAGGACGGATGGGGGGGGCATCGACGCAGGCGAGCATATACCGGCTACACGGTATTCGAGTTAGAGGCTCGCTCGAGGCCGTACCGTGGCATCGATTTCCGGAGCAGGCAAGCCGACGAAGGGCCCAGCCAGATCCAAGTGCCCGATACTGTAGGAGCAGGTATGCGCATCTGCTCGTCAACCTTGGTTGAGGAGTGATTGGGATATGCAGGGGTGGGAGGGGAGGGGGCCTCGACGACGATAACGTGCGACTAAAGGGGAGCAGCCAGCTGCATGTGTGTGAGAGCGTGCGTGTTTGTGAAGGCTTGTATGTAATTCGAAAGTGGTTGTATGTAGGCCTGTATGTATGTATTCGCAGGCGGGCTTGCATGCTTGGGGGGTGCGTGTGGATGCATGTGTGTCTGTATGTCTGGATGCATGCGTGAATGTACGGGCGTTGGTGAGCTCTTTCAGGTACGACGACGAATGCCGCGAGCTCTGGTGGCGAGGTAGGTCTTCTGCCGACGAACGGCCCTCGTCTGCCTGCCATGGCACTGCGGGGAAAGAGGTGTGGAGGGTGTGAAAGGGGGTGCCAAAGGGGGTGCCAAAGGGGGTGCGAAGTGAGTGTGCGTGGCGTGCGTGGGATGGATGTAGGAAGAGGTATCTCGGTACTTATGCTGCGATGATCAACATGGAGAGACTCGAGAATGTAGGTTGGTAGGTACCTAGGTAGGTGGGTAGGAAGGTATCTCCTGGCAGGGAAGAGGACGGATGTGACGATGGGTGATGGATGGCCTTCCGGGATCCGTGGCGAGATTCTCGTGACGTTGGTGGTCGTTGGTTGGAGGGAGGTTCTTTGCCCGAGGTGGGGTTCGTGCGGAGGACCTAGCCCTGGAGGATGGATGGAATGGATCCACCTAGGAAGATCACCCCCCCCTGGAGCAGAACCCCCCTGGAGCAGAACCCCCCTGGAGCAGAATGGACCCTCCTGGAGGACGAGGCGGCCCGAAATGCGGAGACGCTGGAGTCCCTGGCTCGTACCTGGCACAACCCCGCTGATGCCCAAGCAAGGGCCCGTGGAAACGGTGAGACTCGGGCACGACCAGCCGAGGAGCGCAGCAACGGAGGCCTGGCACCAGCCGAGCGACTTCAGTAACTATCTGACTACCTTCCTACCACCACGGAGAGGATCTCAACCCACCGGACCAGGTCAGCAGTACGCCGGCGCGACATTCCCTTCATACTTCTATCTCTCTACCCACATAACCGGGCACCTACCTACATACATAATCACGTACCTAGGTAGGTAGGTAGGTAGGTAGGTAGGTAGGTAGGTAGGTAGGTAGGTTTCGTAGAATGGGGACGGATAGTGCGCTTAGATAAGACCGCCCAACCTGACGGATCAGCATTGACTCGATGGCAAAAGCAAACAGGCTAATATGCCCATCGTCAACGGCCGCTCCAACGGGTCGTCCCAGCTAGGCAGGCCCCCGACGGAGATATAGCGAGGATGAGATATAACACACGAGACGATGACGCTGCATGCATGAAAAAAGGACATGACCGTCGGAAGCTCAAGGCAATAAAACCTGCCAAACCCAGCCACGACGAGAAGCTGAAGGAAAGCTCTGCACGCCGCTGAGTAAGACCGTCGTCATCCGAGTCGTCTGCAGTAGCTGCGCGCAAGTGTCAGAGACCGGTGAAGAACAGCGATGGTGACAGCTTGCTTCAGCTCCCCATGGGCTGCTGCTAGGTGACCCCATGGACTGCTGGTGTCCCAATGAGCCGAGGTGAGCTGCCCTCCATGAGCTTCAAAGACCCCGTCCCCCATGAGCTACCGACCTACAGAGAGACCTACCTACCAACCTACCTGTACGAATATGTATCCGTACATACTATACCTACCACCTACCTCATACCACAAAGTACCTACCTACCAAGTAATGTATGCCTGTATCTTGGCCTCGGTCGCACCGCCTCGAGGGCCTCGCTTCGTCGATCCGCCGCACGTGCGCCCCAGCTTGGGAATCGCCAGAGCGGCTTACTGTAGAGGGGAGCAGCAGCAGCAGCACAGATACGGAACGCATGCTTTGCAGACACGCTTGCATGGCGAGATGCCTTTCCGGGCAGCATTGTTGGCAATTAATTTCTTTTTCTTTTTGCCCTTGTCCCATCCATCTAGGTATCAGTACGTGTTATATGCCCTTTGTTGATCCTTCTTCGTCATTGCAGATATATTTACTACCAGTCAATGCACATCAACACGCCCATCTTCTCGTATCAAGACATACATATTCGTTCGTACATGCATACCTCATACCTACCTACCTCGTCATCCTCCTCACTTCCATCTTCAACATCACCATGACCCATGACCACCTTCTCCCTCGCCCCTCCCCTCCCCTCCCCTCCCCTCCCCACGGGCCCCTTGAATCCCTGCTCTCCAGACCTCCTGAACGTGACCGTGGGGAACTTTGAAGACGCATTACCCTAGCGCGAAAGCCCGGATCCTTTCCCCGGATCCCTCGTCCTTGCTCCTACCCCCTCCCCCATCCTTTTCTTCTCAAACGGCCCCTTCTCCAACTGGAACCTTCTTAAAAGACGGAAATAATGGATTCGTAATCGGTTGAGCCTCAACGATTACAAACCAACAACCGACGCCACGGGGCCCCGGCCGGATGACCATCTGCTCGTCTCCCGCATCTACCGGTTCCGGACCAACAGCCGACCACCGTCTTTGGCTTCTTTTTTTACTGACGAAAAGGCCGTGCATGCGAGCTCGCCATTAGCCCTACCTGCTCGTCCGGCCCTCGGAGACAAGCCCGGCCCTGCGCTGCAACGTCCCACCACAGCGTATCAGGCAAAAGCCCTCGACTTGGGTTGACAAAGACTCAGATCCGACTGTTGCTCCAATACGAGACCGCATCGTATGTCAGCACACAGGCGGACTGCTATTCGCCCGCCCGGCCCCTAAGCCGGTTCCGTCCAAGCTCCGCCGGGAAGCCGGCCCGGTGGCCCTACTCCGGACTATAGCCCGGTCGAGGCCGGCGCCGATGACCCGTGACCCAACGTCTCGCGGACCCCCGACTTTGACGGAGATTCGAGTCTTGTGAGCGCGTGGCCCCTGAGCCATGTGGATATAGACGCCGTGACCTCGCCTCTGAGCGTCTCGAGTCTGCTTGGTAGCGCACAGTGTCGTACGGCATCACGCCCGAGCGCACATCTGTGTGTGTGAGTGAGTGAGTGAGTGAGTGTGTGTATGTACGTATTTATGTACATGTATGTATGAATCTATGTATGTGCTACGTGCCATGCATGTAAGTGAGCTGCGAGGAGCGTCATGTACGAAGCATGAGTCTGGATCTTGTCCGCAGCCATGTGTGTCCGCTACGAAGACACACCTCCCTACTTCACCACCTCCCTACATGCCTATTTACGCGTCGTGGATACATGTATCTCTGTTCCTCTGCAGCATGCAAGTGCTGAGGGAGCCCTATGACCGCCAAACGAGATGGCCGAACTGTTCGTGCAATGCCCGCTGTTAATATGACACATGGTCGCCTGCATGTCGAGGCGCTTATCGACATGCCCTATCACAACCAGCTACAACGCGCGTCGACACACTACATACTACTATACATGCCTACATACACATACATACACATTACGCACATACATACACACACACCTACATATGGATGTGCCCTTTATGTATGTACGTACAGGCTTCTTCGCCCAAGACCGCTTGACGAACAGCAAGCAAGACTCGGGGAGCCAGCTCAGTCACACTTGGGCCTCAGCCCGTCACTCGCTCACCTATTCCTAGGGTTCATCTTCACGACCCTTGCCTCTCACCCATCTACGATTCGTGCTTCCCTACCTCCCATCTGCTTGGTCGCCAAACACCAGCGAGCCATGGCTCACACCTCCTGTCAACTGTCTTCCTATACCACCCTGTCCCAGCCCCTATGTACTCACATGTCCGTCCCTTATCCATCGTTAAATCCTCAAGTACCTCCCCGCCCAGGCCCCAGCCCGCTCTCGGTACCACGGCCGGTCGGGGGACTGCAAAGTACCTGTCCAAGATGCCCAGATGTCATGCCGAGGGAGCCAGACGCCACGGCATCCCGGTCACGTCTCTGCACCTCTAACGGCTGCCTCGGCGCCTACGGCGCTCTCTCCGCCTCACCAAGGCTTCGGGACCCGACTGGCCGGGTGTCAGCGCCACTATCGAGACCAGACTCGCCGGCAGCGGAAGCATCAGCGAGACCAAGAGCAACACATGGACGGCACCACGGTACAGCCACGTACCCGGAGTGCCCATGGTACCTTGACGCTTGGAGGTTGGCGCGGGGGCGGTACGCCGTTGGTCAACCCTCACATCCTTCTTAGGTAGTGAAAGACAGATACGATCGATCAGAAAAGGTCTGATGAGAAGCGGGAACGTGACCGCCCGCTACATCTCGTATGATAGTGATATAGCTCTACCTGTATTTGTAGACCGGATAGGCCATTGCAGAGGTCACAAAGCGCAAGCAGATGCCCATCTCCTGTTCTCAACTGCAGCTAGCTCCATCGGTTTCGAGAAGATGATTTTTGCAGAAACAGCCACCAAGCAAAGAGAACGAGTAGGGTCGATGGCACTGCAACCACCCAGTACGTCCAGAACTTGGTCGAAACGGCTAGCTTCTTGTCGTCAGCCGAGGAGAAGAAGGTGGTGCTGAATAGTGACTGGTCTTGACGTCAACCACATGCCATGAAAGAGAGGACACGGCCCGTGCCGTCTTACCGCGACGAATGAGGCCGGTAGGAACGTCATGGTGAGAACGGCGATGGTCTTGGTGACTGCGCTGTCCTGGCTGGCGATGATGTGGTATGCCTGCGACGCTGATTAGCCGCGTCACCAGGACCTGCCTCGCTTCTTGTCGTCACGTTACCAGTGTGATCTCGGCGTTGATTCTTTCTTGGTTCGATGACGAGCGTAGCTTCAGGCTTTTCATCATCTGCAGGTAGAAGCTCAGGGACTCCTGTGACTGCTGCTTGTACGTCTTGTCGAGCCAGGCGATGGCCCCGTGCGTCAACTTCTGCTGCTCAAGCAACTTCTCCAAGGTTTCTATGGTTACTGTGCAAACCTCATTAAGGTGAATGGCGTGCCTGGAGATGTTGTGCATCGTCACGAAGTCGGCTCTTTGCCTGCCTCTCGTCTTTGACACCAAAGTCAGCTCGCAAGCATCTCGGCACCATACTGGAAGCTAAAGACCTTTTCGATTTCCCGCACTTTATCCCGCACTCTCCAGGTGCTGTCGGTATAGAGCTCAATTATCTGACCAATGATCGGGATGAGCATTGCGAAAGGGTCCTTTAACAAGAATGAAGGAGCCGTGTCGAGCTCGACCCGTAATCGGTCATGGAAACTCTCAGGCGTGCCGACGCATAGTATCTTGCTGCTGTTAGGATGATGCCAGCTTGTAAAGAAGCCCATCTCATCCCACCAATAGTCTTTACCGTCCGGAGCTTTTTTTTCATCGTGATTCAAAACCCTCTTGACCAAGCATCGGAACCACATGCCTGTCAAAGACATGTGTCAATAAAAGCTGCTCACAGCCGCTGGACAAGAGCAAGGTATACTTAGATCTATCAACCCTTCGTTAGCATCAAACGAGCTTTGGCAGCCAAAATAGCCATTGCTCTCAGTGCAAAGCTGGCTAGTAAGAAACGAGGGTATGTTGAAGGGCGCGAGGATCCTTCCGCGGCCCTGCTCCGTGCATTGGTGTTTGTACCAATCCCGGTCCTCTAGAAAGCTGCGGAATAGCATCAGAATGAGATGTCCTGTAGAGAATAAAGGTTTCCCTGACATGTAGCACACGTCAGGCAGAGCCTGGCTCCGCTGCGACGTGTGTCAGTGTCAACAAACAGGATCAGGGCAGCGATGAACCACTCGAACTGACCTGAAGATCGACTTGCCCGGCCGTCCAGAACCCGTTCTCTGCGAGAAGTGGTCAGTAAGGGGCTTAGAACCAAGGCAGGAACCGATATGGGTCTACCGTATTTCAGGAGCCTTGCCACCGGGCAGCTGATTCCGCTGCCGAACGCCATGAGGTCCGGATGGCGATGCGGACGTCAGGATGCTGACATTAGGTGCGCGTGGGCGGACAAGTCAGCCTACCCAACCTATCAGCAACCGCGGCAGCGCAGCCACGCAGATCAATGGGCCGTGAGGCTCAGCCTAGGCCTCCCTGGCAGATGAGTGGCCGTGATCCGGTTCCGGACTCGGTCGAGGTTTTCTTCTGCCAGCATGGCCAATGGCCTGTCGATATGCTGGGAAACGTGGAATGTTTAATTGCGACGAACACCTGGAAATCAGGGCTGTATGTATGTATGTATGTATGTATTATCGCGAAAAAACATGGCACCCGATTGTGTGGAAGCTAAGATGATCTAGGGTGGGGAGTCTCGCTGCTAGACTCTAGTAGAGCGGGTTCGTAGAGCCGTGCGCAAGAATTTATAGTCATACAGTGCACGTCACAGCACAGATTGCGGCCCCGTACAGTATCTCGAACCCCCCCGCCTCCAAGAGCCCCATAGCGGCGTCAACGTCTATCTGAACTTCATCAGAACTTCAATCGCCCATCATGAGCCATTTGCAGCGGGCTTGGGCTCGTTCCAAGCTCGGGCTCGCGAATGGCTCCCTTGAAGAGGATGACGAAGAAGGCAGCATGGCTTCGGAAGAGCACGCTGCTGATGACGACTCCTCTTCGGCCTCGTCGGTTTCGTCTACGGGCACCATCATTCCAGCGCCCAGCCAGCGGCTCTTCGCCCGTCCCGAGGGGTAAATCTCGACGTCGTCGGCCTGGCGACAGAAGTCCGATGCTGACTTCCATCTCGCGCCCAGCGTCGCTCGCGGCCGAGCTCTGGATCCCATTCCCTGGACGACCTACTTTGAGCGCGAACTGTTCCTCTCTCCGCCCGGCGAGCCGGCCGTCACCTTTCACGCCTACCTCAGCTCGCCCGTCGACAAGGGCGTGCTTTTCGTCATGCATCACGGCGCCGGCTCCTCCGGCCTCACCTTCGCCGTCGTCGGCGCCGAGATCCGCAAAAGCCTGCCCTCAGCCGGTATCCTTGCCGTCGACTGCAGGGGTCACGGTTCCACCGTCTCGCCAGAGGGCCACGCTCTCGATCTCAGGCTTCAGACGCTTTCGTCCGATCTCTTTTCCGTCATCCAGATGACAAAAGACCAGATGGGATGGAGACAACTGCCCAACATAATCCTCGTCGGACACTCGCTGGGCGGCGCCGTCGTCACCGACCTGGCCATGACCGGCGACCTGGGCAGCTCCCTGCTGGGCTATGTCGTCCTCGACGTCGTCGAAGGTTCCGCCATGGACGCACTGCAGAGCATGCATACCTATCTCTCGTCCAGGCCGACAGGATTCGCCTCGCTGCAGGCCGCCATCGACTGGCACATCCGCTCGAGGACTGTGCGCAACTCCATCTCGGCCAGGACCTCGGTCGGCCCGCTCCTCAGGCTGGACGAAGGCGCTGATCCCTCCCGGCCCTGGATTTGGAGGACGAACCTGTCGGCCACGCAGCCTTTCTGGGAGGGCTGGTTTGTCGGTCTCAGCAGCAAGTTCTTGCGGGCCAAGGGCGGCAAGCTGCTCCTTCTAGCTGGCACCGATCGGCTCGATACCGAGCTGACAATTGGTCAGATGCAGGGTAGGTTGCGTCGCACGACGCCGGAGTCCGCGCGACCAGGGATCATGAATGACGGGCTGCTGACGACGTTTTAAAGGCAAATATGCGCTGCAAGTATTTCCGGAAGCCGGTCATTTCATCCAGGAGGACATCCCCACCCAGACAGCCACATCGCTCGTCGACTTTTACCGAAGAAACGACCGCAGCGCACTGGTGTTGCCGCCCAAGGTATCAGACCTTTTGAAGCAGGGAAAAGCCGTGTGAAACGAGCCACCGGTTCTGGTCTTGCCGCCTGCACGGGACACAAACATACATACATGCCCGAAGACGACGTTGACGACGGCGACGAACCTGGAAGGGGGGAAAGCCGGTCTCCTCGGCACGACAGGCGAATCGCCAGCCAGGGTTGGGGCAAAGATGGCCCGACCTCACATGCATGACGAGACTCGACGCCTGGTCCCGGAGGCTGCATCGAGTCTCTGCAAGTCCAGGTCTGGCCGGGGGGGCTTTGACCGCACTCACAAGAACCCCTCCCATGTCCCGTTGAAGGCTCCCGGGGGGGGGGGGGGGGGAGGAGGGGAACTGTAATGTGCATATGTGCTTAGATGCCAGCCGCCTCAAGGCCAAGTATCGAAATCTGACGGGCACTCGTATATACAATACGAAGTATACCTCTTCCTTTCGTGGATCTCATTGCGAGAGGGCAGGATCGAGGTTAACCCCTGATCACTCAGCTAGATGACGGCGTTTCGAAAAGGCTCATGATTGTACTTGGAGATGAGATACGAATAGGAAGGAAGAGGCTCGACTTGAGTGATTGCTTGTAACATATCCATTTTGAGAAGCCATCTATCTACTCATACATTCACAACTCCCGATATACTCTCGATAACACTCTCGATTCCAAACGAGTGTCTTGTTGAAAACATCCGGCAAAACTTCCCATAACTCCGTACTCCCAACGTTCAAGACCCGACCTAGAAGCTATTAGGCCTCGTCTCCGTCCCCTTCGTCTGCTTCTTGTCCTTGCTCTTCGCCTTGACAGGCGCCGGCTGCTTGCGGGGACTCGTCGCCGTCTTATCTTCAGGGGTAGCGAAAGCCGACTTGGCGCCACCAGCCAAAGCGCTGGTGGAAGCGGGCTTCGCGCTATCGGACGCAGAGGAGCCGGCAGAGATGGCGCCCGAGCCGGTGGCCTTGTCGGTGGGTGACGTCTTGGTAGCAGTGCCCGCGCCTGCGGCCGAGGAGGCATCCGAGCCGGAAGTAGAGTTGCCCGAGCTGGACAGAATGAAGACCTGGCCAAGGGTGCACTTGTACTTGGAAATGTCCTCGACGCTGCTGATCACGGGCTTATCGCACTCGAGGCCGACGAACATGGGGTGCCGGCCGGGGGTGGACTTGTGGTCTCCGACGATGTCGCCGGCAGCACCGGCAGCACCGGCAGCGCGAGGGGAGCTCGCGCCGGAGCCGCTGGGCGACGAGCTACCCTTCTTGGAGGCCAGGCCGGAAAGATCAGCGCCGGCAGCCCGAGACGAGGGAGACCCGGAAGAGGGAGACCCGAACATGGGGTTGGTCATGTTGTGCTTCGCCCCGGCGGCGGCGGCGGCAGTGCTCTTAGTTCCGGTAGGTCCGGTCTTGGGCATGGCAGCGGCCAGACCAGCAAGGGCGATGACGAGGCAGGCGTTGGTCTTCATGTTGATGGAAGTTTAGTGAAAGAGGTGGCTGAAGTGAGTTGTGAAGGAAGTGCTGAGTGATTGTTGAAGAGAAGTGCTTTTGGGAGTGAAGGTTGTGAAGGAGTCTGAGTGTGGTGAGTGAAGATGGAAAACTTTGAAGGAAGATGTGATCCTTACTTATAGAGAATGGAAAGACGGTCATGACGGTGGTTGAGCAGGCAGAACAGACCCGCTCAAGACGTCAACTGAGAAGCAGTCAGCCTCGGCGGGTCAGAACAAGCATAAAAGCTAGCCAAGTCAGGGGAAACTGAATCGTCTGGGCTTTGGCGGGCAGCGCAGATCGTCGAATGACTCGTGGCTGATGAGCAGCCAACATTAGAAGCGCAAGGTAGTTGGACACATCATTTTCTTGCATGGTGGGTTACGATGGAATCGCGGAAGAGCATTCCTCTCGAACACAGCAAGAACAGCGCGAGTCCGAAAACCGCGCCATCTCTTCCAGCACTCGACGCAAGTAGGTGTTGACTTCTTCCTATGGGCTTTCGGGACAGAATGAGCGGCTCGTCAGTCTGCTGGCGACTCGTGTTTCTTAGACTCGACAATCTGTCCGCCTTGCTGATCTGGGTGTTTATGCTGTGGATGCAAACACGGGTCAGGGAGATGGCGAAACTGATTCCCAGCTCTGAACTGATATCGGCGTCGAGGATGGACTAGCGAGCCTTCGCGTCGTAGGACGTCACAGATCCACCTGGTTCGCCTTGTCGGGAGGATGGAATCAACGACTCCCTCAGCCTCTATCAGCCTGGCGCTATACGGTGTCCACCGGTGATCGGAGACGGAAGTTGTCTGCCTGGCGTATTGACAGATATCATTCATATTAGACGAGTTGTCATGCTCACGTCCCGGGTGTTGCGTTGAGGGTTGTCCATCCGACGACCGAGAGTGAGGATCCACGTCGCGTGCTCTGAGCTGGCGTGATAACGACCGCCTCTCTCTGCCGGCGACATGTCTCTTTGTTTCACACGAAATGGGTTTGTTGCGATTCTGCGTAGTTGAATCATTGGGCTGTCAAGTCGTGAGGTGAGGTCCAAACAAGCCCAACGGCTAAGCATGCCACAAGACGAAACGCCTCGGCTTGGGTGGGATTGAATGTATGTTGGCTAAGTCCTTGGCAACTCCTTGATCGAACCGACAGCTGTGCTGCAAGGTACATCATACCTGCCTGAATGTTTGCGCAGTCTCGCTGGCTTCAACCAGAAGCAGCAAAGCAAACATCATTTGCAGCAATCAGCCGGTGTAACGGCTCTCGAGCACTCAGCCCATCCCAGGGATTAAGACGGGTCTGCTCTGCGAGACAGCCTCGTTCCAGTGACATGACTACGCTGTACTGACGAGGCAGAGTGGTTCCGTTTCCTGAGTCGTGACGGCTTCAGGCTTGTCGTGAGCATAGAGTGCATACACGTGACGTCGACGACGACGCAAAATCGCATCATGTGTTGGTCCGACTAGGGAAGCTTTGCTGGTCAAGATGAAATAGCCTCTGGATCGACGGCTTGAGACTTGAAGTTATCTACCTCTCGCTTAAAGCGAAACCTGTCGACACCCTCCATGCGGTCCGTGTTTGTTAACGCGAGGTGAGCCGTAAGCCCCGCAAGTCTGCTAGAAACAGCGCTTGTCTAACAAATTTCACAAGCCATCCATTGAAGCGATGGATGGGATGGACTTGATCCTCCCTGCTGCCAGACAGAGGAGGCCCGGAACCGGGCAACCGCTACCTCGAGGCCGGCGTAATATGCCTCTGACAAGGGCCGCGGATTGCAGCCTCGACCGGCTCGTATACCTCAGACTGACGGTCGCAATGGCCCGACCTTGACGAAGGGGACCGCTGTCCGTCATATGTATTCATATGTATGTATTCGTACGAATATGTGGAAATCTGCCCGTCATCGACGTCGTATTCTCTCCGCAGGTTGGGAAAGTACAGGGCGATGAAATTGGCATCCAGCCCGTTCGGATGGCACGTGACTCCCGCGGTTCTTAAAGACGGCCGCGGAGAGCAACTCCTTTTCCTCTCCCGCCTCCAGCAACACTCTCAAATCTCTCCGTTCAAACTCTTACGCCTGTTCGACTTGACCTAGTCTCGACAATCCCGCACAGCATCATTATCATTCTTCCACATCCTCACCATCTACTCTCGTCGCCATGAAGTCGGCTCTTCTCGTGACGCTGGCCGCCAGCTTGGCAGCTGCTCAGGATCTGGGCGGGATGCCTGCCTGCGCGGTGCGTCGTTCGTCACGGACGCTGACGGGATCCTTGAACTGACGCGTTTTCCCGCCCGACAGAAAGACTGCGTGTCAAAATACATGGGCGGTTCTAGTGTGGCCGGCTGCCAAGCTGCCGACATCGCCTGCGTCTGCAAGAACAAGGACTTCCTCAATAACATCGCCTGCTGCCTCTCCAAGGCCTGCAAGCCCGAAGACCAAGACAAGACGATTAGCTTCGCCAAGCAGCTGTGCAACGCTGCTGGCGTTCAGGTTCCGGACAAGGTCGAGTGCAACAAGGAGGCTGCCACCTCGGCCTCGGCCTCGTCATCGTCGTCGTCATCGTCGTCATCGGCCACGTCGTTGTCAGCCAGCCCGAGTGCCACTCGCGCCGCCTCTTCGGCTTCGGCGCCTATGATGCCCGCTCCGGGCCTCTTGCTCGGCTCTCTCTTGGCGATGCTGCCGGCGGCGATTTGACGGAGTTGTCTGAGGCTTGAATAGTCTACACTGTACATAGCTACCTAGCATACTTCACAACCCTTTCTTCTGAAGCTTTCTGTGAAAGCCATGGGCTGACTGAGACTGTCGCTGCGCTGGAGGAGGCGAGAAGGAGAGCTACCCAATGGCAAGACGACGGTGGCAATCATACTGACGGCGTCCGAATGACGTGCGTCTTACTTTCACAGACCCGTCCGTGTAATGACAAGCTCTGGTTCCCCTGAAGCTGCGGCCCTGAAAGGGAACGCCACGATCCATCCATTGCTCTCGGACCCTCCATGCCACTAGAGCCGCAAGGGGCTTGCTGGTTGGTGGAGCCAGACTTTGCCGTTTGTGATGACATCAGACAAACCTAACCTCCGAACCCTTTCTTTTTTTCCTTTCCCTTCCTCTCTCTCTATGCCTCGCCTCGTCACCGGTCCATCCAGCTTTCGCTCGCCATCTCCTCCCCTTGCCTCGAACCATGGCGCCGCGAACAATCATAGCCCCGTCCATCCTATCGGCCGACTTTGCCGATCTGGGCGCTGAATGCCGCCGCACCATGAAGCAAGGCGCCGACTGGCTCCACGTCGACATCATGTACGCCCAGTCTCTTCCGCCCGCGTGGCCTGCCCTGGTTGACGACAGGCGCCCGACGTCAGGGACGGCCACTTTGTGCCTAACCTCACCTTTGGCGCCCCCGTCGTGGCCAAGATCCGGAGCCATGTGGAGCGGCCGGACGAGCCTAGCGGCAGGGGCACCTTTGACTGCCACATGATGATTGCCGAGGTTCGGTGGCTGGAACTTGTGTTTGGCTTTTGGGCTGTGCTGATGATGAGTCTGGATAGCCTAAGAAATGGGTCAAGGAGTTTAAGAAGGCTGGCTGCGATCTGTATTGCTTCCACTACGAGGCTGCTTTTTCTACGGCTGCCGAGAGCCCTGAGCAGAAATCCGATGGAAAGACGAGCCCTCGGGAGCTTATTCGGTATATCCACGAGCAAGGTATGCTCGCTGGTATCGCTATCCGGCCGGATACGTCCGTCGACGTGTTGTGGGATATACTCGAGACGTCGCAGAGTGTGGAGAAGCCCGATGTAAGGCAGCCATGAGCCTTTTCTCTGGGTGAGCTGCGCCGCTGACGCCGGGCGCAGATGGTGCTCGTCATGACTGTCATGCCTGGCTTCGGCGGCCAAAAGTTCATGGAGTCGGAGTTACCAAAGGTGCAAGCACTACGCAGCAAGTACCCGGAGCTCAATATCGAGGTCGACGGAGGGCTCGGCCCCTCGACCGTCGATCTGGCAGCCCACGCAGGAGCCAACGTCATCGTGGCCGGCAGTGCCGTCTTCGGCGCCCAAGATCCGGCTGACGCTATCCAAGCTCTACGAAAATCGGTAGATAGGGAGAATGGTAGGCTGTAACACATACGATGTGTGGGTTTGCTAGACTGGCTATAGATCGTGCAGAGAGCCATCGGCAGCTCTGCCCGCGAGGCGTAGCAAGACAACGTTACGTTGACGGCAATAGCTTGTCAAGTGTCATGATAAGGCCCTTCATATCGTCCCCTGGCACGATCGCGATTAGCCTGATGTTTAGAGATGGGGAAACGGTCGACCTACTCGTGTTATAATGTACCATACTTACCCTGACAACGCCGTGTTCGCCTAGACGCAGCGTGTCTCTTACCAACCGGTTCGAGTAGAACGACCCCCAGCGGATGCCGTAATCGGAGTATTTCTCAATAGCCTCGACCAGATCCTTGGAATCCCAGCCCTTGGCAGTGAAACTTATAATGGGCAGGCGCAGATGCGACTTTTCAACCTGTTTGCCATAGATAGTTACCCCAGGCTTTGATCCGAGACAGTCAAGTAGCATCGCCTGCAACCAGCTCTCGTGATTGTCGATGGCGTCCCATACACGACGATCCAGATAGTCGGCCACATGTGTGATAGACTGGCACAGCTCATAGCTGGCTGCGGCAAGACCTAGCTTATTGTCGAGCGTTGCCGACGGATTGAAGAAATGGCTGAGCGAATGCATGCGTGTCTGAGCGCTCCAGCTAGCATAGAGGGTGGCGATATGAGGGCCGAAAATCTTGTACCAGGAGAAGACGTAGAAATCGACATCAAGTTCCTTGACGTCAACAGGGCGATGAGGCGCAAATGCGACGCCGTCGACGCACACTAGGGCGTCATGCTGGTGAACAAGTTCTGCGATAGCTGCCACATCGTTTACGGTGCCGAGGATGTTGCTGACATGGGTCAAGGCGACAAGCCGCGTACGAGTTGACAGCAGACTCCCCAGCGTGTCGCATGACATTTGGGGATCGCAGAGGCCACTTGAATAATTGATTTTTGGCCGCCACCAGCGTATAACAAGGTCCTGACGGCGGGCCAAGTCCAGCCATGGAGCTATATTGGCCTCGTGATCGATGGCCGATACGATGATCTCGTCGCCCTTATTGAAGTTGAAGGTAGCGGCGAGGTTGCGCAGTAACTGTGTCGCCGAGGCGCCAAAGACGACCTCGTCCGGGCTGGCGTTGACGAATCGGGCAGCCGCCTGATGCGCCGCAGCGTATCGTCGGGAGCAGATCTGGCTCGTTTCGTATGAGGCGCCCAGCTGGACCTGACCACCGGCGAGATAGTCGCGCACCGAGTCGACGACGGTATCGAGAGTCTGGGTCCCGCCGGCGTTATCGAGAAAGACATGGTTTCCGTTCTTCACGGCGGGGAACCGGTTTTGGAACGAAGCTTCAGTGAAGTCCATTATATAGAGGTGAATGAGCGAATTAGGGTTCGTGGTGGTGGAGGAGTTGGTTTCTATGACATTGCTTCCCCCCGCTGCGGCAGGCCAGGGCTAGAAGCGGGGGTTGCATCGTCCGACTCGTAATGTCGAATCAGAAGCTTCGTTTTCTTGAAGGGACTGCAGATGAGCGTTGCTCTGCTATGCGACGACAAGACCGGATACCCCAAGGCCGGAAAAAACGCCGAGACCAATCATCGAATTCGAGGAGGACCCAGACGCGCGCTTGGCTTAAGGAAAAGAGCTTCCGGATGGATTTGCTTCCTGGTATCAGCGGCTGAGGCTGACATGGATGCAGCTGGATGCTGATTGTGAGGCATCTTATCGATTGTGGCCGAGGATCCATAAAAAAAACCAGCACCCACACACAACCCCTCTCAGCCCTCATCAGCCATCACTCAGTATCAGCCTTCCTCGATATATCCGTCCTACTTGTTACCCGCTGCGCTCTCGAATTGCCCCTCATGAAGAGAAAAGCAGACAGCCCCGATGTCAGCAGCAGCGCCAAGAAACAAAAGACCAGTTGCGCCTCCCGCGCCTCTCCCGCTGCTCAGGCTTGTTGATCTGACCGACTTTTAGTTAAGGACGACGTCGGGGTTGACGATGTCAAATCGCGGTTTCGCGCTGGCTTGTTCGAAAAATCTGTTCTCGCCTCGTACACGAAAGAGTATGCGGCTTCGTCACCGTATAAGCATGCCGTCATCCACGACCTCGTCGACGATGCGCTGCTCCGCTCCGTGAGGGACGAGATTCGCGCCAATGTTCAATTTGCGCCCAAGGAGACGGACATATACAAGATCCACCAGTCTGGTGATCTCGCAAATCTCGATGGCCTCGATGATGAGTCTATGGCCAAGCTGCCCTCTCTGCGCGCCCTGCGCGACGCTGTCTACTCCGACGCTTTCAGGAGCTACGTCTCCGCCATCACCGGCTGCGGTCCCCTGAGTGGTCGTAAGACGGACATGGCCATCAATGTGTACACCCCAGGATGCTATCTCCTCTGCCACGACGATGTCATCGGAAGCCGCCGCGTCAGCTATATTCTCTACCTTACGGACCCGGATAGGCCCTGGCGACCCGAGTGGGGAGGCGCTCTCCGCCTATATCCTGTCGAGGAGCTCCGGGGCAAAGACGGCCAGGTGGCCAAGACGCCACTTCCCGACCCTGTAAAGGTTATTCCCCCGGCTTGGAACCAGCTGAGCTTCTTCGCTGTTCAGCCTGGCGAGAGCTTCCACGATGTCGAGGAAGTCTTCCACGCCGAGTCCGGACGAGACGATGACGGCGGTCGTGTCCGCATGGCCATCAGTGGTTGGTTTCATATTCCCCAGCCTGGGGAGCAAGGCTATGTCGATGGCGAGGAGGAGAGGAACGCCGAGAACAGCAGCCTCATGCAGCTTCAGGGCGACCCGGCGCAGTACGACGTCCCTTGTGCCCGCCCACTCGTCATCGACGGTCCCAGTGCCACTCAGGACGGCTTCGACGAGGCCGACCTGGAGTTTTTACTCAAGTACATGGCGCCGACCTACCTAACGCCCGATACTCTGGAGCAGATCTCGGACCACTTCAGCGAAACCTCTAGTATCTCACTTGCCAACGTCTTGTCCAACAAATTTGCGCGCCGTCTCAAGCAGTACCTCGAGGCGCAGGAGAATCTCCCGACGCCTAGGACGAGTGCCGACGTAGAGAGCAAATCGCCGTGGCGGGTGGCGAAGCCGCCGCACAAGCACCGGTATCTGTTTCAGCAGCCCAGCGGCCCGGACCAGCTCCGGACCTCACAAGAGGAGTCGCCCGTCACGGAGCTGCTTGACATATTCCTGCCGAGTCGTCACTTCCGGCGCTGGCTGCAGATGGCGACGGACTGCGTCATTGAGAGCTGCGATCTTACGGCTCGTCGCTTTCGCCGCGGCCAGGATTACACATTGGCTACCGGCCATGATGGAAGGCCCCGTCTGGAGCTCAACCTGGGCATCACACCGACCTCGGGCTGGGGCGAGGACGAAGAGAACGACGACGAAGAAGCGCGAGTGCAAGACAAGAGCAAAGGGAAAGCCAAAGCCAAGGCGGAAAAGGACACCGAAGGCGAGGCCGACCACGATGTAGGCGGTCACGAGGTCTACATGGCCGGCGACGACGGCGAAGAAGGCGACGACGCAGCCGTCTACAAGTCCAGCGGCGACGACGAAAACATGCTCTTCTTTCAGGCCGCTGCGTGGAACAAGTTGACTCTCGTCCTCCGCGACAGCGGAACCCTTCGCTTCGTCAAGTACGTCAGCAGCAGGGCGCCCGGCGACCGGTGGGACGTCTCGGGCGTGTTTGGGATAGAGGATGAGGACGCTGCTGCGGAACCGGGGGGCGAGTCTGACGAGGAGGAGTTTAACGGCTTCTCGGATCCTGTTTCCATCGAGAGCGATAGTGATTGAGGTTTGTGGGATGGGGATGGGATTGGAATTGGAGAGTAAAATGTCTTCAATTTGTCTGTATTGCGATTGCGAACATTTGCTTTATCTTTATGTTGGAATGGGAGACCTGGTTTCCATTCTCTTTCTTCCGCGGTTTAGACAATGGTGTCCCGGCATTGACATGTGCAGCTCGAAAACGACTACGCGTGACGTCTCCTTTGACGTCCGTAACGCCGAGGAGGACCGGAAAGTCGTGAAGGGGCGAGCTTTCGCAGTGAGAGCCATGGAGACAACCAGGTGCATGTTTCCACTGAGTCATCGTAGGCAAGGCAGTTTCTTGCTATCTTTTACGTCCGCGTGGCATCGTACTGTCCGGCTCGGCTGGGTCCAAGAGGATGCCGGACGATTGGCTGCAGACGGAGGATCTGCTGAGCTCTCTTGCACGGCATCGCGATGAACCCGACTGGAAAGACTGATTGCTTGATAGATCAAGTATCCGCGCTCGTGGGCAGTGTAGCGATGGTGCCGTCTGCTTTCATGTCAGGGAGCTCGGAAATGAGCATCTCAGCAATGTCGCTCGCCTCGCGGTCTCTGCCCAGGCGAGACAAAGACGCCGTCGTCTCGCGGCCTAGGCAGGCAAGCCAGAGGAACTTGCTCATGCTAGTTGCCTCCATCAAATGCCTTTTCCCCCAGTCAAAGGCAAGGACCAGCTCCCTTAGACGCGACCTGTTGCTGAAGAGGAGTACGGCGGGATCGAGGCTGGGTCGGGTCGGGTGGTGTAGCCAGAGGTGGGCGGCTTCGATGGGGCGGGGGGGAGGTGAGCGTCTGCGGTGGCGAGGTGAGCGTCGAAGAGCTTTTCTGAGGGGGGCGTTGATGTGTCGGCTTCGACGGTGGAGAGCCAGGCGATGGAACGCCAGGCGAGCATCAGGAGTTGGGGGAGGAGGGGGCTGGCTTGGAAGCGATTCTCTGCCTCGAGCATCGTGGCGATGGCGGCGTCTAGGTCTCCGTGTCGCGGTTTGCTCTTTGCCGTCACTAGCTCGGCTAGAAGGAAGGAGGACCATTCTGCTCGTCGAGCAGCGGGCCATTTCGTCTTATCATCGTCGATCAGGCGAGCGATCCAATCCCAGACCACGGCGTCGAGGCGCTCTGCAACCAAGAACGGCATGAGGGAGCGGACGAAGGAGCGGTACCGGAGGAAGTGCAAGGATTTGTCCGCTCCGGATGATCGGAGCCAGCGGACGACGCGTGCGGCTGTCTCCGTGGAGGCGGAATCGACCATGTGGCAGGGCGACCATGTCAGGGGAGGCCTGTTCTTGGCCACGAGGCACCCGGTAGCCGCCTTGAACGTCATCATTCCCCTCGCAACAGCATGGTCGAAGACCTCCATGGGATCTCGTTGCGATTCAGGGAGCGGAGAAGTCGTGGCGCGAGCAGCCGACGGCTTCGAGTAGCTAAACAGCGGATTTGCGAGGATGGATCTCAGATGCTGGCTCGCGGCGGAAGAGCGAGACTCGGATCCGCCCCCGACTATATTATCAGTTTCTCTCCCGTACTCGCGGTCCAGTTCATTCCGGAACGAGGCCTTGAGGCCGTTGAGGAGCTTGTGGGATTGTTGTCGGGTAAGCGTCGGCGGCTCGATGTAGTCGGCAAATAGCTTCCGTAGCGACTGGACTGATCTTGTGGAGAACATTGAGAGCAGTTCTTGTCAGCGTGAGCTCCGAGAAGTGCGTAAAATGGATCGAGCTCTGTCAATGGCCGGATGGTTGAGGCTCGTGGTTGAGCGACGTCGATAGCTCCGGAAGCTACCAAGGTACCTATCGCCCAGCAGTCACGTGACGCGTCTGAGCCGCAAATGAAATGCCAGGCGCTCCTCCGGGGCATGCCAGTGTTTGGACGGGAGACGACTCGGTGCAAATTCAGAACAAGTTATTGACCAGCTTGAGCAGCCGTGTCTACCTACACACAAGCACATCAGAAAACATTTTTCTTTGCTGGCCTCAAGAGAGCCCCGTTTCAAGTGCCTGTCTGAAAATATGTAAGCTGGGGACCCTACAGGGCCTACGGGGACAGCGCGGGACCGTCCAAACGGTCATGTAACAGGCAGAAGCTTCCCCATCGAGACAACATGCTCCGGCTCAAGGCGCAGATCGGAACACCCCGGAAAACCCATCGACCTTTTAGGCACGCAGACGGAGGGCAGACAATTTAACCTTAAGTAAACCTCGGGTGACGGCCTATGGGGCTTGCGTCGGAGCTTTCAGCTAGCTCGGCTCAGATCAGTCGAACGTCGTCTGCGAACATACATACATATGTAGCGCGGGAATGGGACTCTCGGAAGAGTAGACATAAATGCAGAAGCACATAAAGACTGAAATGTGCATGAATGTTCCCTGGCGAACTCTCTGGGCCAGCGACTTGGTGGCCACCGCGGCCTGAAATAGAGACAAAATGCAAAATGTCGACCAATCGTGACGCGGCGAGCAGTTTTGCTGGGATCAGGGATATAACTCGGCGTTTCTGCAGGATAGACAGAATGTTGAGCTAAAACCCATCACTGCACATTCGGTAGACAGACATATAGACGACTCTTGTCGTCTTGATCGGCCTGCTGATCAGCTATAGGAGCGTAGCTGAGATCAGCCACCGACAAATACTCTGTCTGACGCGGCAAGGAGCTGTGCAGCCGGGCGAAGAGGGAGAGGGGAGATGGGCAGCAAGGGGCAAAGCCACGCAAAGCAGATCTCAGTCCAGGCGTTTCTCCTTGCAGAAACAGGTTGATGGGTAGGTAGGTATGTAGATAAGGCTGGCCGATACATCCATCACCAGCCACTCGCCCGGGGCTCTGGGAGTCTTCGGTTTTGACGGTGCCCGCGATTTGTATTCGTACATCCCTACGGGAAACTTCGCACAGACCCAAGGGCTGCTGAGCTAAGGTCGAGCTTCGAAGTGGCTCCGCGATCTGACAGGGAGGTATGTAGGTAGGTACCTAGACGGCTGCACCGATGGACGAGAGGTGTACGAGGCTGGAAACAGAGGATACCCGTCCATCTACCCTATCCCTCAATCTTACCCGAAACGCGTGGATAGTGACACCGACAACTCAGTGCTGCGCGGCCTGTGCCTTTATTCCGGCAGCCTTATGATGGAGACTCACAGCCGGCAAGGAGTGGAGGCGGGTATCGGATGTTGGGTCAACGGGTACAGTTGGCGTACCCGCTACGTCGGAGCCCTGGCAGCTGGCGCTTCAGGGCATGGAGGCTGAGAGGTCCACGGGTGCACGGGTGCGGGAGGCCCTCCCGCCCCCGGCGACTGCAGCGCCCGCAGAGCCAACTGGCCGGGCTGGGCTCCAGCGGGCTGACAGATGGGAGGTGCCCGAACACCACTGTATCATGTACTGTCTGTTAGCGGCAGGGCGCCTGGGCCGTCGCGGTCAAAACCTTGCATCGTCAACTCGAACCTTTTCTCGTGGGAAAAGCTCGTGCCTCGCCTTATCTTCGCACCACACAACGTCCCTTTCATCCTCACACCAACGTCGCCGTGCCCGTTTCGCACCGCTTCGTCTGTAGAGCGGTCCTGGCTGGCCTGATTCGCCATCATCAACTCCCTCCTCTCGTCGTCGACTCCTCGCTTCGCAGAGGCACGGCACTGTCTTCCTCCTCCTTTTCCTTGTCCTCCTCCTCCTCCGCCCGCATCATCACTTCCACGTGCTCGCCGCGTCATCCTCAACCCATCTTCCATGTCCGAAGTCGCATCTCGGCCGTCCGCCTCGCGCGGCAGAGGCTCTGGCCGCGGAGGCAGGGGCGGTTTTGCCGGTCGAGGCGGTCGCAGGATCAACGGTGACAAGTCTGACCACAAGCACGACGACGATGCACCACGCGCTGCTGCCGACGACCAAGGAGATTTCGCCGAGCTACGCAAGCAATACGGCGATAAGACGTCCGTCATCTGTGAGATGTTTCCTGACTGGTCTGAGGCCGACGTTCTCTTTGCTCTCCAAGAGACAAACGGCGACCAGAACGAGGCTGTGGCACGCATCGCCGAAGGTACGCAACCCATTTCGTCCTGCCCCGTCTCTTCATACTCCTTCTCGCCCGCTTCATCTTCGTCGCCATCGTCTTTTTCATCCTCCTCTTCCCCCCACCCCCTCCTCATCCACATCTTCCACCACCTCCTCTCCCTCTCCCTCTACCTGTCTCCCTTCCCCTCCACCTCTCCTCTGTTTTGCTCCTCTGGAAGGCGTCACAAGCTTACATTTAGCTTTCTTGCCGCAGGCACCGTCTCCCAGTGGGGCGAGGTATCCAAGCCCAAGAAGACCGCCCGCACGAAGGCGGCAAAGGATACCAACCCGGCCCCTGCTGCATCCGACGCCGTTCCATCCAGCTCTCGACCTGCTCGCGGCGGCCGCAACGCTTCAGACGGGACTCGTGGCCGCGGCCGAGGCGCCGAAAGAGGTGCTCGTGGTGGACGTGGTCGATCGGCTCATCACGCTGGCACCAGCGACGCAGCCAACAAGGAGAACCAACGACTGTCTGTGCCAACCCGCGACTCGTCCTCGTGGGACAACGACAAGTCTTGGGACAATGAAAAGTCTTGGGATAATGATAAGTCGTGGGATAACGACAAATCTCACGACCACGAAAAGTCTTGGAACGACGACAAGCACAGGACCGATGCCGCAGACAAGCCCGCCGCTTCTCACGACGCCCCCAAGTCGGCCGCTCCTCAGGCCAAGACCTGGGCGAGCATGCTCCGTCAATCCACCGCACCGAAACTCGCCCCCGCTCCCAAGGAGGTTCACGCTCCGAAACCCACCGAGGTCGCCGACCTCCAGCCAGCGACTGAGCCCGAACCTTCCGATCCCGAGCCGATTGAGCCAAACGAAGAGACGACGCCCGTTCCCCAGAGTGTTTTGCCTGCCCTAGTCCCTCAAACCGCCGAGCCCGATGGCTCTCTCCCTCCGGCCAAGGACGAGTTGACCAAGACGAACCTCGAGCAGGTCGCCGACCATGCGAAACCGCCGGCGACGGACACGGCGGCCAGCACCGCAGCCGACTCGTGGGACTCGCGCCAGAGCCCCCTCAGTGTCACCGCCACTCCCCTCTCGGCCGCCCAGCAACAACACCAGGGCCAGCGAGCGCCGACCAGTGGCTATGCCGCTTCTGCCATGAAAGCCACCACGGAGCGGACGTCGCGCGGCCCCAGCTACCAGAGGCGAGTCCTTGACCAGGAGGAGGCCGTTCGCATGCCCGGCAACCGCGAGGTCGACCGAGCCGCCGTCCAATTCGGGGCCTTTAATCTCTACGGGGGCGAGGAGAACGACATTGACGGCGAACGAGAGGATCCCGAGACGCGAGCGCAGCCCCCGGCCGATTCGCCCGTCGCCCATCCGCGCGCCTCCCTGCCTCCGGTATCACAGCCCGTCGCCGTACCGGACGTGTACCCTCAGGCACCTGTCGCCGGGGCGCCTCCCGGCCCTGCGGGTATGGGCTCTATGAGTCGAATCTTTGCCCGCATCGCTAACGCAATCGCAGCAAGCCAGGCCTCTTCCGCGACTCACGCGCAAGGTATGCTTCGTCCTGATCCGCTTGCGTCATCTCGATGGGCTGCGCTCAGCGCGCAGTCTGGCGCTCCCGTTCGGACCAAAGCTCACCCGACTTCAGCTCCGAATGCGCAGCAGTACGGCCGCTACGGCCACGGCAACGCTCACGAAGGCCCGGCGACGTCGCAGAAGCAGGCGGATCCGTTCAGCCAGCAGCACGGAAACGCCTCATCGCAGCCCCCTTACGAAACGTTTGCGACGCAGTCGTCTCAGCCCCAGGCCCAGCAACCCGGAGGCGCGTTCGGCTCCGCTCCCGGCGATTATTCCAACTACTACACGGGAAGCCAGCAGGAGCGCAACCCGTACAACTTTTACAATCAACAGTACGGCAGCCAGCAGGGCGCGCACGGCCAGCACGAGGGAGCACCGTCCCAGCAGCGACCGTTTGGCGGATACAACGCGCAGAGCGACAACCTGAGCCAGTACCCGCACAGCGGCGCCATCCACGGCCAGCCCCGGTTCGGAGGCTCCAACGAGAGCCAGAACAGCGGCCACTCGACGCCGAACCCTCCCGCGCAGGCACAGACGCAGCAGCAGCACGCACAACAGGCCCAGCAGGCCCAGCAGGCCCAGCAGGTCCAGCAGGCTCAGCATGCCCAGCAGGCCCAGCCGCAGCCGCAGCAGCAGGGCGCTCCCGGCACGCAGCCGCAGTCCCACGGACAGCAATACCCTGGATACAGCCATCCATACTACAGCAATCCCTACTATCATCAGTACTACCAGGGATACGGCCAGGGAGGCTTCGGCCCGTACGGCAAGGGAGGCATGTACGGTCAGCCATACGGCGTGTCGCCCAACGCGCCCTACGACCACGCCTCGTCGCCGGGTACCTTTGGTCCGTCGTCGCTTCATCGAGACAGCGGGCTGGGTTCCGGCCTCGGCGATTATGGCCGTGCAGGATCCGGCCAGGCAGCAAGCAGCCAGCCGGGTCTAGGCGGCAGCAGCTTCGGCGGCTCTCACGACAGCTTCTCGCGAGGGGCATCTTCGTTCCAATCGCAGGGACAGTCGTTTGGGAGCCAGTCGCAGCCGCCAGCCCCGGGCTCGTCGGATGACCTGAAGCACTTCGGCGAGGCCAAGACGGGTTCGGGCCCCTCGCCGTCGCTAGCGGGCGGACCTCGGCCGGGATCGGCAGCCAACACGCCGGGCGGACAGAGCGGGCTTCCGCCTCCGCAGACGTCTCAGATGGGCGGCGGCGGCTACGGCGGTTACCCGAGTCACTTGCAAGGCCACGGTCTGCACGGAGGCAGCGCGTACAACATGGGCGGTGGAGCCGGCGCCGGACAGCACGGGAGCACGCCGTACGGCTCCTACGGACAGGGCTTCGGGAGCGGAGGCTACTACGGCGGCCAGCAGCAGCGCGGAGGCTGGGGCGGCAACTACCACTAGGGGGGTAGCAGCCGCGACGACAAGAAGCGACGACAGAGGCGTTGGGATACGTGAGCAGCCGGTAGGTGGGAAAGACGGGGAAAGGAGTGGAAAGGGGGCGGGAAAAAAGAACGACAGTCGGTTTTATTTTCATGATGACGACGGATCCCCCCCTCCTCTTGTCTACACGTGGCCAGGGAAACAGCGTCATCGGGGGTAGAGCAACGAACGGTCTTGTCGAGGGCTGATGGAAGTTTTGGGCAAGGGCGTGTGCATGTGTCAAGTCGCCCACGCGTATTTGTAACATGAGCCTCTCTTATTATGGCCGCGGTCTCGCTTCCGGACTTGCCTTGTGAGGTGCTGCTTGTTTGCTTCGATGTGGTGAGTTTGTGTGTGTGTGTGTGTGTGGACGAGTTTGCTTCGTAGTGACGTGTCCATGTCGTAGGTAGGGTTGCTGTTTACTCTTGTGAGATGGGTTGGGGTTGGGGTTGGGGTTGGGGTTGGAAATGGGAGGGTTTATTTTGGTGATGGCTTCGTTTTTTTTTTTTTCACAGGATTTCCGTGGGATTTTAGCTGGTTGCTCAAGGTAGGGTTTACCTATGTAGCTAGTTTCCCGGGTTTGTACATGTAGATAATCGGACATTTACATGTATAACGAGGTTAGGGGGTCTAACGTCTGAATTCTTACCCCCCCTACCTTTCACCGGGGGTATGACGTCCGGAGAAAACGTACATGAGCGAATCAATATACGGATGCATAAGATAAAAAGTATACAAAAAAAAAAAAAAAAAAAAAAAAAGGAAGATCCAAATGGACAGAGGATTTAAAAGAGCCCGAAAAAAAAAAAACCCCCCGAAAAAAAAAATGAAAAAAATGAAGAGGCCTGATAACCGAAATGTCCAAGCTCAAGACCATTCAAGCAGATAGCAAAGCAGCCTCATCATCACAATCCCCATCACGAGCAAGACGGTAAAGCCTGGCGCGAATCACGGGATCCTGTTCGAGTTCCTGCCACAAGGCAACGTCCCACTCCTCGACATTCTCGGCCAGAGAATAGGGCGAGGTGGTGGCGGCATGGCGGTTGTTGGGGGACAACATGTGCGGTACGAGGTGGTGTCCGTGTCTCGTCACGATGCCGACGGCTAGTTCGATGAGGGAGACGAGGGCGAGGGTGAGGAAGAGGGTGGACCACCAGGTTATATCCATGCCCCAGGATTGGCGGAGGGTGTGGTGGATGAGGTAGGGGCCCGAGGGATTGGGGGCGTAGACGCCGTCCAGGAAGGCGAGCCAGGCGAACCAGCCCATGGTCGTGAGGAAGAAGCTGGCGAGGATGACGCACGGTTTGTAGTGTGTTTCGAGGATGCTTGTAGCGGCGTCAGTAACGTCTTGTTTCGATACGTCATCGTGGTGGAAAAAAAAAAAGGGGGAACTCACAATAGCTTCCAGTTGATCCACAGGACGCCCACGGTGAATACCAGCGTCCCCAGCGCGTACAGCCCTTCATCCGAGGGAGAGGCACGACCGTATCCCGCCCAGACGCCGTACCAGACAGCCAGGCCCTCGACGACGGCAACGGCCATCCAGCGCAGATACTTGGCCATGCCGAGACCCGATCCCCGCTGGCCGTAGACGTACAGCTCGGGAACGGCAAGCACCGTGTCGGCGCTGAGGTCCTGCTCCCAGATGCCCATGCAGATGGTGCACAGGCTGGTGAAGAGCGTGTTGAAGACGGTCAGGCTGACCTCTTGGTAGAGCGAGGTGCCGCTGTAGCCGCTGTATCGCTGGTAGACGGCCGTGGGGAGGTAGAAGAACATTTCCTTCCAAAAGGTGCAGAGGACGAACTTGGCCGTTCGCACGTAGTTCCAGCGGCCGTGGACGAGGAGGAGTCGCTGAAGGAAGCGGAACTGACCGATGGCGTAATCGGCCACACGCGCCGCCTGTAGGCCCTCCTTTCCCGAGATGCCGACGCCGACGTGACTGGCTTGGATCATGGCCAGGTCGTTTGCGCCGTCGCCTATGGCCAGCGTCAGACCGTGCTTCTCGTGTCGGCATCGGCTTCTCACGGCCCGTACCAGCATCGCCTTTTGTGCCGGAGAGGCTCGGCAGCAGATGACCGAGTCGACGAGCAGGGCCAGGTCGAAGAAACGCCTCGACAGTTCGGCCGACTTCTCCACCACCGCCAGCGTCTGGCCGTCGATGACGACGACGCTGTGGACCGAGCCGGCCTGTAGATCCTCGGCCACCGCCGCAAGCTGCGTCCGAAGGGGGCTCCGGTCGGCGTCGAGCACGTATAGATCTGACGCCAGCCGACAGATACGGGCTGAATGGGCAATGTTTATGGCAGTCTCCCGCTTGTCGCCCGTCAGCATCCAGATCTTGATATTGGCCCGCCGAAGCCTGTCAATGGCCTCCGGGACGCCCCTCTGCAGCTTGTCCTCGATGGCCGTGGCGCCGACAAGCTCGAGGCCCGTCTCCATCAACTCGCCCGCCTGCTCTATCATCTGCTGCCGGTCGTCGAGGCTCGTAGTCGCCTCGTCATACATCTCCTTCCACCCGCCATACTCCGTCTCCGATACGAACCTCTGAGCGTACACGAGAGTCCGGAGGCCCTCGGTGGCGAAGTCGTCGAGATGCTTGAAACAGCGGCTGAAGACCTCGGACTCATCGTACAGGGCGGCATCGTTGAGGAAGTCGAGGCGGTCGTGCTGAGGCCGCGGATGAGACGCCGTCGTCGAGCCCTGCTCACAGGACACATCGAGCGAGACTCCTCTCCGGGCCACGGCCGAAGCCCGAGGCCGGTCAACGGACGAGCGAGCCAAGTTGTGAACCTCAAAGGATCTACTTCTGCTCGCCAGCGAACGCCAGCCCGTAGCAGTAGCAGCAGCAGCAGCAGCTGAACCACCACCACCACCATCAGCAACGGCTTCAACGTTCCGCCTCACCGTCATGCTTCGCCTCCCACCAAAGCTATTGCGCGACTCCTGCTGCTCGCTGCGTCTATGCATCTCGCGCTCCAGTTCGGCGCTCTTGCGGACCTCGTGCGCTCTCTGCTTGGCCAGCTTCGACAGCCTCAGCCGGGGCAGGACGACGGAATCAGCGCCCTTGCAGACGATGGAGATGCGCCCGTCCGGATACCGAACCACGACCGACATCCTCTTTCGCGCGCTGCTGAACTCGATGACGTCGAGAATCTGAAATACCATCGACTCGCTCTGGCCGTTGGGACGCGGCACCTGTACCGTTATGCTCTGCGACGTCCGCTGCGTGACGCCGAAGCCGAGCTCCTGAGCCGCCCTCACCAGGGCCAGCTCATCGGGCGAAGACGCCTGGAACTCGATCCGTCCGTGCTTGACCTCGGGCAGACAGGTGTGGCAGATGGCGACGGCCAGCAAGAGGTCTCTGGCCGCCCTGGAAAAGGCCGAGTGCGGCCTGTGCCTCATGTGCTCCAGCAGATGCGCCGTGTTGACCTCGGGCTGGACGTGGTCTGGCCGGCCCGTCGATCGCCACCGCGAAGACGGTCTCCGGCCCAGCGACGAGCGACATGCCAGCGTCGGCGGCTTCCCGTGGTCTCCGTCCTCCTCCAGGTCCGTGGCATGAAGCCAGACGGTACCGGCGACGCTAAGCTTGCGAAACTTCATGACGTTGTCCGTCAGGGTGCCCGTCTTGTCGGAGAAGACGTAGCCGATCTGACCGAGATTTTCCATAATGGTGTTGGTGTTGCACCGCGCAGGCGTGTCCGTCTCGGCGTCGTACATGTCGATATCCGAGTTGAGCAGGAGAAGCTGGCCGACCTTTACAATCTCCAGCGAGATGTACAGCGATAGCGGCACGACATTGTTGAACATGATGACGAAGGCGATGATGATCTGATGAAACGGGACTGTGGCGCCGTCGAGGAACCAGGCATGCTTCTCATAGACGGCGCGGAAGTGGACGTAGCCCATTGAGACGCCGACGGAGAGGACGACAACGTAGACGGCAAGGCTAAAGACTACCTTGTTGACAATCTTCTCCAGGGCCGGCCGCTTGGCGTGCGGGTGTTGGTTGGAGTTCATCCGGACCTTGCACTCCTCGCCCGTGTTGACGACAAGACCGACGGCTCGCCTTGTATTTCGTAAGACGCTGCCACGGTAGACGACATGACTGAGAGTCAGGGGCACCGTCTCGCCGCCGACAGTGACGCGGCCCTCAAAGTTGAAGAGGTCCGGGTTTGGATCCTCGACGACAAACTCGGCTGGGCATTGAGCGATGCCTTGGATGGAGCTGCAGCCGTGTAGCGCATGGCAGACCTGCTTCGTCTTGAGGCTAGTCTCGCCGTCTAGGGCCATGGTGTCGATGTAAGCGACTCCGTTCTCGCCATCGCTGTGAAGAAGAACCAAGTCGGCAGGCACGGGTTCATCGCGAGATAACAAGACGACGTCGCCGACCTTGACGTGACTCCATCGAGAAGGCACCCATCGGACGCCGAGATACTCGTCAATGGGAGCCGGCCTCGGTTGGCTGGTGGACTCGGTACGGAAGGGGTTCCAGCGTCGCCAAGAACGAGGCGATTTTGCGTGGCCGACATCCGGGTCATGACGGCCGAGGACGGTGGCATAGTTCGCATTCTCCACCGTATCCAAGATATGACGTCTGTAGTCGTCGTAGCCCTCCTTGGCGACGGTGAGGAGGACGAAGAAGAACAGCGGTAGGATAGTAGTGAAGGACCCAGTCGTAGATAGGCCCGGTATCTGGCGCTTGGTCAGCTCGAGAAACGGGACAAGACAAGAGTCAGAGAGAGAAAGAAGTTTTCACATACCATCTGGGGGACGCCAACGCAGAGAAAGTAAAAGTTTCCAACGCGGGAAAACTGAAAGAAGAGTTGCTTGGGTATAAAGTCCCATATGGTATAGCGAGAGGTGCGGACATTGTTGGAAAGATAGGCGTGGCCGCGACTGGCATCGACGAGCGGACGGTGATGCTCGATAGCGAGAGGAATGTGTCTGCCATGCTTCGAGGCATCGACATGCTTGTTTCGCAATATCAGCGGGACGACATTGGCTTGATAGACGGTCTTGACAGCGGTCCAGAGGCGGTATCGCATCGACAGACGGGGACCATGATCATGGTCGTCATCATTATCGTCAACGTCATAGAGGTGACGACGCTGCGGACTCGAGACGAGAAGCGAGGGGGCCTTTTCAGCAGGCAACGAGACAGAAGACATTTCAAATCTTCACATGATCCGCGGTGCCAAGGCTGACAGAGGCAGCCAACGACGGCATACAGAACGTCCTAGAAGAAGCGACCGACGACGGGATGCGCTGGGAGAAGAAGCGCTGGGAGAAGAAGCGCTGGGAGAAGAAGCGCTCGAGCGCTGTTGGCGACGTCGTCCCATGTTGAGATGTCCTCCATGTCGATCGAGGCTGGAAAGACCAGCAGGGGGGGGGGGGGTGGGAATGGAGCGGGAGCATGAAGCACATTCCTCGAGGTTACCCGCCTGCCGCGACGAAGGCGGGAAGTACCGTCGACCAAGGTATCAAAGTTTAGCCTTCATTTCGCCGTTTCAATACCATCGGGCGGGAACGCTAGGCTTTAAGCTGGCCGCCTCCGCTTGCTAGCGAGGCGCAGCCTACCAGCTTAGGTAGGTAGGTACCTACCTAGGTAGGTTAGGGTTCCAAGCTGAAGATTTAGAATCAAACGATGGGCGGCAGAGCTTGCCAACGAGGTACCGTAGACGACGCGGCAGGGAGGGAGGGGGGGAGGGGAAACGGCTGGAAATAAGGGATTCGACGGCCGGAACGGAAAAGGGGCTTTGCATTCCGGCGAGACACGGGCATGCCAGCTGGACCCCTCGTCAAGGGACGTGGCCGTGTGCGGCTGATGCCCGGGGGTTTCTGACGTCAGGATGCGGCCGCTTACCTACCTAGGTATCTAGGTACCCTACCTACTACAGTTCACACTCGACGCCACGTTTCGTTTCCTTCCGATGACAAGCGGATCCTTGAAATGGGTCTTCCCGGTACGTACCGGTGGCGGCCCAATTTTGCGGCAGGGGGCGGGAGGCAGGTGCCGTGGGGATCGACAATTTCCCAATTTGGAAAGATGGTCGGTCGACTTCAAGTCTGCAAAACTGCCGAGACTTGTTATCATCAGATGCTTCATTAGAGGGTTTATTGTCTTTTTTTCCCGTTTTGTCACATTATCGTCGCTTCTCCTTTCTTTCGCCGCTCGTCCTCCCCCCTTCCTCTGGAACAAACTCTCCGTCCACTCATTTGTCCTCCTCCCCCCCCTCCTCCTCCAGACCTCGCCGCTCCATTCATCGTCTGGCCGAGTCACACGCGCATCTCCCTCCCAACAGGTCACCCATCGACGCTCTTGTTGCCCTCAAACACTCGCCTGATGGCCCGGCGATCCAACCCCATCGCCAAGGCCAGCTGCAGCTGGATGCGACACCGATTGGCGTCGAGGAGGCCGCCGCCGATGCAGCTGTCGCCCAGACCGTAGTTGGCCGCACCGCCGACGAAGCCCGACGCCATCCTCCGGCTCACAACCACGGGGAAGCCTCGATCTCTCGCCGCAGAGGCCACCAACTCGCCTGCCTTGGTGCCCCAACAGCCACCGCCCATGGCCGCCAGCACCACCCCTTGCGACGTCTCGACCGCCGTACGGAACAGCTCCTGGTTCATGTCCGGATGGCCGTACAGAACGTCCACCTGCGGAAGTCCGTCGTCGGGATTCCGTCCGGAAACGTCAAAGTGCCACCGGTTGAGCGGTCGGCACGCCGGGTAGTAGAAATGAGGCTGCGAGTTGACAAACATGCCCAGATATCCCTGCTCCTCTGCCTTGAACGAGTCGAGCGAGTTGGCGTGAGTCTTGGTGGTGAAGTGCGCCGAGCAGATGCGATCGTTGAGCACAATCATGACTCCTCGACGTCTCGCCCTCATGCAGGCTGCCAGCCGGACGGCGCACAGCAGGTTCATGGGTCCGTCTGCCCCGTGCGCAGTAGCCGGACGCATGGCCCCTACCAGCACCACCGGCTTTGGCGATTCAACCGTCAGCTCGAGGCAAAAGGCCGACTCCTCCATGGCGTCGGTGCCGTGAGTGATGACGACGCCCTGCGTGTCGCCCTTGAGCTCCTCATTGACCGTCTGCGCCATCCGCAGCAGGTCCACCCCCGTGATGTCCGGGCTTCCCCCGTTGATTATCTGCTTGCTCTGGAGCTCTGCCACCGTGTCCAGCTCCGGCACCGCGTCAATCAGCCCTTCCACTGACAGCACTCCCGGCTTGTAACCCGTCGTCTGGCCCCCACCCACCGCCGAACCGGCAATGGTTCCTCCCGTACCGAAGACGGTGATCTTTGGCGGTGTTCCCACTGGTGGAAACACCTCCTCACACATCCGTCTCCGACGCGCCGCCGCCGAGACGAGGGAGAAGCGCTTCACCCGAGCCGGATGAAAGCCGAATCCCTTAATCTCCCGGCTCAGGGAGGAAGCCAGTGTCGTCCAACGCGCAGCCATCAAGATAATCTCGCTGAAACGATTCTTCCCTCTACTCTGACTTTCTCTCACTATCCGTCAAGGCCCGTTATCATCTCGCGTTCTCAAACCGGCCTCAAAGTCGGTGCTCAACGCTCTCCGTCTCTCACCTCCCGTTTCTCCCCTCACACTCTCCAGAGGAAACCACCCGGATCTCTCCCTCGATATATCCTCCCAGCAGAATAGGGGTGACTCGGGGTACAAGACCAGGGAACTGACGGGGCACAAGGAAAAAAAAAAAAAAAAAAAAAAAAAAAAAAAAAAAAACCTATCGACCCGCTCTCCTCTCAACAACCCTTGCCTACCTACGCCAGGCACAAGACCAACTCCAGCGAGCGGTACGAGCTCCGTCCTCCGCCGCAGGGGTAGATTCCGCAGACCACGGACCAGTCGCAGCCTTTGGCGAGAGGCTGTCACCGCCAATACGTCGACGCGGTAGACCCCAAGCGGACGAATCATGCCCAGCTCTTCCTCACAGACAGATAGATATTCCCCCCTCCTCTCTTCCCCCCTCCAAGGTGCCACTCCCCTTTCACCGCCCCCTCCGTCATCATCACCCTCATCTACAGATCATTGGGCATCCCCATATGGGGGGCATCGAGGACGTAGAGCCTCGCAGCCATGACACACCCCTTTCCCTCTCCGCCAACGTCTCGGTAACGCTGGAGCCGGGTCCCCTTCATCGTCTCCCGTGCATCGAGCACCAGAAATAGAACCCCTCGATTGGCTACCGGTAACGGCGGCTGCACAACTTGCCGACTCCTCTTCGGAATACCTGCCATCTCTCTTCCGCGGCCATGACGTGGGCGTTTTGGGCTACGAGTTGGGACACACATCGAGACGCTTTCGAGGCGTTGGGTTTCCATCGTGCCGCCTGTGGCCGCATCCCGTCATGTGTTAACGTCACTTGATGTCTCTTGTCTCTTTGATCCGTACGCACGAGAATGGGTTGGGCCTTGTTACGGGTCGGGCATTGGGTGGATGGAAATCTCTTCCTTCTCTTCCTTTTTTTTTTTTTTCAATTCTTATTTTCATGTTCGCTAGCACACTAACCTTAGGACGCTGCAGCATCTTTCTGCAAAAATCTCAACCTGACAGAGACCCCCAATTTTCCTCCCTTACCCTTCTTCATGATAGACTGTCTGCTGGGAGTCTTCCGCCGAGATACCAATCTGGATCTCATCTGCCAGCCTCACTAGAGCACCGTGCATCCGAGAAAAAGAGAAAAGGGGTGCGTGGAGAGAGGGTGTGAGAAGCCTGGGTATGAATTCACACGTTTGGGTGTGGGATGTAGAAAATGACGACAACAAACCCGTCTGCGCCCGAAAGCAGCTCAGTATCTCCTCCATGGTGCCTCCAGCGACTCGCGATGCCGCCACAGACCCACAGAGTCGAGAGGCTGGCGGTGAAAGGAGTAGACGATCATGATGGGACAAGAGAGAGGACAAGGGTGGCCTCGTGCTCTCCCTGCTGTCGAATATGACGAGGCCATGAGGGGGAGACCATGAGGGGGAGACCTAGAGGGGAGGGGGGGGGGGGGGGATGCCTGGAGACGACCCGCTATGCCTGCACCTGCGGGATATTCTTCATGTCGGCGCCATCGCTGAGCCACTCCTGCTTGATGAGCTGCTCGCGGGCGGCAAATAGGTGCTTATAAGCCGTCTTGACCGTGCCGTCGCTAACGCCGGCCTGCTTGGCGATGGGCATCGACGACCGGGGCTCGCCGATGAGGTGGCAGGCCATGTAGATGCAGGCGGCGGCGACGGAGAGCGGAGAGCGGCCGGCGAGGGCAGAGATGTCATTTGCCCTTTCTGCGAGCTCGCGCGAGATCTTTGAAATCTTTTGCTGCTTCTTGAAGCCGAGTTGGGAGACGTAGCGACTGCAGAGATCCTCTGCTCCCACCGACGTGTTCTCGTAGTTTGTCACCGTGTTGAGGCCCGTGCCCTCGCCCTCGGCGTCCTGCAGCTTCTGCAGGAACTTCTGCAGCTGCTTGAAGACGCGGCCAACCTCCTTCTTGCTGACGCTCGTCAAGTTGAAGATTTCCCGAAAGGTGCGCGGCACGTTGTTCTGCCGGCAGGCGATGAATATGCAGCCGGCGATGACGGCCTCCTGCGGCTTGCCCTTCATGAACTTGTACTTGTCAACCAGCTTGAAGATGTGCTTGGCCGCGTTGGAGACGTTGTGGCCCATGTTGATGGCTTCGCACAGGGAGACGATCTCCTTGTAGGCCTGCATGAGGCCCTTTTGCGCCTTGTCCTGGCTGGCATTGTTCTGCGTCCGCGACAGGGCCTTGTGCGCCTTGGACTCGGAAAAGGCCACCGTCGTGGACAGCTGCTGACCCTCGACGAACTCGTCTTGGGGTCCTCCGACGCGGCTGGGGTCATCGCCGCCGTGATCGTCGTTGGCAAAGGTGCGCCACTCGGACCGGGTATCGATGATACGGGTACCAACGACGACGCCGCAGCTCTGACAGACCATGTCGCCGCTGGAGAATTCTTCTACGAGGTTGGGCGGAACCTCCTTGCAGTCGGGGCAACAGAGGACGTTGTTGAGGTCTTCCCGAAAACCGGCCGCGTTGGCCTCTCCTCCTGTTGAAAGCATCTTGGGCCGATAGGGCTTGGGCTTGTAGATGCTCGTATACTCGTCAAAGACGCGCCTCGCTCGCTTCGCCTCCTTCTTGCGCCTATGAAGCTGTCGCCGCTTGTTCTCTACCGCCTTTCTCGTGACAGGAGCCGCGTCACCCTGGTGATCGCGGGACCAGAGACGGTCGTGAATGAGCTGAACGAGGAGTGGCGAATGCACCTTGACGGTTTGAGAGGGCTAATGGGCCTCAGGGCCGACCGGGGGGCGGAGGGGGGGAAGAGGGCACGTCACCAGCGAGGCGACGCCCGGGGACGAGGGAGAAGAGAGAAAAGAGAAAACGAACGGTGGGGTTTTCGCGGTCGACGATGGGTCTTTTGCGTTTTGTTCCCTTTGGTTTTTTTTTTTTGGGGGTGTTTTGGGGTTTTTTTTTTTTTGGTTTTTTTTTTATATTTCGCTGCACAGCGTCAGGCGGCTCTTCCGCCTCGGCGACTGGTTGGCTATGAATCTAAATGCAGAGACGAAGGCGGAGCGAGAGAGAAGAAGAAATGGTCGAGATTGTTATTCGACTCAATGGAGGTGAACAACAGATGCGAGCGAAGGCGCCGGTAATTGACGAGGGTCTAGGCAAAAGGAGGGGGCCTCGTGCCGGCCGACCGTTCTGGACCAGTGAAGGCGTCTGAGGATGCAAAGAAACCCAGATCAGCGAAGAGTCGGCTGGGAAGCGGAGGTCGCGGTCGGTCCAGAGGTGCTGGGGCGAGCAAGACGCGAGGGCGGTCCGGCTTCTGAGCGGCAGAGTGACGAGACGAGGTTGAAAGAGGAGACGGTTTCGGCCTCATGCCAAGGGAGAGTCGAAACAAGGCGGTGCGGCGGTACGGAAAAGGATTGATCCGGGTGCTAAGGGGACAATCTCGTTGGCGGTCTTGATGACGAGGTGATGGCGCGAGTGAGTGCACGTATGTACGCATGACGTCGTATTGTTTTCGTAGTAGTGGTTTATTGTTTACTACATGCACAATTCTGTTAATGAACTCACTGTTTTCTGACTGTGCATACCAATGATGTAACCAGAAACAGTCGATCCTCAGAGACTTTCCCGCACGCTGTGTGTGTGTGAGTGTGTTTATTTCACGCCACAGAAGGAGGGCCAGCACGCCGTCTACCTAGGCACCTAGGTATGTACTATATCAGGTGCCATCCCTAACCGCACATCTGCCGCCCCCATCCCGACTCCCACCCAATCGCTAATCGCCGTTCGTCGCTAATGCAGGGCTGAGCAGAATGGCGGGGAGCCCAACAATAGGCCGTGTTTCCTTTTGCCTGTTTCGAGAAGAACGCATCCTACGATCAGTTGGGGCTCGAGACGCAGAGCAGGGTGCCCGGCCTTGGCGCTGCGCGTGCGAGGAGAATGAACTCTTAGCGACCAGCTGCTGCTGCAGCTCTTCACAGCCGAGCGTCGCGGACAGCAGCGCACGCTGATGATGACGTCGTACCTATTGCTATACCTGTAGGTACCTCTATATGGTACCTAGATACCTAGGTATAATGGGCTACGGATGCGGCGCAGCCCTCTACATGCATCACGTGCCGCTGCGCGTTAACGATTACCCGGATCGGCGCATGGAACCTTAAGCTAAACCTTGCAGCCTCAGCAAATGTCCATGCGGAACACTGAGTGACACTGACAGGGCTCCCTCCAGGCTGAAGCTGCAAAAGCACGGGCATCCATCCTGGGAATATGTATACTTCGTACCCTACGAATACATACCACACCATCCACCGTTAACCCTCCGCAATGACAACCTCCCCAAATGAGAATAGCGCGGCCATGGTCGACATCAAGCCATTGTTGACCAAGCTCTGGCCGGTGGGGAGAGACGTTCCGGCAGATGAAATCGCCAATGCCATATCCCATTTCTTCACCAACAGCATCAGCGAGGCTCAGGCGGCGTCGCTGTTGGTGGCGCTTCACTTCAATGCAATGGACATGCGCGCCGACGTCCTTGCTGGCTGTGCCGCCGTCATGCTGCAAGCCGTATCGCGGGGCTCCGTCCATGACCTCGAGGCAGCGCTGGCCCACCGTGCCAGGCCCGAGGGCAGATACGGGGGCGGGCTGGTAAGATTCCTCGTCGGGCCCGGCCGCCTCGGCTGACGGCATGAGCAACGGGCAGTGTGACATTGTCGGCACGGGAGGCGACTCGCACGACACCTTCAACGTCAGCACCACGTCGTCCATCCTCGCCTCGGCCCTGCTCCTCATATCCAAGCATGGTAACAAGGCCAGCACGTCCAAGTCAGGCAGCGCCGACATTGTCGCCTGCATGAAGCCGCGAGCCCCCATCGTGGACGCCCTCCGCCCGGATACCCTGGCCCGGGTCTACACGGCCACCAACTACGGCTTCGTCTTCGCTCCGCTCTTCCATACGGGCATGCGCTTCGTCGCCCCCATCCGCCGTCAGCTGCCTTGGCGCACCATCTTTAACAATATCGGGCCACTGGCCAACCCGCTCCACGAGCTGATCGAGGCTCGCGTCATAGGGATAGGCAGGCGAGATCTCGGTCCATCCTTTCGAGAGGCGCTGCGCACTCTCGGCTGTCGCAAGGCCCTCATCGTCTGCGGCGACGAGGAGCTCGACGAGATCAGCTGCGCCGGCCCGACCAGCTGCTGGACGCTATGCGAGACGTCTCCCGGGGGCGAGGTATTGTCGGACCATTTCAAGGTTGAGCCGCGCGACTTTGGGCTGGAGAGTCATCCGCTTAGCGAAGTGTCTTCGGGTAAGGACCCAAAGGACAACGCGGCCATCTTGACGCGCATCCTACAGGGAGAGCTGGCCGCCGACGACCCGCTCCTGGACTTTATCCTGATAAACACGGCGGCTCTTCTGGTTGTCTCCGGCATCTGCGAGGCCGACACCAGCGCCATGGGGCCCGGAGACGACGGCAAGGTGGTGACGGAGCGTGGGCCGGGTGGGCAGCGGTGGAAGGAGGGGGTGAGGAGGGCCAGATGGGCCATCGAGAGCGGCGAGGCCCGGAAGCAGTGGGAAGCATTTGTCAACGTGACGCACGAGATTGGCAGCAAGTGAAGTAAGATGGATAACATGTTTGATGGATTGTAGAAGCTGGAATATGAAGTTGAAGTTGGCCAAGATGTTTCCCAGCTCCGTTGGCTGACTAAAGAGCATGGCCCGATAACCGGGATGCTGCCTCGATTTTTTCATCAACAAGCCGCTCCCCGAATCCAGCTCCATTACCAGTTTACCACCCACGCCTTTTCCTCCTGTCAATCGTTCATCTCTCGGAATCCCGGAGTCGACGACGGTAAAACTCCGACCGCCACCCGCGAGCAGAACCGCCAATCACTGCTCTCCCCGGCGCGACGACGGACCAATGCCATCGCCAATACTCGGGCGGCTGCCCGTGACCTTCCGTCGCCAATTAACGAACGGTGGCATGCTGCCGCTGCGAGGCATCAAAGTGTTGGACATGACGCGCGTGCTGGCTGGTGTAAAACTCCCAATTTGGCCCCCCCGTTGGAAGAGACTGTCTGATGATGGTGGTGTCACAGCCGTACTGCACGCAAATCTTGGGTGACCTGGGGTGAGTTGCAGGCTGATTCAAGATGCGTGTACCTCGCGAGCTCATTCGCCTTCATCGACAGAGCCAACGTCATCAAGGTCGAGCATCCCGAGCGTGGAGACGATACCAGAGCCTGGGGTCCGCCATATGCCCCGTACACGCCCTACCCCCCCAGAAGCGGTCCTGGCGAGTCGGCATACTTTCTCGCGGTATGTCCCGTGCTCCTGGTTTTTATATGGCTGTCATGGCTGATGTATCGCTGTCTTTGTCCAGGTCAACCGTAACAAAAAGTCACTGGCCCTTTCATTCAAGCACAAGGCGGGCATCGATATACTCCACAAGCTCGTCGTAGGCACCGAAATCTTCGTCGAAAACTTCTTGCCGGGAACGCTGGCCAAGTATTCGCTGGACTACAAGACGCTCTCGGCCATAAACCCGGGCCTGATCTACGTCTCCATCACCGGCTACGGCCAGACGGGTCCCTACGCGTACCGGCCCGGTTACGACGTCATGGTCGAGGCTGAATTCGGCCTCATGCACATCACAGGCTCTCGAGACGGACCGCCCGTCAAGGTGGGCGTGGCCGTGACCGACCTCACCGCTGGCCTCTACGCCAGCAACAGCATCATGGCCGCTCTCGTGGCTAGATTTCAATCCGGCAAGGGCCAGCACATTGACATCTCTCTGAGCGACTGCCAAACGGCTACGCTGGCCAATATCGCTAGCAGTTGTCTCGTCAGTGGCCAGCCAGACTCGGGTCGCTGGGGGACAGCACATCGTGAGTGAATGACACTTGTTCACCCGGACCCGTGACTGAATTGACTCTGTCGCAGCGTCCATCGTACCGTACAGATCTTTCAAAACCAAGGACGGAGACATTCTTTTGGGCTGCGGCAACGACCGCCTCTTCGGCATCTTGTGTGACAAGCTCGGTCGTCCAGAGTGGAAAGACGATGCCAGATTCATGACAAACGCCGACAGGGTTGCCAACCGCATCGAGCTCGAGGCGGATATCGAGGCGATTTCGAAGCAGAGGACGACGCAAGAGTGGTTGTCCCATTTCGAGGGCAGCGGCATGCCGTACGCAGCCGTCAACGATGTCAAGGGCACGCTGGAGCACGAGCACACCCTGGCGCGCAATATGGTGGTCGATGTGAAACATCCGGGGTGCGGGAAGCTGAAGATGGTCAATACGCCCATCAAGATGTCTGATTGCCGGCCGCATATACAGAAGCCGCCGCCGATGCTAGGCCAGCACACGGACTGGGTGCTGGGCAGGTATCTGGGGATAAGCAGGCAGGAGATTAAGAAGCTGAAGCTCCATGGTGTTGTGAAGTAGCGTTTGAGTGAAGACGGAGACAGACGCTGTGAATTTACCTGAGAGGGTGAAGAGAGGCTGAGCACCAGGCGATGAGGAGTGGATGTGACGAGGAGCAAGAAGGTCGCACGTGACGCTGCGCATCGGAATCACTGATCCCAGTGATGACTATCAGTCAGTGGAGGTTGGAATAGTGGGGCCGTCAATGAATCGATTAGAGACCTGCTGGCCAATCAGGGGCCGGCTTGATAGAAGTCGTTGAACAACGTCCGGCCGGCTCCGACTCACACCGTCTTCTCATCAGCTTCTTTCCTCACCTCATTTTTTTACAACCAGCTTCTCCTTGATCATTTCTCTTCTCACCATGGATAAAAGGAGCTCCAACCATGGACCATGGTCCTACGCTTCTCAATTCCCCGACTCCAACTCGCTGATCCTCGACCGCCTTCACAAAGCCACAACCAAACAACGTCTCGACCCGCAACCAACGAGCAACACGCTAGCCATGCCACAGGAGAAGCAGCAGCCGCCGCCGCCGCAGTCAACATCGACACCCTCGCCCCCATCCGCTGGTCTCAAGAGGAAGCGAGTGTCGGGTCCAGCCGTGGACGTCAGCCAGAGTACCCTCCCCTGGCCTTCGCCCCTACTCCCGCCCGTATCGCAGCTACGAGGCGCGGATGAGACGGGAGGGAGGTGCTGCTCTTGTCTTGAGATGCTGGCTGGCGGGAAGAAGAAGGCTGGCGTGGTCAGCTGTCATGTCTGTCGCGGGGCGTGCCACCAGTCTTGCGTTGAAGGTCGGGGCTCGACCTCGTTGTGCGCTGAGTGCAGGCTCGAGCAGCGGGGTGACTCTATTGATCGGAAGCTGATTGAGGAGTTACGGAGGAAGAGGTTGGCCGGGTTGCCGTCTGGGCTTGTTCCTTCGAGGCCGGAGCTTGTTGGCTTCTTGCCGAGGATGGCGTCTGAGGGCGAGGTGAGTTATCTGAGGAAGGGATTGGTCTGTGTGTTGATTCGGCTGACTGGTGCTTGCTTTCACGCAGATAGCAGAGTACTTTTCCAACAAGAAGACGGCGGACCTGGTCAGTATTCTCGCCCTATGCAGCAGGCTAAAGCCCCGACTCCTCGTCGACGTCCTCGTCTCCATATCTAAGAAGCATCCCGACCTCCCCCTCTTCGACGACCCAGCCTGGCGAAAGAAGCTCTCTCGCACCCCCTCTCGACCCAGACACCCCTACCCTCCCCACAGAGCCGTCCACGACAGGGACCCTCACTCGCGCCCGGCAAGGAGATTAAGAAGCCCAGGGGCCGACCGCGAGGCACGACGAAGCACGCAATCGTCCCCGACACATCAGCGGCAGGCGTCCGGTCCGTCAGTCGAGGGGGTAGCGGCGGGGAAGCATGTCCGACCCGCACCGTCGATTCCGTATCGGCGGCTGCCGCGTCGTCGGCTCCGGCGCCGGAACCCAAGGCCGTTGACGACGAGAACAAGGACGAGTCGCTGCCGACGACGTGGCCCCGGGCGGGACAAGGCCTGTACGCCAAGTTGGCGTCTGAGAAGGAGGATGGGGCGCTTCTGGTGGATGACGACGATGAGGAGGCCTTTAGCCACTTCCTGGTCGACGAGTTTGGGAAGCAGGTCTTTGTGGCGAGCTGTGCGTGATGAAGGGCTGCTTTCGCTGTCGTTGCTCGTGAGTCTTGTGGCTGGTGTTGTGCCATGGATGTGAGCGTGGCTTGACTTGGGGTTGTTGTTTCCCGGTTGAATGGCGGGTTTACCGGGGGAGAGTTCCTTGAGTTGAACAGCTTGATTAAAATCCTCTACATACAATAAAAGATGGAATTACATTACATCTAGAGTCGCCAACGCAAGAAGCAATCACAAGCTGAATCTATCCATCAATAAGACAACATGTAAAGAAAGGCCAACCCTCAGCACCGACAGCCCAACTCCCCAACTAACCCCCCCCCCCCCCCCCGAATCGCAAGACCGGCATCGACGTCGATGCCGCGAATGACGTTGTCGCAGCCGTCGACGGGGTACGAGACGCAATCTGCGCGACACTTGGTCGACAGGCCGAGGGCGCAGGTGAGGCCGCCAGTGAGGAGGGGGTCGGGGAGAAGGGCGGGGGCGGTGTTATTTGTTGAAGAGGGATTTTGCGGTGGTGGGGGAGGGGATGTATAGGGATGTCAGGGCTGCGATGACGGCTTTGAGTTGTGGGCTGGTGGACTTGATGTCGATGTTTGTGTTTTGTCTTGATGGAGGGGGTTTAGTTCAGCGGCGATGCCGACGTCTGCGAAGGAAAGCAATCGTCCCGTGTCCAGCTCGACAGTATGGATGCTAGGCATCATACTCAACCATCCTCACCGGCGAGACCGCACAGAACGCACCCAGCCCATCATCTCCGAACCCGTCACCCTTCGGCTCCGGCCACGCGCCCTCCACGCGCTCACCGCGACACGCGCCCCTACGGGCATCGCGTTTCTGCCCGGGCGGGCAGGCGCAGGACCTCTTCCAGGGGCTGTAGGTCGTTCCGCGGGGGCAGGGGGAATCGGACGGGGTGTTTGTCGTGGTGGATTGGGGGGATTGGGGGGGGGGGTGAGGGCGGCGAGTTTGAGGGATATGGCTTTGTTGAGCTTTGCTGTCAGGTTGATCATGTGCGGTTTGACCTCTGGGCGCACGTCGTTGAGGGCGGCGATGCGGGCGTCGACTTGGGCGTTTAGGGCCTCGAGTTTGACCTTGACGTCTGTGGCTAGAGTCTCGAGGTCGACATCTGCGTTGACTTTGATGCCGAGAAGATCAATCTTTGCCTTGATATCCGCCTTGATGTCGTCGACTTGTGCCTTGACACGGGCGTGAATCCCGTCAACCTCTGCCTCGACATCCACGTCCACGTCCTTCAAATCAGCGTCAACAACCAGCTCCTTCACGGCATCCACCTTGGCCAAGATATCAACCTTGACGTCATCAATCTTGGCCATGACCCCAGCGTCGACGTGACCGTCCGCGTCGATCCCTCCAGGCCTTGCGCCAACCGCACCGACCAACAAGCCCACCAGAGCAAGACTGAAATGCATAGCGAAAAAGGGGTAAAGAGTGACTGCTGATGCGAGGGGGACTTGAAGCCGAGAAAGGAACGGAAGTGTGTGATGGACATGGACGAAGACAGTCGTCAGGACCGCCTTCTTATACCTTTGCTCCATGGACCATACCCAGTATATCGTCTGTCTCCGACCCACCGGATACGACGCCCGGGCCTTGATCCAATTTGCCGGGGGAGACGACGACTGAGATGAGCATTCACTTTTGAAGTTGAGATACGAGCAATCAAGTTGATGTGTCGTGAAGTTCTCGCTGGCGGGCTGGCTGGCTGAATGGAAGTCTCCCATGTCGTCTCCCATGTCGAGGCACGACACCATGTTCGTACAAGCGTTGAGCCGACTGCCATGCAAACAACAGCAAAGACTACCAGTCAAAGTCAGCACAGATCCACGACAGCCAGTAAGAGTCCGCAAGCGAGACAAGACTCGGGCAAACCACGATCAACATCGTAATCATCCAGACCAAACTTATTCCCGCTTTCCTTACCAACAAAGCCTGCTGTCTCGGTCGGCAGCTTCCACCGACCAGATTCGCCGGGTCCCTATCCAGGATGCTCGTTTGATACTCATTCGTATTCGTACATGTTAAAGACCCTGAAAGAATAAGAAAAGGTGAGACATGACCAAGGACCCCTTACGGCTGAGACATGACAGAAGAGTCAAATCTCCTTGAAAGCATCATGCTAGCGTAGGTAGCACATGAGCTTCTCGACGTCTTGGCAGCCCAAGTCCGGTAACAAGGCCTCTGCTGCTCCAAGGTGGCATCGAAAGCCACCGAGGCCCTGAACGTGAGCCGCCTCGGTTGCCGTCCCACAATTGGCTCTGGATGGGCCAGCTATGAATGCGGTGAAGAGCAGACTGCTCCTCCGTCGTATTCATCGTCCGAATACTTGGTACACTTCGTACTTCGTACACGGACCTTGTCCGCACCCATGCCATAAACTCGGCCGGCTCAGACTTGCCTTTACCTCATCACCGCCGCTCGCGATGGACGGCACAGCAGCCAGGGCAAGGGGTTCGTGGGCGAACGCACCATTACCCTGGAAGAGGCCATCCCGGATGCCACGGCTCCGAAGTATCTGTCTAGACCGTCATCACAGCCGGCCCTCGTCTAGGGAGAAATGAGGCTCGTTCCCTTTGTCTTGCCGCTCTCCATCTTGGCCGTTCGTGCCCCAAACTGGATCTGTCCGACGACGTCGTTAGCTCCCAAACACGCGAGCGAATCAAGAGACTCACCGCTCGCTTCCTTTCCATAGCCACCTTGACCATGCCCAGCTCTTGCGCCAGCAGTCTCAAGACCCTCTTTCCGGGTTCAAGGCCGCCGGTGGCAAAGTCACACTTGTTCCATACCGGCGTCTCCATGGCCCATCTTACCAGCGCCTCGTCGAGATAGGGGAACCTCACCTCGCGTGCCCAGTGAGCCATGACTCTGTCATCTCGACCCAGGTTTCTCTGACCCAGCCGGCTCACGTCGAGCTTGAGCTCCTCTATGAGCCCGGGGTAGCCCTGCCTAGAGAAGGCGGTTGCATGCCGGACGTAGCCTCCGAAGAGCTCATCGGCGCCGAGTCCGGACAGTAGAACGCGGGCAGTGGTAGTATACTCTCGCGTTTCCATCTCGCGGCCCTCCCGACAGACGCCTTGTCCTCGGGCGGCAAAGTACAAGGCAAAGGCAATGGAGAGGTCCATCTCGGTCTTGTGAGGAAACATGAGTTCCACCACTTGACTCCTATGGCTTGAGGCCAGTGAAGCCGACACGTCGACCTGGATCCTACTGAGACATTGTCATGACAGCCCGATGCTCGGGTGAAGATGCACTCACAGTCACAAGACGCCACCTTCGCTGAGGGCATAGTTCCAGCAGCTCGTCAAAGGACCTTCGAGCCGTGATGCGATCCGGGCAGAGTTCGTACAGATGGGCCCGTGACATGCCGGGATGCCGCGCCGCTATTCTGGGGTTCTCAAAGGCAACGTTGATCAAATCGACGGCTTGATCGTCGGAAAGGATATCGCTGACCATGCGAGCGAGAACAGTGCAGTCCAGACCGCCGGAGAAGAGAACACCGACGGTGGCGTCAGACGGTGACGCCCTCGGGGGCAGAGGCACCCAGAGAACCCGACGACGAAGAGACGCCTCGAGCTTCTCACGAAGCTGAGCGACAGAAGGCGACTGCTTGGTCAGCTCTACGTGGGATACAGGGCATGACGAGTTGAAGATGCCGAGACCCGAAATCTGAGACTCGACGTGAGCGAGCTGCAGACCAACAGCGAGAGAGACAACAAACCAACGTTGCATCCAGAGTCCACGGAATGCGGATCGAGGCGAGACGAGGCGCATCGAGAGACAGGACGTAGAAGCCGTCGGCGTCGACCTCAGCCCATCCATCATCAGCGGGTACAGGGGCGATGCTCGCCAACCGCCAGCCATGATCCCCCGGCTTCACCAGAAGAGAGCGGCGTCCAAGCCTATCCCGGCCGTAGTAGAGACGAGCAGCAGGCCAATCAAGGTAGACGAAAGCAAAGGGGCCCTCGACAGCACGTAAGAGACCGACGACGTCCTCGCCACCCGCTAGCCGGTCCATGACAGCCTCGGCATCGTTCCCGCGCACATCCTCGCATCCAATGGCCCAGGCCTCGCCATTCCAGCACAAGACGGAGCCCGTAGCATCGTCGACGAGCGGCTGACGCGTGATGCCGTCGCCTCGAAGGGCCAGCACCGTCGCCGTCAGCCATGCCAGCCTCCCTGACTCGCGAAGATGTCGCCGCACATGACCGACGTGATCCGGGCCGCGGCTCTGGAGGCGCTGGAGAAGGTCAAGGATCGCCGAGTCGTCTGTTGGAGACGAGACGCTGGCAAAGATGCCGCACATTTGGTGTTTTTATGAGCATGTACGAATATAAATCTCTCGATGAGGCTGAGAGGTCAGCCGAGGTACCGCCGAAGGCTCGATTCAACGTACGAAGACTGCCGCCGGCCCCTCTGGTCGGTTAAACGGCGGCAGATTCTCAGCCTCTCCCGCAAAGCAAACCAGACCTCACTCTATCTGCTCGTATGTTGAGAATGCCATCATTTGCATCATCTTGCCCGCCTAGGGTATCATGCCATGGGACGAGTAAAGAGAATCCTCGTTAGCATGTCACTAAAAAGTTCCTCTTAGTCTAGGGCTTAGACATGTCTAGATGAGGTCATTGCCGTCGCCCTTAGATTACTCGACGAGAACAATTTCATCTCGTCGGATAGAAGAATGCTTCGAAATGTCTGTTTGTTGCTAAGAGAGGTGAGACGGACAAGTCTTCATCGTCTTTGATGTAATCCATTAGTGATACAGCTCTGAAAGCGCTCATTTGTCTATGGGCTTATTCTTTGAGAAGGTACATGAGAAACAATGAAAATACCTCCTCGCTTCTTGTAATGCATAGCTCGTCGTCCGATGTCGTTCTTTGTAGCCATGAAAATATCCCTAGCAGATGCTGGCTGGGCTGAAACTGCCAAATATGTGTACGGAGTATTCACTCAGCGTTCATAACGACCGGACCGGGGCGCAATCGCTAGCAAGGGTAAGCTCCGGTGCAGTCATGTTTCCACCGACGGGCGTCCAGAACATGAGTTGGAAGTCCTGTAGGCTGTAGCTAAAGCTGGCCTCACTAGGGAGGTAGGTACTAACTGTTAGATGTCGTGACCTGGCTCAGTTCAGAACCGCGAAGCAGAAATGGAAAAAAAAAACATACAGCAGCCGGTGTTCGCTGGTCGTCACCGACCCAACTACTAATCTGCCCCTTGCGGGTTTGACTAGGGGAGAGCGGACGGGATCCCGTACTTTCTCGCAGGTATGGCCGTATGTGACAGATCTTTGCGAGTAATGGATTATAATACTTACCGCGCACGTGCAAACTAGGGGTCCATTCACCTCAAGGTTCATTCCCACCGTATCTCAATGACACCAGACACCAGTCCTCACTCCGGCAGTATGTTATATCACGTCTTAATAAGCTCTTGTGGGTCGGGGTATGACCAAGGGAGCATCTAGCCCCCCCCTGCATGATGGCGACAACCTATTCGTGTGTACATATAGATCCGTGTGTATAGGCAAGACTGCTATTCAGTGGACAAAGCTCTGAAGATTCAATAGTCTGCCTACAATTTTCAAGAGATATCTCGGCATTCTCTTGCCGTGGCTAAGGAGAAGCTCTTTTCCTCAGCAACCTCTTATGTACGTAGGTATGCCCGGCCCTTTATACTATCTAAGAGAACCTACATACTACGGAAGATAACGAATAGACGATGATAGGACACAACTAACCGGACAAACAATTGAGCAACCAAACTTGGACCAAAATCGTACATATGTATGTAACTCATTGCTATTAGCATACTTACCTACATCAACTGCTCAGTCCTCTAAGCTACATATGTACATATGCCATTCACATTCCCTCAACTCACAAAGCCCTCAACCACCCGCCAATTCCCTCCCGCCCTCCCCGCCCTCATGTACATACTTACATAGAAAAACCAGTAGACGCTCGATTCCCGCGAAGCAACCTCCATCTTGGCAAACTCTACGCTCGAATGTGCACATACATATATATATATATATATGTACATATGTATGCTTGCTCGGTATAGTATCTCACGTACATATGTATGAATGGTCTCCTACCTTCTCCCCAATCTATGTATGTATATCAGCCGACAAATCGCCTCAACAACAATAGCAACTCTCCATCTCGCCCAACCTTAGCAACACACACACACACACACACACACACGTACATACATTCATACATACGTTTTTGTATGTATACACATCCCGCAACTCCCCTCTCCCGCCCCGTCTATTCAGCACCGCTGAGTCCACTCCAGTCTTGGCCGTCACACACAACAAGACCTCCTCAACCCGGGCCAAAACAAATGGCACCAACTCGGCTCACAACGCTCATCCTCTACCTAACCCTCTCCCTCCTCGCCCGCTCAGCACCACCCGACGACTCACCGCCACAAGAGGGAAGCCAGTCCAGCCTCTCCATAAGCAACGTCACCCGTTTCCAGCTCCAGCGCCGACTACGAGTCGGCCACAGGCCCCCGAGCGAAGAACTCCCCCAGTATCTCTTCTTCATCACCGACGCGGCCCCCGGCTTCTTCCGCGCAGCCGGGGGCATCATCCCTCTACTCACCCCGGATCAGCGCGACCACTCATGGGGCTTCATGACGTTCGGACGCGAGGGAGGCCCCTGGGTTCCCCTCGACGACAGACACACCGCCGACACGCGGCCATACCAAGAATTCCGAGCATGGATCTACGAGATCTCCACCTCTCCCAACATGGTGGCGGGCGGCGTACACACATGCCACGGCAGGCATTATTGGGCCCTGGGAGGCGTCCACTGGTCTCAGGTTCGCAGATACGGCTTCAGAGAGCGCCACGGCTCCATGTCCATGGTCACCTGGTCCCGTAACGCAGACTACGACTCTAGATGGGAGCGCTACTCGGCCTGTGATTTCCAGCCCCAGCTCGCTGGTTTCGATCGCTACAGTCGAGCCTGGGGCCGTCGCGAAGGCTTCTGGAGGACGGAGCGGCCGCCGCGGGGCGTGACGCGTCGAGATCTGGCAGAGCTTCACATGAACCTCATCACGCGAAGAGACCCGTTACTCACGAGGATGCTGGGCTGGCAGGGACGTTTCCCCTTGATCAATCAGCGGAATCCGGTCATGGCCATCAGGATAACCTGGCACGATTATGAGGCGATTCCATCGCAGGACATCTCCTGGCAGAACCTGGAGATCCCACAACGGCTACGAGACATGATCCCATCCGCGCCACTCACCCACGAGCGATGCTACGACATCATCACCGCCGTAGTAGCGACCAACTGGCTATACACGATAAAGATGAGCAGCAGAGCCCGACAGAGGCGCTCCCTCCCAGATTCAGACGAGGGTATGACCTACACTTTTTTCAACGTCGATATAGAACCAGCGCTCATACGACCTGACGAAATCAAGACTTCTGTTTCGACCCAGAACCAGAGCCCTTCCCCCCCGAAACCGAATGCCACGACCTCACACCCGCCTTCAAGGAACTAAGAAGCTTGGACGCAATGTGCAGCGCCTTCAACCGCCTCGAATTCTACCTCGAACTATCCAACGACCTCTTCGCCGGAACCTGGGACGTCCTCTACCTCCGACTCGGCGGCGCCTACCGCAGCGTCGAAGTCAACGGCAATATATCCCCCGGCGAGAAAGGCTGGTACAAGCTCAACATGCGAACCATGTACGGCCGCGAAACCGTCCCGGTCGAAGTCATCAACTCAATCGCCATCCTCGAACGCATCGGCCACAAGCTGATGGGCGGCGACGAGTGGAAACTAAAAGGTTCGTCTCCATGAAAACTCTCCCTGAGTCTAGGGGGATGATTCTCTCCCTGACACCAGAGACACGATCCTCCCCCCCCCCCCCCTCTCCGAATCTAGAGTATATACATCTGACTCGTCTCCTCGGGAGCCAGGCATCAAGCTACAAGGCACATGTCAAGACGACCTCACAACCTACGAGATGAAAAAGTACGCCGCCGTCCAACAACTCATCCGCATGCGCCACCGCCTATCCTGGCCCTGGTCCAAGCAGCAACTCGTCTGGAACCGCACCATCGACCCATCCGACTGGCAAGAGGTCGTCTTCTGCCCTTACTTCGACCGTCTAACCGTTCACATCTACCTCGGATACTGGGACAGCCCCGATAACGTCTTCATCCAAATCGGAAGGGAACAGTACAGCATCATCAATCCATCTTTCGACGTCGACTTATCCAAATCATTCGGTCCCTACGAATACACCAACTCCCAAAACAAGGTCTTGATATCCGACTTCCAAAACTTCACCATCTTCTACGGTCCCCGAGACCGCGCCTCTAAAACTCCGTCAGACGCCCTGACATTAAAAGGTGAGAACCTCCTCATTCCGACTCTTCCTTCCTACCGCCCTACCACGCTCACGACATGCAAAGGCATCCAACTAATCGCAAGATGCGCCCACTCCGGCCAGCGTGTGGAATTCACAAACCACAACAACCTGAACAAGCCCGTAATACGGCCAGCAGACCATACTGGGAAAGTCACCATCTTCTTCGCCAAGCTCACTGCTCATGACTGGGCATGGATCGTGAGGCCGTAGGACACCTTGGTTCTGAATTGAATCTATCAGTATAATCACCACGACTATATCTATACTATTGAGAGCCACATCGCCACCGTTGTACGGTAGCATCCGATATGGTGTAGTGGCTAACATCGCTCGCTCTCATACCCGTGATTCCCGTCCTTGCGCGGTCTGGGAGGGACGAGGCCCCGAGCAGCCCTGGGTTCGATTCCCAGTATCGGAGAATTAATTTTTTTTTACGTCTCCACGACATGTCGCCTCCCCCGTGTCTCTTTTTTCCCTTCCGATAAATGTCTTGCTCACATCGCTCATTCATTGTAAGAAACAAAGTAGCAGTCCGGAAGTTTTTGACATGCAAAGTCATCATCGCATATTGGCGCTGCATTCTTTCCCTTTGGTCTACCTCAAACATACCGATCCATCACGAGAAAGCATGAGTTTGAAAACAGAATGACATGACCACTTGATATCCAGTTTTACAACATCGCAGCGCCCAAGACAGCCTCGTCCAACCAGAGAAGACCATCGGCCCATCAGCCCATCGACGAAGAAACAGTTTCCCCCCCCCCCCCCCGGAGGTGGCAACAGTCAGTCTTGCTGAGCCCGCCTCGCAACTCGGACAGACGCCTCACTGAAAACTAGCGTAGCCCGAGGCGGCCCACTCCATCTGCTCCATCTGCTCAAAAATGTCGGGTTGAGAGTTTTGCGACAAGCCCAGGTTCGCGCTCGGTACACTCTCGAACAGGGGCCTGTAGTCGTCGCCCCTGTTCACCTCGACGGGGAACAGCTGGAAGTCGTTGCCGTCTGCCTGGTACGACTCGTCGAAGCCCTCGTCCAGCATCGAGTCGGGCGAGAACAGGGCCGCACTGGCATCCGTTGTTGCTGAAAAGGGTAGGCAGGCAAGCACCTGTGGCGGCGGAGCCCGCTGCTGTACCTGAGCATGGCTCGGCTGCAATGCGGAGTAGATGGGCAATTGTTGGGGCATCATCTTGTTATAGACGTGATGTTGGACGGCCGGAGCTTGAGTCGGCAACTGGACCCGGGCGGCGTAGATGTCTTCGTCGCGCAGGATGTACGTCGAGCTCTCCTGATAGGGCGGGTACTGATCGTACGAGACGGCCGAGGCGGCATTGTCCATGCCCATGTCCAATAGACCGGCCTCTGTTCCCTGAAGACCGTAGGCGGCCCGGTAGTCTGCCTCGCCGGGGAACATGGAGAAGTCGCGCGGCATGAATTCCTGGTCCAGGGGCGGTGTCGGCGCGCTGTAAGCCGGCGTCGTCGACGGCGTCGACTCGTTGCCCAGAGTGGGCGTCTGCTGGATGGAATTGGCGAGCTTGGGCGTCGTCTTCTTGCCGTTGGTCTTGCTGCGTGCATAGTGCCACCCGTGAGCCTTTTCCATGTGCTGCTTGCAGTTGGACTCGCGCTTCGATTTATATGGGCAGTTGGTGAACATGCACTCGTACATGGCCGGGGCACTCGAGTGCTTGTCGTTGACGTGGCGGTCCATCTCCTTTTCAGTTGGCCAGCCAAACTCGTGATACTTGCACGTCACAGCGGGACACTTCCACGGCCGCGAATGCGTCTTCTCGTGTTTTGTGAGATCGCAGGGTCGCTTGAAGACTTTGTGACATCCCGGTTCGCTGCATCGTTTCGGCGCCAGCTCCTCGAGGCTGGCATTCTTCTTGCGACGGGCCATGGAGCGCATAATCTCCTCATCGTCCTGATGCCGCTCCGACAATGAGCGCTTGAACTGAACCGGAGATTTGCCAGTGTCAACGGGCTGGCCAGTGGCCATGGAGATGGCTGTGCCGTCCTTCTTCACCCGAACGAGTTCGGCGGGTCTGCCGTTGTCGGCAACACCCCCGAACAGCTTGACCTCATCGTTTCTGCAAACTTCGTTAGCCACGCCCTCGCGAGGCGCAGTCTGCGAGCAAACATACGGGTCAAAATCCATGTCCGATGCGGCGCCGGCTTCTCTCGCGGCGCGGAGCTGTCTCCCGTACTCGACAATCTGTTCCTTCAAGTCGATAAAGTAGCCGTTGGTGTATGGGCGGTCGCCCGGCCGGACCTGCTCGCGCTCGGGAAGGTGTTCGAAAGTGGCCTGGATGCACCGAATCGAGGACATGCAGAACCTGAGATACAGCGAAGCAGTCTTTGCCGCTTTCTGTGGACGCAACTCCGAGTCAGGAAATGCCCAGACGCCGTCGGCAATCGGCATTCGACTCACCGGAGCCATGAAGATGAGCGTCTTCTCGAGATCGCGAAGACAAACAATGTCCTTGGATTGAACGCGCCTGGGAATCTCCGTCACGACCGGACGAAAGTCCTTCAGGTCAGCCCTTGCCAGGAGGGGGCGAAAGATGCGGTCCATGATCTTGTTGTAGGTCCTCTGTCTGAGGGCAGGCAGCATCTGGCTCTGGGAGCCCATGAGGGCGGGCACGGGGTTGATGGGCTTGTCAGCAGCCGCGCACTTGTCGACGGTAGAAGCCACGGACGAGCCGAGCCCGCTGTCCGAGTCCTGATCGCTGGGTCGGCGGTTCTGACGACGACGTGAGACCCAGGGTTCGTCGAGCGCCATAGGCTCGACGGATCGACTGGCGCCAGCGACGTGGAGAAGGCAGGGCGGGAAGGGTAGACTGTTGTCCTGAAGCGACTTTAGGACGGGCGGGGCCTTGTGTGGCGAAGAATGACGGGTGGACTGGGATAGAGTCTCGTCAATGTCATTAAGGGCCATGGCGATGCGACGGTGATTATCATCGACGACGTCGTCGAGACTTGTTTGCGATCGACATAGGCTGGGAGGGTTGAAGTCGTCGTCGGGAGTGACGGCAATGGGAGTCACGGGAGGAGAGTGAAAGGTGGCGCTTTTGCGGAGGCTCATGGTGAGCTTTGGAAGGTCATCGGCATCAGGGGTGGTAGGTCTTCTTCGAGGGTTGAAGGGCGACATGATGAGACGGAGGTCGCCTGGCCCAGGGAGGTGACGTCGACGAGGGTACGTATGCAGAGAGAACGATGGTGGCACACCTAATGACGATTGTTAGTTGCCGTAGAGCGAGAATGGCTCGAGAATGGACGAAGTGAGTCACCGATGGCATGCTAAAGCGGCAATCAAGCAGCGGGCGGGAGGGACGGAGCAGGGTCCAAGACAATGGTTAAGGAGAGAGATGAGAAAGACAATGAGGTAGCGTACCGACAGCAGACCTGTCGCTGTTAGGGAGCCGAGATCGCGCGCGGAGAGACAGCCTTGTGCAGCGGGCGATGGGCGCGGCGCTACCCGCGCAAGCGGCCAGTGCCGACTGAGTCGTCGCACAGATTCGGTAAACGGCGAAGAGAGGCGATGAGGGAGATGGGCGAAGAGGTTGTAGACAGGTAGGTATGTAGGTAGGTGGGTAGTCGGTAGGTAGATAGTAGATACCTAGGTAGGTAGGTAGGTAGATAGTAAGTAGGTAGGTATGTAGGTATGTAGGTATGTAGATAGTTAGTTGGTAAGTAGGTAGGTAGAGAGTAGGTAGGTAGGTAGGTAGGTGTGAAGGTGGGGGAGCAGAAGAACAAGGCTCGGTGAGCGAAGCAAGGCGTTTGGGACGAGTGGATATTTAAGACAAGGGGAAAGAGGATTATAGCTGGGGAGAAGCGGAGGCGGGGGAGGATGGGGCTAGGGAGAGACTGTCGAGAAATCTGTCCGAAGCCCCGTCGCAAGGACTAGGGAATTGAAAGCGCGGAGAGGACGGACGGAAAAGGAAGCAAAAGGCAGAGATGGGGCAAGACTCAGACAGAGTGTGCAGAAAGGCTCCGAGATACAAGACGAGGCCACACAGACAACGGGCGACGATGTGTGCAGACGAGAGAGAGAAGAGACGTTGGTAGAGTCAAGACGATCTTGGCTGATGAAGAGCGAAGAGGTGGCACGGGACCGGGCATCTGGTGGTGGTGGTGCTTACATACATACATACATACATTCGAATACATACAACGGCGGCACAGTACGAGCCGGCGGGTCTCGCACCATGGCCTCCCCGCCGACGACAGGTTGCTGCCTAGATTTGCACCCCAATCGGGACTAGCCCATCTGGGGGCTGAGAGGGGGCCAAGTCCGGTCGTGTTAGCGGCGGGCGGCCCAAGGCGCAGGCGTCGCTAGCAGCGGATCCCCGGGGCCGGTTTGTGCTAGGTGCTAGGTGCTACGGGCGCAATTCGTCACAGTGCGCGCGCCTAACCGTCGCAGGCTCGAGGAACTGAGAGTGAGAGGTGATCTGACTGCGACAAGCCTGTCAACCGCTCTCCATCCATGTCTTGATTGTACATGTATTCGTATACACCATATACACCATGAAAATGCCTACGCACCCGGATCGTGAACATCTGCTACAGCCTACTACAGCCTACTACAGCCTACTACAGCCTACTACAGCCTACAGCTCTTCGGAGAAGGACGCCGCAGGATCGCGGTAGCAGAGGTCGTCCCGAGGTGGAGGGAGAGGGAGGAGGAGGAGGCGGTGGGCCTTGTACAGTGCGCATGAGTCTCTTGCACGCAGTGGCGCCTCCTCCAAAAGGTCCTCGGCCGGTTTACGGGAGAGAAAAGGGGGGAAAAGCAGGGCTGACGGACGACGGCGAGCGACGATGCAGACGTGGCGATGCGGTGCCGCAGCGCAGGCTGTATTGCAGTGGCGCAGAGTTATGGTGAGGGGGAGAAATGCAGGCCGGAAGAGAGACAGGAGATTGATGAAGACGGTTTCCCGAATTCCAGCCCTTGGGTGTCGTCCGATCAGGAATACATACATACTTCCTTTCCATACATGCACCATGCACCAACATCTGCTCACGTAAAGCCTACCATCTCGGTAGGTACCTACTCTCAGATACTCATACCTGGTAAGCCAGCAACCGTCGACACCTAAAAGCGGCAACGATCAACGAAGCTACGACATTCGTAGAAGCCCATGGAACAATTCGAAAAGAAACAAGGTGAGACATGGCATCATTGCCGTCCTCGCCAACAACCGGACTGTGTAAGCTTAGCAGGAACCGAAACGCCAGCTCGTGCCCAAGCCCTGGTTTACCATGCCGCGCTGTGGGGCCCCGTCTGCGATTCCTGCTCAGGACCTTTTTGACTCCCAAGGGCTGTGTGTGTCTCGGGCCGGATGACTCGAGTGTGGACCAATCAACTGGGCGAGTGATTGGATGATGGCTTTGCGATGCATGCATAGGGCTGTGTCGTGCTGCAGTTGATATTGCGCCCGGCTCCTCGTCTCTGGCTTGAGACAGCCATCGCCCGTCTCGGTGCAGGGATGTTCGGGAAAGAGGTAATAACGACGACGGAATCCCCATCTGGCTCAGTTCTGACAACGACATCTAGTCATTCTCGCACCTGTTCACTTCTTCAGCCTCCCTCGCTCGCTTGCTTTCTTGTGCAGGCCGGCCGTCTTGCGACCGGTTTCCCATCAGGCAATCCAAAACCCCTTGTAGGGGCTTTGAGTCCGCCAGTCAGCTGCATACATGCCAGCCCTCGACCGCGACAGTACCCAGTAAGTATGCACTTCGCCCGGCGCGCAACCACATGATACACCATCTTGACTCACCTCCCAGCTGCGAGAGGCCCACCGTCCGCCCCGAAACCCCTGGCTGGAGATGGCTTCCCGGGCCTCGGGCATGGTCAGACGCCCAATGAGACTCGTTTGCCGAACCGAGAAGCCTCCGGCCTAAAAGCCGGCAGGGCACTCGGACCGCCCAATCTGTTCCGTCCCATCACACGTGCGCCCAGCCGTTGTCAGCGAGCACCTGCATCTCGTTGATCAAACAGAACATGCCCGGCTCGTGTCTCCCGGCCTGCTCCCTCTGCCAGCGCCTGACACGCCGGTTGACGACGACCTTGTCCAACGTCAGGGCCGTCCAGCGCCTGATGCGGTTCGTCCACAGGCCGAAAAAGATGTTCCACGCCGACACCCACGCCGCGCCACGGTGCGTCGCCTCGTACGCGGCCGTATTGTAGCCCACGCGCACCCGGGGATTGAGATACACACCCAGCGTCTTGGAAAGCGGGTTATCGGCGTGGATGAGGCAGCACTCGGAGCCCTCGAGATGGTATGCCGCCAGGGAATCGGGTATGCCACGGAAGCGCAGCTTCGTCGATGACACGAACGGTTCAGCCGGCATCACCACTGCCAGTCGGCAAGACAACGTCAGCTGAATCTCAGCACATGGGGTCTGGCGTGTCTTTACCTATGCCGTTCCAGCAGCTCGTCACGGGCACGGCGTCCAGATGGTTCACCAGCGCGTTCCTCGAAAGCCTGGACCCGAGATAGGGCCACGTCTGCATCACGTGTCCGTTGCCGTCGGCGTCTCTCAACGCAAAAGTATCGTAGTAGAGCGGCGGCTTGGAGAAGTCGAGCGAGCAAGCAGCACCGTAGTCGCCGCCGTTGGTAGCCATGAGCGTCAATACATCCTCCGTCTTGCCATCCCATGGCATGTGTCGTTAGCAACTCATCCCATCACTCGGCCTTCATTAACGGCTGAAGCACCCACCGTAAAGACGACGTCGTTGAGGAACAGCACCTTGTCGAACTTGGTGCCCTTCTCGTCGAGGTCCAGCAGGTCCTGTATCGTCTTGTTGCGCAGCCGCGCGAGGTAAGGGATTCGCCGCAGCTCCCTCCGATTCCTGGGCGTGTCGATCCAGCCGTCGCCCTTGACCTCGGCAGCCATCTCATCCTGATGAGTCACGTCGGATATTTCCACCCGATGCGGCACGCCTCGCCGCTCCAGGTCGCGCTCCAGGTCGCGAAGAAGCTCCTTGCTATCATCCCAGCTACCGCTCTCGAATATGCTAACAAAGACGTTTGTCGGCCCCAACGCCTCCGTCAGGCGGATCACAGCGTCGTTCCAGTGATCCCTCAGGATGGCGCCGTTATTGAAGTGCATGCTCGCGATGTAGACGCGTTCGTGCGGCCGCGAAGGACTCTTCGTACTCGTCGTACTCCGTCGTCGATCGCCGCCCACGAGCTTGCCATGAATCCATAGCACCTCGAGGACGCTGAATAGGCCGAACAGCAGGGCCAGCAGCTTGACGGTCCGCCAACGCAGGCTTCGACGGAGACGCATTGCGCGGGCGTCTCCCGGGAGCAGCATTCGAGGCCATTGGAGCTTGTGCTCTGTGAGAAGCACCATGGCTGTCAGGGGACGCTCCCATTGGCTGCGCTGCGTCTCGGTGACGACGATGGATGGCAGTCTGGATACCTACGTAGGTAGGTAGGTAGGTGAAGAGTAGTCACGTGTCCGCTGCCACTCACACGTGCACATCTTTCGATCGCATCGGACGAAACATGCTCCGCTCCGACGACGATCTAATCGAAAATGACAGTTTGACAACGGGGACTTTAATGTCTATCAGTTGAGAACAGGCAAGAGTGCATGGTTTCAACGATTTGAGGAGAGTATTCCAAAACGGGCATTTTGAAACTTGAGGAAATATCTTCAGCAATTAAACAACTGCGCAGTCTCTGTCAAAGGCGATGTAGCACTCAATTGCTCGGTCGTTCTCACCCAGGTAGTATGCTTCGTGATAGGTTCAACTGGAGGACTGCTTAGTGTAACTGAGCAGCTTTCCCAGGTAGGAGTCGACCTTTCTCTTAAGATGCTTCTCTCTAGAAACGACTATAGGAAGAGCATGGCTTCAGTAGAATTAGTCCTACTCGTTCGACGGCTGCTACGGCTGTTGTTTACACATTATGGGAGTAGGTTCAGGTCGGTTCAAGGGCAGCACATGTAGTTTCCGGCTTGATAATTTTACCTTTCTATGTCACCAAGCACTCAGTATTTTCAAGGCAGAATCATCTACCCTTGAATCCCAGCATAGTCGCACTCTTGAGCCCTAAAGGTTAGCGGGCAACGCCCATGGCTTGAGACCGAGGCTGAGGCTCTACAACACCCGAACCCAGAACCATATATCTGAGAGAAGAGCCTATCCACTTGCGTGGTTCCGAGTACGAAAGCCGTATGCTCGTAGAGGCGGGACGTGCGTAATCTCAGAATAATACATTTGTAAGTATGACAACAAGCGACCAAGCCTTACGAGGCGACGGGCACGAGGTGCGCATGCAAGTGACATCAATCCTTTGCGGCTTTTCTCAATTCTATAAATGTCCCCAAATATGCTTACTCTCACGGACCTTTTCGTTGCCTTCCTTCCTTGAGACATGGCCACTCGCAGTCCTGACATCCGATGCTTCTGCAATGTCTTCAAATATGTACCAAGAAAGGTCGTAAAACGAACCAACGTAGCCACGAGGTTAGTATCGGAAACTCAAGCATAACGAAAAAGCCAAAACTTCCGAGTGAAGCCGAAGTAGACCAACTGCCTCCATCTTGTCCTTCCTATCGAGCACTTGAACCATCCCACACTTACTCATACATAGAACGTTACCGCCTGAACAGTCTACTCTGAACGCTCGTACTCTAAGCCTGACCAGCAAATTATACGACAAAGCGACCTTGGCCTCCGACTCTAGGCAGTCAAGCGTAAAAGATGACAGCAAACAATCAACAATCTCAACATCAATGCAACACAAGAGCCAACATCAACTCAGATCTCATTCCCCCCGCCCGCTCCATCACAGCCCATCCCCCGACCATTCCCTCACCGTTCACAAACCAGTAACCCAGTTCCGAAAGATTGACACCCGCCGAGCCCCACGCCAACAAACAATGTAGCAGCTCCCGATTATCGGAGACGAGCTCAACAGTCAAAACCCCGTCAGGATCCCTTCGTGCGGAGGCTGGGGATTCATTTAGCCGAGAGACGATCAGCTCGTTTTCGACAAATCAAGTTGCATCCTGCTCAGCGTCTTGTCAACGGCAGCTGAGCGTAGCAGCTACTTTCGGACCGCTCACACGCACTTATCTCCGTAGATAAAAGCCAAATCTTGGAAAAGGAGGGTCTGTAGTCTAAATGGCGCAGTAGCAGCTGAATGTATTACTTTTGCAATGTCCAAAGAGGAGGATGACAAGGTAAATGAAGAATGGCGAGTTACAAACGAGCCCCAATAGGCTAAAGCCAGGTCCCTGGTAGGACATATACGTCGTTGACACCGTCCATGGTCACCAAGTCGGGCTGATTGCGGTCTGACCGGTTTCTATATATTAGCTTCTCGAATCGTCTTGTGCTATGAGTAATGATTAATCAAACTGTCTCTTCTCTCTCGAAAGCACACGAAAGCCTCAAACTTCAGTCACCATCGCTCTCTATCTCACTGCAACGGCTCGTCACCACGTCAACTACCTACACGACCATGAAGTGGCTCATCCTCGCCATTTGCCTCGCCGCCCAAGTCTTGGCTCACGCTCGCTTTCACCAATCAATGTACGCCTACATGTACTCCCGTTGCAGGTTCGGCATCAAAGGCTACGTGCTGCACTGCAACGGCCAGCACATCGAGCTTTCCGTTCAGGGCAACGGTCGCTGGGCCGTTTCGTCCAAGAATAACAGGTTCACCTCGGTCGAGAGCCTCGACGGTCACTGGTGCTTCCGTGAGGAACTCATCTGCAGGAATGCCGGTGAAAGGCTCTCCATAGCCCCCTCTCTCAATCTCTACGGCTGGAGTCTTGGTCGGATCTGGGGATTCAAGGGAAGCGAGGCGCCGGAACATGTGGAGAAAGTGATCGAGGTTGGACTCTGTACCAGAGACGCGTTTACTGGAGAACGTACCTCGTGGTTTTCTCCTGGCTGGCATCGCATCGAGTTATCCGCTGCCTAAGTAGCTACGCTATATAGGCGACTTTCATATTCCTCTAGAGGCGGGCTTTGCGTTGTCAACGGCTGTCCAACCGATTCGACTTGGAATGTTTGTCTTGGATGTATTCGAATACAAGATCCTGAGGTTGTTGTCGAGTCCGTTACTCGCGCCTGTGTTTGCTGCTTAAAATCCATCACACGGGATTAGGGTTGGGGTTAGGGTCGGGTTAGGGTTCGTCTCGTCTCAACCAGCACCCATGCCTATCACTTTCAGGCTTTCAAAACAGCAAGAGACATCCATCCAGCGACCTCATGACTTCAATTACTTCCAGTTTCATCATTCCTTAGTAAACCCCTGAGCTGTAGATACCTCGAACCTCCCGCTGTCATCTTGACGCCTTTTCTCACCCACCAACGCACTATATTGTACATAACCCGATTCCCGCCCCTGTCCAACGGGTCGACGACTGTTGACGTGAGTGGCCTCCCTGCGTCGCCCCGAGGCCTCTCACTTGGCGAAGTGGAGGTCGAAGCCCAGCCATTTGCGCTGCAAGACTTGTTCGACGGACAGTCCGGGGTAGCCGTAAGTCAGGGGCAAAAAGAAATACCAGTTCGCCGTGGCGACAGCCAGTATCACGGTGGTGGCGATCCAGGTACCCGCCATGCTCTGGCCAGCGAGCCTCTCGCGAGCAGTAATGTGTCTCTTGGGGCTCTCCAACGTCTTCTTCTCTCCCTTTATGACCCGCGTGCGCTCTCGTTCCTCGGATTCGGGGTGCTCCGAGGTGAAGACGAATTCGACAATGGCACCCGTGACGAGGCACGAAGCCAGATGCGCGGGGAGGTAGTGGTGCAGGAAGAGCTGTCGGCCCATGAGGAAGAAGGGAAAGTAGTGCGTAGCCCAGGCTAGCCAGAAGAAGCCCGCCGAGTTGTACAGCCGGGAGCGAGTACCTGTGACTCCGTCAGTTGCGTTGCGGCCGGGAAAGGAGCTGCGACACTCACGATGATCCAGACAATCCACACCGCGCCTCAGTGACACTTGGTCGGCGAGAATGATGCCAGCAAAGATGCACAGGACGCCGCTGGCGAGCCACCAGCCCACCAGGTTGCCGACAAAGTAGATCTGCTGCCGCGTATCGTTGTGAGTCCAGAAGCTCACGCCGCGGAAGAGAAAAGGCCACTGGTACGGATGGCTGGCGTAGGGGTGGCTGCTGGTCAGCTTGTTGTTGTGATAGAACATTGCCCTCTGCAGCTCCAGCCACTTGCTGATGAAGGGCATCGTCTTGACCTGGCGCTCCGGCTTTTCGCGCCGCTTGTCGTCGGCGGTCAGCGAGGGAACCTCCTCGACGTACCAGACATTGGAGCTCGGGGCGATGTTCTTGTTGCCGTTAATCTCCTGTTGCCGGTGGCCCCAATCGGGAAGCGGCTTGGTATGAGTCCACATGGCCACCTTGCTCGGGTTGTGAATCAGCTTGAAGTGGCTGGCCACCGACTTGAAGTCCTGGCCCTCCTTGCCGTGCTCGATGCGGATCTCGAAGACGGTGTCATTGACGCGAGTGCCGTACGCTTCCTCGACCGAAACGCAGGTGAACTCCTGATTGGTGGGATAGTACGGAGACGCGACATCGTGTGAGAGGAGCATCTTGTCCGTGGCCATGTGCCTGAGCCGCACCAGGTGATGGTTCAGGACCTTGTTACCGAGCTCCTTGTTGTCGTCCAAGGGAAGGATCTGCCAGTAATTGTTGGTGTCGTTGTGGGGGTAACCCGTCACCTGCTGGCCCTGACTGGAAACGCGGCCATCGTCGTACCTCAGGGGGTAACGGTCGTCGTGGCTGTGGAGGTAGGTCTTGGTCTCCTTGTGCCTGATGGTGATGGCGTCGTAGTAGTTGATGTCGGTGGACTGCGCCAACATGACGTTGTCGCTCAGCGTTTCCTGGAACTGAGGCGTCATGAAGTCATCGCCGGGACCGGATCGCGAGAGAACGGCGAAGTGGACCTGGAACCAAAACAGGTAGAACAAAAAGGGCAGAAGGATGAGACCAAAGGCGCGCGCGGCGAAGTGCTTGCCAAACTCGACGAGGTTGATGGCGCCTCCGGGCCTCTTGATGTCCAACAGGTCCCAGAGGTCAATAGCAACTGCGGAGCCGATGGTGACGAAGGCGAAGAGGCCGACGTACTTTGTGGAGATGTCGCAGGAGAGGGCGAAGCCGGTGAGTATCAGCCACTTCCACCACTTCCTGGCAAAGGGCTGGTGGCGCAGCTTGTAAAACTTTATGTAGCATAGGAGGCTGCAGGCCATGGCGAAGACGAGGGTGGCGTCGAGGAGGATGAGACGGGTCTGGCCGATGTGAGCATTGTCCAACAGAACCAAGCCCGAGGCTATGATGCAGGCGGGGATGCTGTAGCCAGATTCCCACATGATGAGGTACGTGACCGAGACGGTGAGAGCACCGAGAATGGCGGGGAGGGCGCGAAAGGCCACGTAGGGGACATGGTTGGCGATGTACGAGTCGCCGATATTCTCGAAGTGGAAGTGACCGTCGTAGCCAACGAGCCATCCCATGAAGGCGAACAGGAGTTTGGCGAAGGGTGGGTGGACGTCGAAGAAAAAGGTGCGTTCGAGGTAATAAGAGGCGAACTGCGAACGGGTTCCCCAAGTCAGCAACTGAAGGCCCACGACGACGACGGGGCCACGCCAAGCAGACGCACCTTTCCAAAGTGCACCTCGTCGAAGACGACTTCATCTGGATGGCCGATGCCCCAGAAGCGGGTGACAAAGGCGAGTATGGTGATGATGATGAGGGAGACTACATGACCGCGCTCGCCTTGAACGGTCTTCTTGCGTTTGGCGGCCTTGGAAAGCTTGTCGAGCTCATCCTCGAGGGTCTGACGGGGCGATTCGCCGCCACCAGGCTTCTTTGAACCAACGGTTCGATGCCGCAGGCCATTCTGCGGCGGTGGGCTGGAAGGCATTGTCTGGAGATGTCAACGAAAGCCTTCCAGCGATACCTAGGTAGGTAGGTGTGGGTAGGTGATGGGTGAGGTGATGAGGTGGGCGCAAACTGGGAGAAAGGGGGCCAAGGCGAGGTGTTCCCGCGTCGTGGGCAGGGATGAGAGCTGTGCCGCGTATTCGTACATACATATGTACATAGAATGAGGGCCGCGCGAATAAGAGGGACCGCCGAGAAACTTGACTCACCGGAAATTCAAGGGACGCACAAAGGGAAGACGGTCGAAAGAAAAGAAGAGGATGGAATGGAATGGGATTGATTTGGTGCGGTGCGTCTAAAGGTGGAAAAATTGGAACCTCCCGCCCGTAGCCGTACCCTGTATGTATGAGTGTGTGTACATAGCCTGTAGCCTGTAGCCTGTAGCCTGTAGGTCATCCAGTGGCACCCGCTCCGTGCTATCACCAGGCGGGAATGGCGCTCGGAGCCCTTGAACTGACCGCTGTCCATCCGCGGCCCGGGGGGGGTCGTCAGTTTGGGTTCCAGGGCTTCAGGGGGTGGGGGCTCCTTGGCGGCGGCCGGGTCCCACTGGAGCTGCGCGAGCTAGAAGAACCGGGCATCCACCACCAAACCACGCCACGACCATGGAAGTCGAATGCGAGCGTCGAGTCAATGTGGTTGGCTCATCAAAGCCGACGATCCGGCCACTTGGTGTTTGCCAGCTTGTCATATGATTTCTGGTTCTTCGCTGTTCTCGTCGGCGTTGCCCGACGTCGTTCTTATTCAGTACTAACACGCCGTACGAACAAACACGTGCAAGGGTCGTATCAGTTTAGGGGATGAAGCAGGGACTTAATATCGTGAGAACGCCTTTTCCTGCTTCCCGCGTCTGAGCTTCTGCCAGTCATGATGAGATTGGGAGGCTAACTACAGAGGCTTGTGCCCTCTGTGGCGTAACATCGTTGTTACATATACCCTACACAATATGCCCTCAACGGACTTCGTGATGTGCCCCACCGTGTGACCCCTTCTCCTCCCACATGGCCGATCCATCCACTACCAAAACTTGCTTCAACCGCCCACAACCGCCTCGTCTTCCATCGCAGGTATGTCGTCCGTTCTACTCAGACGCTCGTCTCGCGCCTTGACCTTGTCGCTTCGTCGTCCTCTGACTGCCGCGCGCCTCAGCTCCCGATTCCGCGTCTATTCCATCATGGCGGACCAGCAGCAAGTCGTCTTCACTGCCAACGCCCCCACGCGTAAGTCTTCCCCTTGTCAACCGTCTATGCTCAATCCGGCTCATCCTCGTCTACTCCAGCTCTCGGCCCTTACGTGAGTCGATCCCCCCATCAGTGATCGTAAAAAAGGTGAAGAAGCCGCCCTAATTCGTACCAGTCTCAAGCCATCAAGACCCCCACGGCCATCTACTGCTCGGGCCAGATTCCCTTGACCTCCGATGGCGTAATGATCGAGGGCTCCATCGCCGAAAAGACGACGCAGTGCTGCAAGAACCTTGAGGCCGTCCTGACCGAGGCCGGGTCTTCCCTCCGCAAGATCGTCAAGTTAAACGTCTTTCTGTCCGACATGGCTCATTTCGCCGTAAGTCCGGTGATTTCTTCCACACTATTGGAAAACCCCTGTCTTACGGATCTTGCCTGTTCGTCGTCTAGGAGATGAATTCCACGTATGAAAGGTTCTTCCCTCACAAGCCCGCCCGCAGCTGCGTGGCCGTCAAGACGCTTCCCAGGAACGTCGACGTCGAGATCGAAGCCATTGCCCTGCCCTAGGCGGTCTCTAGGCTGGAACCCGCCGTCGTCCGTCTAGCCTCAGGGACATGAATGCTGCGCACGCCTTTGCTTTGCCTTGACGGTTGTCTTGCACTCGCTAGGACCAGTGAAATGAAGCTATAACGAAATTTTAAACTGCACGTATTGTACGGCTCTATCCTGCATCTGGCTGGTCCCTGCGTCAGGCGTTCCAAATAACTACTCTACCATCCACCCCGCTGGCTAAAGAAACACTCAGTCGTGTGTTTCCCAGACGAAACATGGTGCAAAAAGTACTCACAAGTAAACTTGGTCACGCGGCCACCCGAGGATTCGTAAGGCCGGATCATGGTGATGGTGTTTTGGTGAATCGTCTTGAGCTGCGTGTCATCCTTGACCTTGCCCTTCAGATCCATCTGTCTAAACATGTTGAGGGCCGACTCTTCGCGCTGCGTGCCAGCACCCTGGCTGGCCTTGACGTTGACGACACCTACGAGCTCCCAGCCCGACTCTCCACCTTTGAAGCGGAAGGCCTCGCAATCGTACCCAGCCGCGATAATCTCGCCTTCGCTCTTCCAGAAGAGACTCTTGAAAGGGAGCAGCTGGGACGAGATGGTGAGGACTGCCCTCGGCGGCTGATCCGGCCCGCTCGGATATACGACGGTGATGCTGCTGTCATGAGCCGCAAACGCCAGGCTGTCGCCGCTGGGCGAAAAGGCAACCGAGTGTACCCAGCCGGCCGAATTGTTAAGGTATTCCCCGCAGACGGTGTTGAAGGGAAGCCTCTCACCCCAAACGCCGGGCTCCGGCTTGGTGTCGACCCCCTTTATGAAGCTGGAAAAGACGCGAGCATGGGCGTCGGTCGACCCAGCTGCGAGCAGAACCGAATTGGGGTGCCAGGTGACGCTGGTTATTGTGCTGCGGATCGGCTTCTTTAGGTGCTTTGACACCCACCAGTCGTTTTCCGCCTCGAAGTAGCAGATGGCGATGACGCGGTCTCCGGATCCGACGGCGAACTTTGATTCCGAGGGCGACCATCGAACAAATGTCGCTGCCCGACTGATGCGCAAGAGGACGAGAGTCGGCTTGTAGCCCGTGGGGGAAGGCTCCCAGACGATGGCGTTGCGATCTACAGCATGTTAGACCCCGAACGAGGCGCGGGATGGGCCGACGAACCCTGCGAGCACGAAACGATTCGACCGCTCCCCGAGGCTATGTCGACACTGGTGACCGTCTTATCATGGTCTTTGAGCTCGTGCTTCAGCTTAAAGGCATCGCCGACCTTGCTGTAGAGCTCCACCGCCGTATCCCGCGTCACGGCCAGCGTCTTCCTGTCGGCCGAGAACGAGTGGTCGGCGATGGGGTTGTGAAACAGATGGTGAGCCTCTGGAGCAGCCATTATAGCAGGCGGTAGGAGTATAGCTCTCTACTACCGAGACGAAGTCGAGTGATGAATAGTTCGAAGGTCCGGAGAGGACGGCCGGAGGAATTGGCGGCTCTTGGCTTGCATCATCGCCGGATTAACTTGAGCTTCGCTTACCTAACGAATCATGGCTAGCCCGAGCGCGAGGCTGGCGATCAAAGGTACAAGATACATACCTACCTACCTAGGTACCCGCTGCTCAGCACCGCGAGCCTCCTCAAAATTTCGACTTCGACAGCGAAGATACATTTACCCGATCCACTATCAACGACTTGTCCAGTTTGTGCCTCCTTCGCAGAGTCAGGCCCCAAGTCTGCACCACAATGGCGTCCAAGGCACCCGGCCGCAGCCTGGCGCCAAACTCGTCTCTCCCGAACAAGGTCCAATCGACGCCCCCGAACCAAACGTGAGCTCAAGTCCTCCGTTTTTCATTTTCTTGTGAACTGGGAGGTCTGATTCAAGCTATCAAGTCTCTATGTCACCAACCTCCCGTCCAACAAGATTCAGAAAGCCGATTTGCGAAAGGGGCTCTACATGCTGTTTTCGACGTACGGCCCTGTGCTCGACGTCGTCTGCCTCAAGACGATGAGCATGCGAGGCCAGGCTCACATTGTCTACCGAGACATACAAACCTCAACTCAAGCCATGAGACATTTGGATGGACAGAATTTTCTGGGACGCCCGATGGTGCGCTGCCCGTTCAGGCGCCGCTGCAGAGACACGGCTGATCAGCAGTAGAAAATCGAGTACGCAAAGTCCAAGTCAAACTTTGTGTCAAAGCTGGACGGGACGTTCAAGATACCGAGCACCTCTACAGGCGCCGTCAGCGTCGAACAAACGGAATTACAGAAGAGCATATTTGATGCCCCGTTCCCTGGCTCTGCTCCGACAGCCGATGACTCTGCGAAAGATCAGGATCAGCCCATGACGGAGGCCAACGCGGCCGGTAGCCGTGGTACGAAGCGGCCTCGCGACGAAGGGGACGAGAGCGAAGAAGACGTGGCGATGGAAGAGGACAGCGACGACGAATAAAGTTGCCTCTTCTGTTTTCATTGCCGTGTCCTGCGGCAAGAAAGCTGAAGTGGAGCTCCGATCTACTGTAAGGCCATTTCTGTCGGCACCCAGAGGCCGATGCACCCCCCGACGAGTCCGAGCCAGATGATGAGATAGTTTTCGAGGGAACATTGGAATCCCGATATGGCGTCTCCGAGAAGGCATGGATGGATGAAGAAGGCTGGCACCCCCGTGATGGGGTGATGCTGAGACGGGACCGTCAGCGCTGACCCGGTCGATACTGTTAGGCTTGCAGACTTACGTCGGCCGATATACCCCCTATGGCGCCTTGTCCTCGGAGCCTACTCTTGTACTCGTCGGGAACCAGGCGGCGAAAGACTGTGTCGATGTCAAAGGCGGCTTCATCCCCTTGGAGGTGGTGAAGGGTGAACCAGAGACAGGGAATCCTGTAGGTCGGGTGGAGATGAATCTCATAGACAACATGAGCAACGTCGCCACGTGGGCTGTCTTTGACGATGACCGCCTGGGACTGGTCAGGGCACGTGAAAAGCAGATGAGACGATGGAGCATCCCGTACCGAATCAGACTCCTCTGCACCGATCATGTCGGCGTCTGCCCCGTCGTGGTCCTCGAAAGACACTCTCCCCATGGCGTCGGACAGATCACGGCAATCCGCCATGGGCTCCAGAGGGCGCGTGATCTGGACATAGGTGGTGTAGCTGCCGTCGATGGAAAAGACGTGGTCGAGCGCGGCACACAGTCTGAGCCTCCATTGCCTCCGTAAAGGGCCCAGTGTTGCTTGACGATATCGGCGATCGAGATGATGGCAAGCAGTAGAGAATTCGGCTCGGTCAAGCGAGGGAAAATGCTTGATTCCGGCCATGGCGCGGGCAGTTAGGCAGACTTCAAACGCCGAAGGAGTTGGGCATCGCGGGTCGTGGCCCCGTAGGTCGATGCGCAAGTAATCACACTGTAGAGGTACGAGGTTTATCCGTCTGGGCTGCCGGATTAATCGGCTTTTGGTCGGGCGGCTGCAGCTCAGTTTCAGCGACTTATCTATTGGATGGTATTCCGATAGTGCTTTTACAGTGACGAAACTGTGCCTACGCGCCCCCTGCCTCGGACAGCCGCTGGTATTAAGCCAAGACGGACACATGCCAGAGTGTTTCGACGAAGCCTTTCTCCTCAGATACATACATACATACAATCATCCTTCCGTCCGTCTCGCCCAGCGACGTCTCGAAATGAGCCTGCCGGCCTCATGATTCGCGATCCGTTCGATATTCACCGGAAGAAGGCGTTTCGAGTGACGGCCCTGCGAGCAGCGCAGAACATCAAGGACTCGGCGGTTCAGGCCGGCGCTCAGGTCCTCGACATGTCGTTTTCGGTCCCCAAGAACCTGCCCGACTTTGGCGCACCGCATCGAGATCTCGAAGACCGCGCGTGGGCATCGGTGGCCCGACGAGGAGCCGGCGCGGGCGCCAATCTGCTCAACAACGTCCAGGGGCGCGTGACCGGTGCCTTGGACCGGGAGTCGCTGCCCATGTACAAGGACAAGCCTTACACGTATGCACCGTCGATGCGGAGGCGGCCGTGGTGGCGGCGGAAGCGGATGCTGAGCACCGTCGCTCTAGGCGTCCTGGCCCTGCTGTACCTGACGGGCAACCTCCCCGGCGGTGGACGCAACGGCGGCGGCGGCGGTGGTGATGGAGGCAGGTTTCTTTGGATGTCGACGCAGGGTCGAGACGGCGGCGACTGGTCGGAGCGGCGGCAACACGTGGTAGAGGCTTTCGAGCTGAGTTGGGACGCGTACGAGCGTTACGCTTGGGGTGAGTGACGGTGGCCGGTAGTGAGCTTCAGAAGTCGCTGACGATGGCCCCCGATAGGTTACGATGAGTATCACCCTCAATCCAAGACGGGGCGGAACATGGCACCCAAGGGTCTCGGCTGGATCATCATCGACTCGCTCGACACGATGATGGTGATGAACCAGACGAGGCGGCTCCGTCACGCGCGCGATTGGCTCTCCAAGTCGTTGACGTGGGAGCAGGACCAAGACGTCAATACGTTTGAGACGACGATCCGGATGCTAGGCGGCCTCCTTTCGGCGCACTACCTCTCGACCGAATTCCCGGACATGGCGCCTCTGGAGGAGGACGACGCGGGAAACCCCGGCGAGGACCTGTATCTGGAAAAGGCCAAGGACCTCGGCGACCGGCTGATGAGCGCGTTCGAGTCGCCGTCGGGAGTGCCGTACGCCAGCGTCAACCTGGGAAAATACGCGGGCATCGCATCGCACGCGGATAACGGGGCGTCGTCGACGGCAGAGGCGACGAGCGTGCAGCTGGAGTTCAAGTACCTGGCCAAGCTGACGGGCGAGAGGAGCTTCTGGGATAAGGCAGAGAAGGTGATGGAGGTGGTTGACGGAAACGAGGCTCAGGACGGGCTCGTGCCCATCTTCATCTACGCGACGACAGGCGAGTTCCGCGGCAGCAATATCCGGCTGGGCAGCCGAGGCGACTCATACTACGAATACCTGATCAAGCAGTATCTACAGACGAATAAGCAAGAGCCGGTTTACGAGGACATGTGGCACGAGGCGCTACAAGGCGTACGCAAGCATCTGGTGACGTACACGGAACCGTCGAGATTCACCATCATCGGAGAGCGACCTGCGGGATTAGACGAGGCGCTGTCGGCCAAGATGGATCACCTGGTTTGCTTCATGCCGGGGACGATTGCGCTGGCAGCGACAGGAGGACTGACGGAAGCCGAAGCGCGACGACTGCCGACTTGGACGAAGCAGAAGGACGACGACATGCGACTGGCCCGCGAGCTGATGCAGACTTGCTGGGGAATGTACCGCTTCATGCCAACGGGACTGGCGGCCGAGATCACGCACTTCCGGACGACGACGCCCCCTCTTCCGGAGTCGGCGCCGCACCGGGCCCCCACCGACTTTGACGGGACCGAGTGGCGACGGGACTTTGAGGTCAAGCCCAACGACGCGCATAACCTGCAACGACCAGAGACGGTAGAGAGCCTATTCTACATGTGGCGCATCACGGGCGAGGTGCAGTACCGAGAATGGGGATGGGACATGTTCCGATCCTTTATGAATCACACGGCCGTCGCGGACGGGAGCGGCTTCACCAGTCTCGGCGATGCGAGCGTGGTGCCGCCCGTGATGAGGGATAACATGGAGAGTTTCTGGCTGGTGAGTCTTTTTTGCGAGAAGTGAAGGGATGGATATATATGCTGATGATCAATCTTCTATCTATCTATCTAGGCTGAGACGCTCAAGTACATGTATCTTCTCTTCTCGCCGGATGATGTGCTGCCGTTGGATAAGATGGTATTCAATACGGAGGCGCATCCGCTGCCGAGGTTTGATACGACGGCGATGTTGAAGACGGGGTGGAAGCGTAAGGCGCGGGATGGTGGCGAGGAGAAGAAGAGTTTGTGAGGACATGTACGAATACTACCTATCATGTACTTACCTACCTACCTGCCTACTTCTATAGAAGGGCATCATGTTGTTTCTTGATACCTACCTACCTACCTGACTCCAACCTTACCTAGGTAGTCTCCCTACCTCCTACTCACCAATACATACATATGTATATTTCCACATGTTCTAATATCTATGTTAATATCTATTATGTATGGATCCCACGAACCAATGCATGGAATCAGCCTCCCTCCCCCCTCTCTTACCGGCATATTCCCAAAACGGCAGAACAGGCGGCGGCTGGGACAAGAGGAGGCTGTGATGAAGCAGCCCGAGGTTCCCAGCTGATGTAGCCCGGACGTCTCCTCGGCCGCACGGAGGGATCAAACCGGTACCTCATCGGTACATCCATACGAAAACACAACATACCCACCTACCGACCTACCCTTGACTGACGAAGTCGCGATGAGGAACGGCCAACGTGTGTGTGGGGGTGGGGGAGGGTTGGAAGGGAAAAAGGCTTCAGCAAACCAACAACTGCCTCCCTGTCATCATCATCATCATCATCATCATCATCATCATCATCTACCCAACCTGTATTCGTATGTATATATCTCTCTCTCTCTCCCGACAGCTCGCCCGATTTGCTTACCTACCTGGTAGTCCAACCAAGCCCAGCCCAGCCCAGCCCAGCCCGTCATCCCAACCTCACCGCCATCACAACAGTCAGCAACCAGCAGTGCAACACAGCCTCTCAACCGTATCACCTCAACCCCCCCAAAACCATGCGATAACCAACAACCACACACACACACACAAAAAAAAAAAAAAAAATTTACCCCCCTCCCTTCCATGGCGCCTCCAGACGTAGAGCTCGGCCCCGTCGAGGTGAAAGCAGAGTCTCTTACGCACGGAAGCTCCCACAGCATGCTAAGCAGCCATGAAGCGAACCGACTGCGGCGTTTCGTCGATGGCTTCAGACGAGACGCCGACTCCGCCCTGCTCTTCACCAGCGATCCTCTCCGAAATACCTCGACGGCCACCACCTCATCAGCCCATTACTACGACCTCCGACTCGCAGCCCTCGAGTCCGCCGATACGGGACTGGCGCGGAAGCTCAAGGGGAGGCATCTGCAGATGATAGCCATAGGCGGCTCCGTCGGAACGGGCCTGTTCGTCGCGTCCGGGAGATCTCTGAGCGCGGGGGGGCCGGCGTCTTTGCTGATCGCGTTTTGTGTCGTTGGTGCTATGCTGTATTGTACGTGTCAGGCATTGGGCGAGTTGGCTGTCATCTTTCCCATTGCCGGATCGTTCTCTTCCTGGGCGACGCGGTTTCTTGATCCGTCGTGGGGGTTTGCTATGGGGTGGAAGTCCGTTTGTTCTTCTTCTTCTTCGCCTTCTTCTTCTTCTTCTTCGTCTGTCGGATTCCTGGCCACTGTTGCTGATGAGCCTGTAGTTATGCTCTTCAATGGCTTACCGTCTTGCCGCTGGAAATCATCGCCGCCTCCCTCACCATCCGCTACTGGAACTCGGACCTCTCATCCGCCATCTTCGTCGCCATCTTCCTAACCGTCATAACCCTCATCAACCTCTTCGGCGTCAAAGGCTACGGCGAAGCCGAGTTCACCTTTTCCCTCATCAAAGTCATTGCCGTCATCGGCTTCATGTGCGAAACCCCAAAACCCCCCGAACCCTTCTCTTACCTCTCCATCCCCCTCACAAATGAAAACACAAATCCAGCCTCCTCGGCATCGTCCTCAACTGCGGAGGAACCCCGGACCGCGGCTACATCGGCACCGAATTCTGGCACGATCCCGGGGCCTTCAACAACGGCTTCAAGGGTCTCTGTAGCGTCTTCGTCACCGCCGCCTTCGCCTTTACCGGGACTGAACTCGTCGGTCTCGCGGCGGCCGAGACGGCGAATCCACGCAAGTCCCTCCCCACGGCCATCAAGCAAGTCTTTTGGCGCATAACTCTCTTCTACATCGTCGCCCTCACCCTCGTAGGCCTCCTGGTCCCCTACGACGACGAGCGTCTCGTCGTCGACGGCTCATCCAGGACCTCGGCAACTGCAAACGCCTCCCCCTTCGTCATCGCCATCGAATCAGCAGGCATCCAGGTCCTCCCCTCCGTCATGAACTCCGTCATCCTCGTCGCCGTCCTCTCCGTCGGAAACTCGGCCGTCTTCGGCTCCTCACGAACCCTCGCCGCCCTCGCCAAACTAAACCAAGCCCCCAAAATCCTCGGTTACGTCGACAGGAGAGGTCGTCCCCTCGTCGCCATCGCCGTCGCCGTCGCCCTCGGTCTCCTCGCCTTCTTGTCCGACATGCAGCATCGCTATCCCGTCCTCGACTGGCTGCTCGCCATCTCGGGTCTCTCCACCGTCTTCACCTGGGGCTCCATCTGTCTCTGTCACATCCGCTTCCGGGCTGCTTGGGCCCGCTCCGGTCGCTCCCTGGAAGACGTCCCCTTCGTCAGCCAAGTCGGCGTCACCGGATCCTACATCGGCCTCGCCCTAAACTGTCTCGTCCTCGTCGCCCAGTTCTGGGTCGGTGCATTTCCCGTCGGCTGGCGCGCCATGCCTCTCCATCAGCTCCTCCGAAACTTCTTCCTCAAATACATGGGCGTCCCCATCATCTTCCTCTTCTATCTCCTTCACAAGCTCTTCTACCGCACCACCTACGTCCGTATCGGCGACATGGACGTCGATACCGGCCGTCGCGACTTTAACCTGCCCGTTCTTCTCGCTCAGGAAAGGGCTGAGCGCGCCAACTGGCCGAGGTGGAAGCGCTTCTACAAGTTTATGTGCTGACCTCGCGTCTTGTGTCTCCCTGAATTCGCCTTTTAGCAAGCCTTTTTTTCCATTCTGATTTCCTCTTTGAACCCTCTTTCTTCTGTTCCCATCAAATCGACCACGGGGCAACCTTGTCGGATTGGGTAACGGAGAATAAATGATACCTACATACATGTTTGATTCCATCTTGATTCCATACCAACTACATATAAACTTGGCTCGTCTACTCGTGCGTGCGGTATACCGCCTTGCCTCACTCCCACGTCGACCTTTGCCTCATGTCATGTGCGTCTTTATTCTCTAATAAAGTGCGATTTCTCCCTGCCTACATGAACAAGCCCCGTCATACCTCCGAAAGCCCACGGCGCACAACACCACCACCATCTGCAGCCACGCCCATCAAGGCTACACAGACGACATACAGCGGGAGACGCCGTCGGGTCCTGGCATGGGGGGGGGAGGGGGGGACAGAAATGGAAACCACGGGAATCAAACATACAATACTGTACAGGTCGACAACAAGCCGATCAAGTCCAGTCGAGGAGTCAAAGTGCTCTTTCAGTCTCCAACCGAACGGGTAAAGGGTTTCGGCGCTCCTCATCAGTCGTGCAGACATGCCTTCGTCCAGTCGTCTCCGTCTCAGTGGCCGTAGAAGCTCTTCTGCGCCGCCGACACGTTGCCTCTCCGAGACGCCGGCACCTTGGGGGCCTCGTCGGCCTCGTCGTCGCCACCAAAGAGCCAGTTCCTGTTTGTGCCCTTCTTTCCGCCCATGCCGTCGCCGGCAATGTGGATGCCCTCCTTGTCGCCGCCCCGTTCGTTCCGTCCGTTGCTCTTCCTGCCCCCCATGCCGTCGCCGGCGATGTTGATGCGGTTGTCCTTGACCTGGCCGGGACGCGGCTGGTTCTCCTTCTGCGCGGCCGGTGACTGATCGTAGGCGGCCCAGTTGGCGTCCATCATCTTGACCGCCTTCATGCGTCCGTCGGGCACCTGCTGCGACCGTCGAGCGTCCGCGGCGGGCGAGTCGTCCGTCATGTCAAAGTGCGGGTCAAAGTCCTTGGTGCGATCTTTGAAGTTGGTAATGTTACCCAGGGCACGCTTGGGACTCTTGTCCGAGTCGACGAGGTTGTCCTTGTACAAGCCCAGACCCTCGTTGTGCGTCGCGCCGCGAGGCTTGGTGACAGGCCGCTCCTGGCGGGGCGCCGCCTCGCCGTCGTCCTGAAGCTCAAAATTCTGGGCGGCATCGCGGCGTGCCTTGCCGACGGGCTTCTCGGCCTCGTCGTTGTTCGTCTCGGGGTCCCAGGAGCGGGCGTCGGCTCGGCGGTACGACTTGGACGGCTTGGGCCTCTGGGGGGTGACAAAGTCGTCAAACGACCACTGACTGTCGTGCTTGGACTTGGGGCGCTCCCTGCCGGCCGAAGGCTTGATCTGATCCTGCGGGTCGGATCCGTCGGCGAAGTCGAAGTGGTTATACTTGCGGGGATCGGGTCTGATGAGTGATTTCCTCGTTCCGGCGGGCGACGTCTCCTCATCCTCTTCCTCAGGGTGTTCCTGGCCTTCGAAGATGCGACTGGGTTGGTAGTTTTTGCCCTGACCAGCCTTGCTGGGCGAAGCAGACCGGTTCCGATGTTCTTCCAAGGCTTCTGCACCCTCAGGCTCGTCGCCGAGAATCTCGGAGAAGCCGCGCTGACGGGGTCGGCTGCCTGCGTAGGGCGAGACGACGGAAGACGGCTTGGCGGACTCAATCTGCTCTCGGGGTGCGAAGAGCTCGAGCGACGCGTGGGGATCGCGAAGCGCGTTGGCCGACATGCCGCGAGCTCGAACGACAACGTCATTGTGGCCCAGAGGTGCGGGCGCGACTAGGCCAACCGCTTTGAGGCAGTTCTGGATCATGGAGAGCTGGTCTCGACCGTCTTTGATGGGCCAGTTGCGACCCGTCTTGCCAATGATTTCGAGCTGCTTGAGGAGCGAGCCCTGGTCCCATTGCTGGCGAATCTGTAGGATCTTGCCGTTGGGGTCGAGAGTGACAATGTGCATCTGTAAGAGAGAGGGGAAGTCAGTGCATGTATGACAGACAAGACGAGAATGGAGCATTGAGAGACGTACTATGGGGAGATTGGCAGTTCGATCAGACAGGAAATTGTCATCAAGGCCGGGGAGATAGACGCCGCCGCTGGTCAAGAACTCAAGATCGGTGTCGACCTCGAGGGCGACGATTTTACCGCCATCAATGGTGCTGAGAACGTCCTGCTTCTTCTTCTGGACCTGTCGCTGCAGGGCGCTCAGGTGCTTGACGATATCGGTGGCACCTGAAAAGGTAGTGGTGGTGGTGACATAGTGCAGCGTCGCGTCGTCAGCCAGCAGCGAGGTGCTGGGGGCCGCGAGGAACTGCCTGTATGTGGCAACAGCGGCAGCCATGGCACGGGACGTAACAAGGGGTTGGGGGGGGCAGGCTGTGCTTGTTGATGTGCCGTGGCACTGAGATGGATGAATGTGAGGCTCGGCGGTTGAGGCGTCGATGTTTGAGAGACGGAGGCAGGGAGACGTAGGGAGAGACGAGGCAAAGGCTGGGGCCGAGAGAAAAGATCGTCACAGGGGAGGTTGGGATGGGAAAGGATGGATGGAAGGGAGGGAGGGAGGAGGAGGAGAAAGGGCGAGAGGGCGAGAAAGGACAGAAGAGGCGGGAGGGCAGAGAGGAGATTTTGCACGTGTTGGGCAGGGCCAACGATTCAGTGAGCTGCCATGATACCAGCCACTGTAGAGGGACATGCAGGTAGGGGGGTACAGGACGTGAGAGGCCAGCGTAGGCGGTCATGCAGGTAGCGGGTACAAGGAGACGAGCAGGGATCGGATGGCACCATAATGCGCCATGCACCGTAGCTGGACCGCTACAGGTGCAGGTGCGTATTTTGCTTTTGAGCGTGTTTGGATCTGCAGGGCGAGCGCGTTGCTCGAGGGACGGGGAAGGGGACGTGGAGGAGATGGAGAAGGGGACCGAGGATGGGCGAGTAATCCGAGGCGCGAGCCACGTGTGTGGATGGAAACGTTATCTGTATGTAGGTATGTATGTATGAATGAATGAATGGATGAATGTATGTAGACGATGGGTAAGTACCCGCCGACCCGGTGAGGCAGGATGAGGACTAACAGGAGAGGAGAGAGGGGGTAGGGGGGGTTTCGAAGGGGCGGACCGTCTGTACATAGAGATCTAGGTAGATGCATAGGTACGAGGTATATGACAATCTATCGCTATCCTACCTAGGTCGGTATGCCGATACGCGCGTGTTGACGTGATTGATCTTGCCGCCTGTCTCTGTGTATGTACGCACATATATGTCTGGCCGCGATAACCTCAGACCAGGGGGGATATAAAGCTGATCTTAGCGTCTGGCCATTGTCAACAAATAAGAAGCCGCCGTTAGCTACCATAATCATCATCCAACGGCCGCGACATAGGACTTTGACCTACCCTAGAGCCCACCGTTGGACTCTGCCAACTGCCGGCATGGCGGGCCAAAACTCAAACCAACTGTGGGGACGACGGGGTGTTTCGTGATGCTGCGTAGCCGGTTTCATGACACTGCACCGGGGGAGCCGGAGAGGCGGCAAAAGGAAGGCTGCTCCACCGCTTGGTAATCTCTCGTTCCTCACGACGTCTGTGATACTTATACCCGGGGGCCGGGAGTCACATCGAGCAGCTCACTATTCGTATGTACATAGATACATACATATATAGCTGGTAGATGATAGAGGGAGATCCATGACTATCCATCCATACCTACCTAGCTCAACATCAAGCTATTATTATTCCTCGCAACGGCACCGTAGCATCTGGCGTCCAAGCATCGCACGCCCGGGAACGCCTCCACCAGGTAGTAGCCGCACGACGCCTCATCCGCCTCGCCTCTGCTCTCACTCCACGCTACCTAGATATTCGTAGGTAGGTACCTACCTAATGTGCGAAAGTAGGTAGGTAGGTAGGTAGATATCTAGATAGAGGTAGGTGTGTATGTAGGTACATACATATGTACAGGGGCCGACCGAGGCAGGCAAGGCTGCGTCGCACTGCATCGTACTGCAGTAACAGCTGACGCATCGAGGTTGGGTTGCGCCAATACTGCGTCTCTCAGTCACCATCTAAGATTCCCCCTGCCCCATTGTGAGCGTGAATGTTAGCGACAGACTCTCCTTCTTCGTCTCCGTAGCTGCCTCTCCCGAGTCTTCCCCTCTGCTTCCTTCTGCGGCTGTAAGCTGTCAGCTAGCGCGGTACCTCCCCTCCACGAAACTCCGGACGTCCACGTCGACCTCCGGCTCCCACTCAACGAACTACCTACCTACCTACCTACCTACTTGCCATCGAAGCCTCGTCCGTCATCCTCCTCCCTCCTCCCTCCTCCCTCCCCCTCTCCGTCTCTCGCGTCTCCTCTATGCTCGAACATCGCCAAACATGAGGCTCCGAGGCTCGGCGCCGTGGCGCATCCTGCTCGCGTCCCTCTTCTGGACGACGCTGGTCATCGCCAAGGATGCGCCCGACTTGACCGTCAACAAGTTCAACCATCCGCCGCTTTCCCTCCACTACTTCGAGGATAGCGATGTCGTCGTCTTCCACGATGTCGAGGAGCGCAACGTCTACCGCTCCAAAGACGCCGGAGTCAGCTGGTCCCGAGTCGACGCCGTCCCCGAGGGCAAGTCGGTGGCCCTCGTCATGCACGCCTCCGATCCCAAGTCGGCCTTTGTCCTGACGGCCAGCGGATCGCACTACAAGACGGACAATCGCGGTGACGGCTGGAGAGAGTTCAAGACAAAGTCAATGCCCAGCAAGTTTCAGCCCGAGATCCTCATCTTTCACGCCGACGACCCCAATCGCATCATCTTCAACGGCATGGACTGCGAGGGCATATTTTGCGACGAGCAGGCCCTCTATACAACCGACGGCTTCAAGTCTGTCAAGCTTCTGCGCTCCTTTACCGTGGGATGCTGGTGGGCGAGGTCCTCCAAGGCCTTTACCACGGGCGATGCCGAACTCGACAAATCGCGCGTCCTCTGTGTCGTCAAGGACCCATTCTCCTTCTTCCGACAGGATCAGCGCCTGCTCGTCTCCGACTCGTACTTTGCCGTCGCCGGCAACACCATTCAAGAGTTCGAGCCCAACGTCGACGGGAACAAGGGCGCCTCGGGCGTCATGAACTACGCCGCCGTCAACAAGTTCGTCCTCGTCGCCACCGCTTCGGCTCGCAGCGATGAAATGGCCCTTTTCGTCACCGGTGATACCATCAAGTGGCATCGCGCCATGTTCCCAACTGACGGGAGTCACGACCATTCCCACCGCATCCACCAGGAAGCTTACACCGTTCTCGAGGGCACCAATTACAGCATCCAGATCGATGTCATGACATCCCGGCCCTCAAACCCGATGGGGGTCCTCTTCACCAGCAACTCCAATGGTACCATGTTTACAGAGAACATCGCCTTTACCAACCGCAACATCAAGGGCCACGTCGACTTCGAAAAGATCTCGGGCATACAGGGCATCTTCCTCGTCAACGTCGTCGACAACGGCGACGAGGTCAGCAAGAAGAGCGCGAACAAGAATGTGGTGACCAAAATCACATTTGACGACGGCAGGACCTTTCACAAGATCAAGGTCGGCGACGAGACGCTTCACCTCCACTCCGTCACCGAGCTCGACAACGTCGGTCGCGTATTCTCCAGCCCGGCGCCGGGGCTCGTCATGGGCAACGGAAACGTCGGCAAGTCCCTGACGAAGCTCAGCGAAGCCAACCTGCACGTCTCAGACGACGCCGGCCTGACATGGCGCAAGGCCCTCGACGGCCCTCACAAGTTCGAATTCGGCGACTCGGGTTCCGTGCTCGTCGCCATCAAGGACTCGGTCAAAGAGGACGTCAAGGACTTCTCCTACTCCCTCGACCACGGCCAGAACTGGAAGAGCGTCTCCCTGCCCAACGACCTCAGCATCAAGCCCGGACTTTTGACTACGACGCAAGACTCGACCAGCCTCAAGTTCCTGCTCATGGGCCGCAGCAAGAAGACGTATCACTTGGTCGCGATAAACTTTGAAGGATTACACGAGCGGACCTGCGGTGAGGACGACATGGAGGACTGGCACGCCCGTGTGGACAAGGATGGGAAGCCGACGTGCGTCATGGGTCACAAGCAGACGTATCGCCGTCGCAAGAAGTCGGCCGACTGCTTCGTCAAGAACGAGTTCAAAGACCCCGTTCCCAAGTCGGAGGACTGCGAATGCGCCGACGTCGACTTCGAGTGCGACTACAACTTCCAGAGGGATGCCGACGACAAGAGCAAATGCAAAAAGGTCGGGCCCGTCCCAGTACCGGAAGGCGAGTGCAAGGGCAAGGCCGGGGGCACCTTCAAGGGGTCCAGCGGCTGGAGGCTCATCCCCGGCAACACGTGCAAGAGGACGAGCGGGCCGCAAAAGGACGACAAGGTCGACAGGGACTGCTCCGACAGCGTGACGGCCCCGACGCCTCCGGCCAGCGACAAGGTGACGAGTAAGCAGTTCGTCTTCGACTCCAAGCTCAAGGACTTCGAAAAGATGTACCTCGAGAGGAGCGACGCGAGCTCGTCGACGGACGAGACCATCATCGTCCGGCCGGCCGAGTACGAGGGCAGCGGACGGATGAAGGTGGAAAACCGGCTATGGATCTCGCACGACCACGGCAAAGAGTGGGAGCGCATCCTCAAGGGCGAGGAAGTCGAGGGCGTCTATCCTCATCAGTACTTCAAGGACGTCGTCTTCTTCACCACGACGGGCGACAAGATTCTGTACACGGTCGACCGCGGCCAGTCCTTCCACCCCATCAAGGCGCCCACGAAGCCGTCGTCTGGCGAAGTCAACCTCAGCTTCCACCCGGACAAGAAGGACTGGCTGATATGGCTGGGCGAGAAGTGCGAAAAGGTGGGAGACAAGAAGTCGTGTCACAACGAGGCGTCGCTGTCGACGGACCGCGGAGACAACTGGCGGACCATCGAGCGCTACGTCGAGCGGTGCGAGTTTACGGGCAACTCGGCCTACAACTTCCGCGAGACGAAGCAGATTGTCTGTCTCGTCAGGAAGGGGGAGAAGAAGGACGGTCCCATGTCGCTGGTTTCGAGCAACGACTTCTTCTTCGAGGACAAGACGACGCTCGAACACGAAGCAATCAACTTTGCCACGATGAGCGAGTTCATCGTCTTGGCCGCCAAGGACGAAAAGACCAAGGACATGTTGGCGCTCGCCAGTCTCGACGGCAAGCATTTCGACAAGGCGCACTACCCTCACAACTTCCGCAAGGGACACCAGAACCAGTACACGCTGCTCGACAGCTCGACGCACGCCATCAACCTGTTTGTGAGGACCGAGGGAGGGGCGGATCGGCAGTACGGGTCCGTCATCAAGAGCAACTCCAACGGCACGAGCTACGTGTTGAGCGCGACCGACGTCAACTGCAATCAGGAGACGTACGTCGACTTTGAAAAAGTGGCGGGCCTCGAGGGCGTCGTCTTGATCAACGTGGTGACCAACACGGACAAGAAGGAGAGGAAAAAGGTGCTGCAGACCAAGATCTCGCACAACGACGGCTCGGAATGGGGATACCTGGCGCCGCCGGCCAAAGACGCCGACGGTAAGGCGTATCAGTGCAGCAGCTCCAAGGGCGATGGCTCGTGCGCCCTCCACCTGCATCACTTCACCGAGCGGGACGATCGGAGACGGACCTTTGCGGCCGACACTGCAGTCGGTCTCCTGTTCGGCATCGGGAACGTCGGCTCCAGCCTGGGCGACGTCAAGGATGCCGATACCTTTCTGTCGACGGACGGCGGTATGACGTGGACCTGTGTCAAGAAGGGCGAATGGACGTGGCAGTACGGCGATCAGGGGTCCATCATGGTTCTGGTCCAGCGGGCGACTCGGGCCAACCCGGTCAAGACGAAGACGGTGTCTTACTCGCTCGACGAGGGCAGGACCTGGGCCGATCACCAGTTCTCCGACAGTGAAGTGACGGTGCTCGACATCACGACGCTCAAGTCGGGCACGTCTCGCAACTTTCTCGTCTGGTGCAAGTCCAAGGACAAGGCCTTTTCCGTCAACCTCGACTTTAGCGGCCTGGCCGGCAAGGCCTGCAAGTTCGACAAGGACGCCCCTTCGGACTCGGACTATTATCTCTGGTCGCCCAAGCACCCGCTGCAAGACGACGACTGTCTGTTCGGTCATGTGGCCCGTTATCTGCGCAAGAAGACGGACCGCAAGTGCTACAACGACCAGAGCCTGCAGCGGCTGTTTGACCACAAGAACTGCGCGTGCAGCCGGCGAGACTATGAATGGTGAGTTTCCCCCCTTTTGGGTTGCGTCTCTTGTCTGTACTCTTGGGAGAGACTGAGACGAAACGCACAGCGCGTACAACTACGAGCTCGATCAGCACGGCCAGTGTGCCCTGGTAGCCGGTCTCAAGCCCCTATCAGGCGACGAGTGGTGCGCCAAGCACCCCAACGAAACATCGTGGTTCGAGCCGACCGGATACCGCAAAGTGCCACTATCGACCTGTCAGGGAGGCAACGAGCTCGACAAGACGTCAACGGAACACGCATGCGCAGGCCACGAGAAGGAATTCGAGAAGAAGCACCGCACGTCCGGAGCCGCCATCTTCCTAGCCGTCACCATACCCTTCGCACTAGCCGGCGCAATCGGCTGGTACGTCTACCGCAACTGGGACGGGAAACTCGGCCAGATCCGTCTCGGCGAGCAGACCTCCACCTTTGACAGCGACAGGCTATGGATCAAGTACCCCGTCATCGCCGTCTCCGCCGTCGCGGCCCTGGCGACGGCCCTTCCGCTCATCCTCGCCGGCCTCTGGCGCTCCGCTACCGGCACGTACGGTCGCGTCAGGGGTGACGGTCGAGATGCCTGGTTCTCGCCCGGAACGAGGACTTTTACCACGAGGGATAGCTTCGCGCGCGGAAGGGGGGATTACGCCATGGTTGATGATGAGGGCGAGCTGTTGGGTCAAGACAGTGATGAGGACGTCTGATGTCTTCCCCCTTTTCCCTTCCCCCCCTTCTTACCCATCCATCGTCCTCATCACCCCCCCCTTTTCATCTCTGTATTCTCTCTCCCCATGTTCCTCCCGAGAAACACAGCGCAATCATCTCGGGACCGCTCCATGTATTTCCCCGCGCCCGCAAATGGCATCAGCCGGTCTGGCCTCACCTCACCTCAAGGTCGAGACCGAGCCCAAGAGGAGGCTAGGAAGAGGTAGGCAGGTATAGGTAGCGAGTAGCAAGTGTTCTACTACGAATGTACAAGGTTTTTTTTAAGAAAAAAATCCATCATGAATGGTTTCGCCGCGCGCTCAGACGCCTTCTTCGCGGGTTGTTGAATGCCGTGACACGTGGTCGTTGCGGGAAGATGAAAAGAAAGTGAAAGAGAGGGGGGGGGTGGGGGGGTTTCAATGGTGACGTTGATTAGGCGGGTCTTTCATGTGAAGATGGATGGGAAGCTTGGATGGATGGTTGCTACATTGATGATACAGTAAATCGAGGCTAAAGCTGGAAGAATGCAGGGCTATTCCCCCAACGCCTAGCCAGAGGTAAGGAGCAGCAAGTAAGTGTACATACAAAAAGGGGGTACATTAAGAGAAGAAAGGGGGAGGGCGCCCCCCCAAAAAAAAAAAAAAAAAAAAGGGGACAAGCAACTGGCATGCCATCTCCAACATCATGTCCTGCGGACGCGGTTCCAGAAGCGACGGACGACACCCCCATCGTCCGCTACATCCTCCGCGTCTAGGGCTGCCAGCTGCTGCTCGATGGCGGCCATGGGCAAGGGGGAAAGGGGCGCGTCATCGCGGGTATGCGACTTGCCACCGGCGACGCCCTTCTGCCAGCCGTACATGTGGTCCTCGCTGGAGCGAAGGTCGTGGCGGGTGAGCGTCATGCGGAGAGTCATCTCGCGCGACGAGCTTGTCGGGGCGTTGCCGTAGTCGAGCTTTGTGCCGGAGGCGGAGCCCGTGTCTTGACTGATGCGGACGGGTCGGACCGGGAGCGGCTTGTCGGGTGCGCCGGGTGTCTTGGGGGAGTCGGGTTCCGTGGCTGATTCTTCGCTGTATATTGAAGACGCGTCGTCTTGGAGGAATGTGTGTGGGCGGGGGGGATCGTGTCGTTTGCTTGGCTGCTCTTGGCGTCGCGCTTCTTGGCTCTGGACTTCTTCGATGGACGGGAAGCCGAACTCGATTGCTTCGTCGAACTTGTGGGGCGAAGCGAGATAGACCCGTAGTTTCATACGCGCCTCTGGGTCCTGGTAGTGAGACGCGGCCGTGTCAATCGTCGTCGTCGTCGTCGCCCCGTCTGGAAGAGACTGCCTCGGAGCCATCAAGGATAGGGCGCGTGATCTCCGTCGTACGTGTCCTGGGTTGCCGAAGACGGGGCTCGACGGGCTTGTCGGTGAAAGCTCGTCCTTGGTGGATGGGCGGCTAAAGGTGCCAGAACCGCGGCTGCCAAAGGGCAGCTTTGATATCGACATGTGGCGTCTAAACGACGGTCGACGAGTCCGGGATTTGGTGGGGGCGAGCACCTCGTCTCGGAGGTTGAGGTGATAGTCGTCGAGAAAGAGACGGAGGTCTAGCTTGTCGTCGGTCTCGAGCCAGCGGAAGCTATCATATATGGAGCCGGAAAGGTCCGGCTTCTGGTCGGTGTGGTTCTGCATCCTGGACGATGGACGGTATGGCGCGTTTGAACTAAAAGCTCTCGACTGCCGCTTGCCGATCCTTAGACAGGCCTCATCAGACGCGTCAAGGATGCTGGTGGAATGGTGCCGACGATGATCAGATCCGAAGCCGAACCTCTCGGAGAGACGGAATCGAGACGAGACAGGATGACGGAGAGGCGATGACGGGAGAGAGACGGAGCGGTGATGGTGGTGGGAGAGGTCACTGGCATCGGCAAAGCGTAGGCGCTCGAGCGTGGAGAAATACTACAAGAGGGTCAGCGAGCGCGGACGACAAGGGAAAGAGAAAAAGCAACAAGTAATAACGGTGTGCCGAGGGATGGCCTGTATTCGTATGTAAGTAGGAAAGGGAGTCTGTAGGGTTCTGTGATGCAAATGAGGGCGTAAGCTCCATGAGGAAAGGCTTGTCTCAGAGGCGAGGGCTAGAAGCGGAACGGATGGATGCCACGCTGCGCCCCACACGGCTCGAAGCCGGGCAGCTTGTCGAGCCGAGGAATGTCTGGTCGATAGAGGGCGGATAGGCCAAGGAAGCTCTCTCGTATTTGCTCTTGTCTGTGAGACTGTGGTGCAACGTGGGTGTGGGGAAGGTGAGAGGGATCAGTGACGTCTTTGGTCCTGACTGGATACGAGGTGAGCTGCCTGGGGGAGGTTATGAATGGCAAACTGGAGAATTATGTATAAAGGCGGGTGGGTTAGATAGTAGGTAGCACTCGGCCCCGGCTTTGGGCGCAGGGGCATATGCATGCTGTAGGTGCATGTGTGTGTGTGTGTGTGTGTGTGTGTGTGTGTGTGCGTGCGTGCGTGTGTATGTATGTGCTTTTTCCTTCGTTTTGTCCACTGATAGGTTTGTTTGTTTGGTCTTTGCCGTTTTCAGAAGAAGCGGTTGATGGCGTGAATATGTACGTATGTATGTAATGGTCCCTGAATCATGGCGTGCGACGTCCATCTATCCCTTTGCGACGGAAATTGAAGAGAATGCCAACAAACAGCTTGCTCACCTTTCGCTGGATGATGGGAGGGAGAGCGGCGAAATCAGCCTTGGTCATCAGGGTGTCGACGGAATCGGCGGTGCCTCGAGGCGGGCGAACGGGCGACGATGACGGGCGACGCAAGCAGTCGTAGCGAGGCGCGTGAGACCGGCTGCCGGCGTCGGTAGCTAGCAGGTTCCGTAACCGACGGAGGCTTCCCGAGCCGGAGCGGAGGCAACGGTGACGGTGACGACGTGGCGACGAGGGAGCACGGCTGAGGGGCTCGCACGTGGGATCGGGGACGTCGATCGTCATGGGGTCGGATTTGATGTCGAGGGAGGAAGCCAGGGCGGGTCAGAGGCGAAAGAAGATGACGAGGGAAGGGACTCAAGGGAGAGAGTGAAGGACGAGTTCGGACGAGGGAGGGAGAGAGGAAGAGGGAGAAGAAGAGGAAGAGGAAGAGGAAGTCGAGGAGGAAGTGGAAGAGGAAAGGGCGAGGACGAGGAAGTGGACAATGGAGGAGGGAAGCGAGAGATAGATGAAGTCGTTGAACGAGGCGTGAATCGTCGAAGATTTGATGAGTCTTGGAGAAAGCAGAGGGAATCATCCATCCTTGACCGATAGTGAAGTTGTGTGTGGGGAGATGAGCCCATTCGGGGAGGGGCGATGGAGGCTTCTCTCCGCCGGGGCCTCGGCACTGTGCAGGATCCTGGATACCTATTGTCGGCCTTTGTAATTCGTACATACACATACATTCGAATACTCATTGCACGATATGTAGGTGAGTAAGTTAGGTACTTTATAGGCACTCCACGTTCATCTCCAGACCCTCACCACGGCATCACAAGTTCCTCAACGACCTACCAGAGCGCACGCACAACCTTGGCAGGGCGGCACGCAATGTATGTACATACATACACACACACATACATAACACACATACATACAGGCCCGTGCCGGATCATGCACCCGTGTCCGTCACTGTGCTCCACGACGACGCAGGGGCAAGGCAGGAGACGTTCTACTCGGGCTCTCGTGCATGGCAGAACTGATGCTGACCAACCTCGTGCCAACCCACCAACTTACCTACCAACCTACCAACCTACCAAACTACCAAACTACCAAACTACTCCGACCTCCATGCCTCCACACCTGGGTAGATAGACTTCGGGCTGTTCAAGTCGACGGCCGATGCATCTGGCCGGCCCTTAGACCCGTCCCGACTGAGGTGGGGCGACCTATGTACTGGGAGCTCGGCCCCGTAAGTGGATAATAGCTGGCTGCGGCCCGCTGTGGGTCTCTGATCCACCTCCAGGCTCCGGGGAACGGGACGGCAGCCGACTATGTATATACCTGATGCTGGAGGCTTTAGCAACCCGCTCTATTCGTTTGTATGTATGTACTATTTACCCTCTGAAGGCAACTCGCCGTGACTGTCCGGAGGGGGCCCGGCTCTATCCGTAGACCGGAACCTATCCCCCAGCCTCTGCCGACCCCCTTTTCTTTTCCCTTTCCCCCCGGCGGTGGAGTCCCGCGTGCAGCAGTGCAACGTCTGTGCTGACCACATGGCATGGATGCTAGCAGTTCCGGCCTTGCAGTGCCATTGCTTCCTAGGTAGCTTAGACCTACATATCTACTTCGCAGTCTAGGTACCTGGCCGACTTCCTTGACGTGTTCGTGGCAAAGAAAGTGCTCCGAGACATGGAAGCTTCTTGCGTCGAAGCTTCTACGGCTCAAAGACATGGCTAGAACGGACAGCGACTCTGGACGACCGCCGATCAAAATATCACAACGGAACTTGTCCCGCTTTGGCGCACCGCAGTCGGTTTCATCGTGAATCATGCAGCAGCCATTCGGAGCCGGCGCTGAAACTTGCACGACAGAGCATCCTCTGGTCTTTTCCATCGCGATGCTTGCGTCTTCGTACACCCTGACACGACGCACCAACAGAGGCGTCGTGTTTGCCGCCTTCACTTGCGTAAACAATCGAGAGACGTCACCGTACTAGACTCTCGACTTGCCTGTCCAGCCGTCGTCATCGGCGTCAGCACTTGTCACGGTAGCGGCAAGCATGGGGTAATTTTATCTCTTGATCGAAGCTTGTTCTTCCGTCACTGTAGAAACATCTGCAAATCCCATGAAACAAAACATCCAGTGACCCGGCTTACACTGCTACTGGTTGGGCCCTTGTGCGTCCCGACGGGCAGCATCGATGCAAGCCAGCATCATCGTCACACATGAGCCTCTATCCGCGACGATCAACCATGGAAAAAGTCCCCTTCCTTCCGAGACGCGTAGCACCTTGATCGGAGAAATTCGTCAATCCCAAGTTCCGAATGGCCGGTGTCGTCTTCGGCTCCGGAGTGGAGTGGATCAGTGGCCGAAGTTCTACCGACTGATGCCGCCCCGCTTCGCCTTCGATTTTCCATCCATCACCAAACGGAGCTTTCATCCGGTCCCAGGCAACGCTTGCTTCCTGCCACGATTCAAGAGCTCCTCGTGCCCGTATTTGAGCGACACGAATCTCATGGCATAAGCCGCTCATGGCCACTCCGAAAACTCTCGCAGGCCAGTGCTCGACCGACTCGGAATGGCTGCCAAGATGCCCCTCATGCTCGACAACGCCATGCCCGTCCACCTCCAGGACGTCGACGATCTCTTCGGCGATGACGTCGCATTATCTCTGCCACTGAGACCTCAGCGGAAGCAACTGCTGGCTCGGATCGACGAGCTGAGGAGTCGTGGGTGCTGCCAGTACGGAGGCTTCCTTTCTCTTTTCTTGACGCGACATTCGGCTAAAGTCTCTGCCAGATCCGTCGCCTGGTCGCGCTCGGGCACCATAGCGTCCCTGACTCCTGACGGCCAGAATATCCAGCTGCGCTTTCTCAGGTGCGAGCCCGAAAATGGCTCGTGGGAGCTGAGCGATCCGACTATCTGCGAAGCCATCAAGGGAACACCTACGATTCCCCTAGTTCACCTGGAATGGAGCTCGACAACAAGTCCCGATCTCGCCGTTGTCGACGCCATCGGCAGGGTAGCCATTGCCAGCTTTCCCATCACTCTCAATCACCCCTTCATCACGAGAAGATGGGACGCCGACGCTGTGGATGACAGTCATGCCGTCGTTGGAAGCTTTTGGCTGCCTGTTGTCCCATCAGCTCAACAGGTAAGGAATACGTGCCTCTCCCTCGACTAGATTCTGACAGCTGTAGAAACCACCATACAACATCATTCACGGGCCTGCGAGAAAGCATGGGAACACATATCAGTACGAAACGTCATTTTTGCACGCCGGGGGAACCAACCATCCACACTCCTCCAAGAGCGCTCTGCTGTGCGTCACCATGGGCGGCATGCTCAAGATGTACTGGTCCCAAAATAACGGGAGGATAGAGGAGACGCTCAAGGAGATTGAGAGCGTAAACTCTACCGACGAGCTCGTCACGCATGCGGCGTTGGCTTCGGATAAGAGCATGTGCTCCTTGTCGCTTCGGTCCCTGCTCGGTTGCTTCTGGCGGCTAATGGTCTGGCTGCAGGGTTCTTGCTCGCCGTCATCGCCACGACCTCGTTCACCCTCAAGCTTTTGCGGCTCGAGATACGATGGGCTGGTCTGGGAGCGGCGCCTGACAAAAGTGCCCTTCCGCACAATGCCCGGCTGAGCCCGGTGCTCGAGGAGACTCATCTTGCCTACACCAGCTGGCTCCACGGTGGACCTGGCCCCAATGAGATGAATCCTGACCCTTCCGCCACGGCGCTCTCTTACTTGCACATGCTGCCTTCCATCTTGGACAACCAAGGAAAGAATACGGTCCCGCCAGTGATAGTGACGATCCGATCGCGGACTGCTGCCGAAGGCTCATTTCAGACGGCCCAGAGCATTCTAGACCGATGGGAAGTAGTCGAAGACCGACAGACGCTTCCCTCTGCTTTTGAACAGCTGGGAAATCGTCGAAACAGCATCTCGCTGGATCTTCCCAACGTGACGGTGCTGCGAAAGCTAGAACCCATCCTCATCAACAAGATTGTGATTGGACTCCAGACGATTCAATTTGGCAAGATGCTGCTGTTGACCATGTCGGACGGAACCGTCGAGTACCGGGATCGATATTCGTTTGAAGAAATGTTTACCGCCGAAGACCTGACAAGGGTCATGAACCTGCGCCAAGTCGGCTGGACATTTGCCGACAGCGGACCCTGTACGTGTGCCCTCCAGGTCACGACAGTCTCCGATGTTCTAACGGCATGCCAGGCCAGCAGGTCGCGTTCTCGCCGACGCAGTGCTCCATGGTACTGCTCGGCGACGACGGAAAGCTGCGGTGGTGCAAGTTGCAATATTCAATGGGTGATATCGGCGACTCTATGCAAGACGGTGTGTTTCCCAGAGCTCCTGCGTCAGCCGGGCAGCAATAGACGGCTGACGAGCGAGACAGTCCACTATGTCGCCACCATTGCCGGCTTGGCGGTGACGGCGGCCTCTGCGGTATGGTATCAAAGCAACTACGATGATATGCTGGCCGTGGTGCAGCCACTGGCGAGTAAGAAGAGTGAGAGAGACCGTGGAATAGGTATACACTGGGAGTACATGCTGAAGAGTCAACAGGGTTTACGCAGGAATGGGTCAGCGAGCTCATCCGTATCTTGAAGATCCAGGTGGATTATTCTGAGGAGATGCATCACGATACTCTTATGCGGAATTCGCCGTTGCAATCATGCCTCAGCATCATGAACAGCCTCGGATTTCGGGGAGTCGCGCAGAAGCGGTCTTTCCAGAGCAAGTTTGCATGGGTCAACTTGAACGTGCGAAACGTTGTGGTGCTGATCACGCTGGCGAGCAACACTCCGGTTACTGTCCGGGATAAGATGAGCCCACTTGACGAGCACGGTAAGACGCGGACGGCCCGAGGCGAGATGGTTCCGACTGACGCGGAGAGCTGCAGAGGTGGTGGACGCGCTGACTGGGTGCGTCCAGTGGTCGCTCGACGTCCTGTCCTGGCTGGCCGACAGCCTGTTCGGGCTCCTGATGGATCGAGACTTTACGCAGCGACTGGCGCCGCAGCGGTTCGCCGAGCTGGCGTCGTATCTGCAGGACCGCAACGAAGTGTCGCTGCACCTCATCCTCTGCTCCAGCAGCCGGAGCTTCCTGTCGGCGCTGTGCCGGCGGGTGTCGCACCTGGAGCATCTCAGTAACAAGGCCATCGAGTTTTACGGGCGTCAGGCAGGCGGACCGGATCCGGGCAACGGCGGGCGTCTCATGGTGCCGCGCTTGCAGCAAGCCTACCTGAGGCTGCAGCAGGTGACGACGACGAGCCAGATCAGCGTGACCGAGTTCGAGAGGCTGCTCAACACGCTGGCTTCGGACATTCGGCAGGCCTACCAGACGATCCTACCCAGCCGAATCAAGAGCGGGCCCAACCCTCCGCAGGGCAAGCAGCTGGAGGCGGCCATCAAGACGGCGCAGGTGCAGTTCGAGGTGGGCGCTCTGCTGACGCCTTCGCCGCCCATGGCGTTTTTGCCGGTGCTGAAGAAGCTGTTCGGCCACGATCTGGCCGCTTTCCGGGCGCAGATGGACCCGGCCGCCATCTTCTTCTCGGACTTTGAGCTGATAGGAGTGCTCGATGACGACATTAGCCTGGCGGCGCGCAAGGCCAGCGGTGTCGAGTTGGATCTCTTCCGGAAGGTGGAACTTAGAAAGGACACGCCGGGGCAGGTGGTGAGGCGGTGCGCCCGTTGCACAGCCGTCATGGAGGACGTGTACGTGGGCAAGGCAGGCTTCTCCTTTATCCTCAGCCAGCAGCGGCGATGTTCATGCGCGGGCCACTGGGCACTGCCGGCAGATGCCAAGACGACGAGATGATGGTACGAAGCTTTGCGTATAGCGTTGTGAAGGATGGTTATGAGGAGCACAGGGATGGTTGGCTTGCCACGGGTGGATTACTATGCATGTATGAAATATGTAGGTACATACGAACAGATGGATATCTTGGACACTCTCAGCCTTACAGGCAAAGCGAATATGGTTCAATATGTGTTCGTGTGTATTCGTAGATGCAAAAAAAAAGGGGGTTGTCGACGAGATTGCGTGATTGAATACGGGCTCTTTACGGACGGAAATAGCACATGCTGCCCCAGATGCATGATGGACTGACCGATCAAGGCCAAGCTAATGCAGGGCATAGGTTCACAAAAAAGATCGGCTAGCGGCCGAGATCGACTAGCGTCAGGGGATCTAATGCGATCAACGGCGCGGACCCCTTTTACAGGGCAAGGCGCAAGCAAACAGGGCAGATCCGAATACAGGCAGCCAACGAGGTGGATTGGGAGGGCTTTTGATGTGGTTCGTCGGGGTGGCGCCTGTTGAGAGACGCGTTTCGGATGGGATTGGTTGCCTTGTTTCTTTGTACCTATAGAATGGGGGGTTGTAGGACTCATGCCTTTTGTTGTTGCCCTGTGTAAGTCGTTGTCTTTCCGTCGCATGCTCGGTTATTTGGAATGGCTTGTTATTACATACACATGAATGAACAGGTACAGGATGGGATTTGAGTCGAGGTGGAAAACAAACGAAGCATCTAGAGAGTGGATAAAGGGGTGCTAGTTCGTTTCAGAAATCCGGGGGCCATTCCATTTCAGAAGCGGGCGGAGGCTCGGCAGGACTGGGGTGGGTACATATGTATGTACATACCTAGGTAGGTATTCGCGCGTATTCGTACATACATACAGACATAGACAAATAAATATGTAGAGACTAATTTCACGGCGTGGAGGAGTCATTAGCGGTCATGGCGGGCGAAGGACGGGCATTGGCGGGTAATTTCAAAGGCCTGATATGCACGGGCGAGCGTGGGATGATGGGTGGTTGAGGAAGCGCGCGGACGAGTCGGGCCGGGGAGGGGGAGCGGTGTTTTTTTGGCGCCGTTGAACCATCATCCGTATGTACCTACTAATAGGCAGGCATCGTACCTAGTAGATACAGGTAGGTAGGTAGGTAGGTAGATACCTGGGTATGTAGGAAGGTAGGCGCGTGGGAAGCATTCATTCGTTAGCGGGATGGACGCGACTCTTCTGCAGTGCGAAGCGGCGCGGTGCAATGCAGCAGCGCGAGCAGCGCAGACGAGGAGGCGCTACTAAGCGCGGACATTTTGTCAGTGAAGATGCGCGGAGTCTCGGCGTGAATGGATGATATGGATTGGATGGGATGGCAGCCCTAAACATGCCGCTCGGACGGCTCCCAGCGGTTACCTGAGACGGGCTAATTCGGGGAATAAATTATGTATGAGACGAGAGATGTGCTGTCCCGTGCTGTCCCGTGCACATTGAACGAACGATGGACGGAGGAGGTGGGGATTGACTGGATGGATGGATGGATGCTGTGGACATGGATCTTTGTGACGTTGTGCGCGAATGGATGTGCTTTGTGAAGGGCGATACGAGGGGGGTACTTGGCTGGGAGGTAGTGGTCAGGCGCCAAACCCAAACGTTCTGGCAATGACGACCTATCCTACCACTGCGCCTCGGTTGATGAGGATGATGAATGAAAGAGGGTTGGGCAGTGGAGGAAAGTATGTATATTGAGAATAGATGGAGAATGAATGAAGAATAGATGGATGCCCGCCCACTCTAGATGCATCTCGTAACCCGTTCATGGACCGTCCATCCATCCATCCATCAATAATGGAATGGATCAGCCACGGAGCCGCCCGCCCACAGTGGAGGCGCTGGACCTCAGCAAACAGCCGCCCGGGCCCTCCATTCATTGGCCCCGGTACTCAGACCCCCTGTAACGACCAAGTACCCACCTAATGTATGTATGTAGCTACCGCCAGCCACTGCAGACGCCCGCCCGGCTCCGTGGCGGGAAGCCGGGCTCCTCCTGGCTTCCATCCTCTAGCACTAACAAGCTTCGTCCGGTCCCCCCTCCCTCTTCTCCAAGTGCGCTTCTCGTCGGCCTTCAAAGGGGACAAAATCAATGTCCGCCCGGCTCCCTCCGTTTGCCCTTTGAACGGCCCAATTTCATGCGCCCAGCGGGCCATAAGACATTTGTCGTCTGCCCATGATGGAGGCCGTCGCTCCTCCTCCTGCTCCTCCTGCTCCTCCTGCTCCTCCTTCTCCTCCTGCTCCTCCTCTCCCTCCAGCTCCTCCTTCGCCGTCATCATCGACGGACACGTCCCATCTTGTGCCGCACCATCACGGTTCCCTTCCGCCCATCCCGCGCCAACGCCGACGCCTCGACGCCCTCGATAGCGCCCCTGGCAGCCCCGACGCCTCGCCTCCTCCGCCTCCTCCTCCCCTCCGTCCGATTTCTACTCCCGTCGTCGCTCCCTGCAAGCCCGATCAGCGCTTCGTCAGACCCCTTTCCGTCGACAGCCCGACTCTGTACGAGTTCGCGTCTCCCGTCCGTCCGCTCGACGACGCGTGAGTCAAAGTCACAGACCCTGCTCCTTAGACCTCTGAACTGATTGGAATCTGGGAAAAAAAAGATACCCCGAAGCGGGAACGGTCGACGCTCGCAGCTCCATTCCCGACCTCCCGCATGTTTTGCAAGTCCTTTCCGGCTACGACGACCTGATATCTGAGCCGTCCGCCTACGGAGACGCTCCCGCCGAGGACGACGACGTCGACGTCCATGACATCGACCGCGTCCCCTTTCACCACAACCGGAACCTGCTTCCTCCGCCCATGTTTGCCTCGAGACCGGTTCCGCCTCATCTGACGCTCGACAAGGTCGACAACGTGGTGGTCCAACACCAGCACCAACCCCGACACCAACACCAATCCAATCCTGAATCACCCTCGCCAGAATCGGCAAGGCACAGCAGACCCACGCCCAAATCTCCGAGTCAAGCTTCTCCATTCACCTCTCTCTTCGGCTGGGGTGACCCGTCGCCTTCCGTCACAGACTTCTCGTCCATCCCCTCGCCCGTCTCTCCCACCAGGAGCCGGTCGACCGATGACGCGCTCCGTCCAGACAAGCCGTCTCGAGACCCCAATCCAGATGCCGCCGAGGAACCCGACCCTCTCGAATATTGCGAAGCCTACCTCTCGACGCCTCCGCCGTCACTATCCCTACCATCATCATCATCATCGTCATCACCACCACCACCACCACCAACACTGCCGTCAACAACAAAAACAACAAGCCCGGCTCCCTCTTCCATCCAGGTCGAAGAGATGGAGGAGGAGCTCAAGGCCATCAGCTCCGAGCTGGCCGCCTCCATCCGGCGCGAGATGGACCTCGAGGACCTCGTCGACCGCCTCCAGGAGCAGGTCGGCAACCCTCAAGCCCCCGGCAAGCGCACCAGCGACTACTTCTCCGACTCGGGCAACAGCTCTGCCAAGCTGAGCGAGTACGAGAACAGCCGCGACGAGGTCGACAAGATCCAGCGCCGCGCCGAACAGGAAAAGGCCTCGATCCGCCTCGAACTCACAAACAAGCTGCAGGACGAGAGGGGCAAGAGGAAGCTGCTCGACCAGCAGATCAAGGACCTGGCCGAAAAGGCCTCGCAGATCGACCTGGCCCAGATCAACAACCTCGACGCCAACCACCGCGTCCGGGACCTCGAGAGCGCCTGCGAGGACCTGCGCCGTCGCCTGTCCGAGGAGCGCGAATCCAAGGACAATTTCAGCGACCTGCTGGCCGCCCTCAAGGGCGAGCTCCACGATGCCTGCAACGAGCGTGACAACCTCCGCGACGAGGTGGTGCCGCAGCTGCGCGCCCGTGTCGAGGGGCTCGAGTCCGAGGCGGCCGCCTACGCCAACCTCACTTACGAGTCGACAAAGATGCAGCACCAGCTCCAGTCCCTGCAGCAGGAAAACACGTCGCTCCGCGGATCCTCGGGCGCCACCATCCCCGAAGACTGGCGCAGCCTGACGAGGTCCAACTCGAGCGCCTTCCGGCCCCGCGTCCCCGGCGGCGGCCTGGCCAGGTCCGACAGCGTCAAGAACGCCCAGGCAGAGTCGCGCGACCAGCTGTTTGAGCGCCTCAAGGACGTCGAGGCTCAGCGCGACGCCCTCCACAGCGCGCTCAGGAACCTGCTCGAGAGGCAAGAGTTCCAGAACCGCGAGAACCAGAAGAAGATCGAGGTGCTCGAGGCCGAGCGCCGCCGCCTCCTGGCCGAGTCGCCAAAGAAGGCGGGCTTCGAGCGGGACATTGCCAACCTGCGGACCGAGATCAATGTCCTCCGTCGCCGGGCCGAGGACGCGCTGGAGCAAAAGTGGCAGGTCGAAAAGGGCCTGGTCGGGCTCAAGATGGACCTCGATAGGGCCGAGGAGGAGATCGCGTCCCTGCGCGGCCTCCTGAAGGACAACGACATCCTCACGCCGCCCGCCGTCGCCCTGCCCGGCACCGTCTCCTCGCCCGTCTCGTCCGAGTCGCTCGAGAGGGCGTACCGCGAGCTGCAAGACTCGTACCGCGAGGCGCTGGCCCGCATCAAGAGCCTCGAGATCACCGGAGGCGACAGCGGCGCCGTCTCGGACGAGAAGACGCGCCTGGCCATGGAGCGCCTGGAGCAGTCACTTTCGTCGGCCGTCATGGAGCGCGACGCGGCCACGTCGCAGGCCACCAGCCTCAGGGCCCAGGTCGGCAGCCTGGCCGACATCGAGTCCAAGAGCGTCAAGCGCGAGAAGGCGCTGGCAGACGAGCTGAGCGAATCGGCCCAGCGCGTCGAGCAGCTGGCGGCCGAGGTCCGTCACCAGCTGACCAGGAACGCCGAGCTCCGCGACCGGCTGACCAGCACCGTGGCCCGGGGCGACGCCGAGCGCAAGGCCAACTCGGACCGCATCAGCGGGTTGCAGGAGCGCCTTCACGCCCTCGAGGAGCGGCTGGTGGCGGCTCAGGCGGCGTCGGAGGACCGCGTCGGCCGCCACGAGGACGAGATTGCTCTCCTGCACGAGTCGCACAACGAGCAGCTGCGTCGTCTCAACAGCCCGGGCCTCCTGCAGTCGGGCGCCAACATGCTGTTCGGCCGTACAGCCGTGCCGGCCAAGAGCTTCGGGGACGAGGCGGAGGTCGAGAACCTGCGGCAGCGCGTCAGCGAGCTCGAAAAGGCCTTGTCCGACGCCGAGACGGAGATCCAGCAGGTCGTCGGCAAGATGAGCGTCGCGCAGATCGAGGTCATGAACCTGCAAGAGGAGCGCGAGTCGGCTGTCAGGGAGACGCGGCAGCTGATGAAGGCCATTACCGAGGAGCAGCGCACCATGTTCAAGGACCGCTTCCGCACGCTCCAACGCATGGTGGCCTAACGGAAAAGAGACGATGACGGAAGAATTGAACAAAAAGAAGGGAGAAGGATTGGTCTTGGAAAAGAAAATGCTGCATCTAGCGACCGGAGTTTTTTTTTTCTTTTTTTTTTCCCTTTCGGGTTATTCACCACTTACCTTGGACCCACGATGGGGCTGAGGAGATCCGGTTCCTTCGGACGAAGGACGAGAGATTCCATCATCGACAACGTTCTTGGGTCGGCTCCAATCGACACGTCGTTACAACAGACTCATACATGTTTCGATCCCCCTTCGCCGGGCCTCTCGTGTCTCGGGGCAAGCCATTTATAGACGGAGCCGAGTCGGTGGAAGTTCTATATCTGCTCGAAACCTCGACAGACGCGACGAGGTGCCTACCTTTCACAGTTAATGTTTCAAAAAGTAGTAATTACTTTACTTTCAGGAAGAGGAGGACGACGGGGCGTCAGAGATGACGATGGCCGAGTCTCCGGTCGAGAGTTTTTTGTACAATTCGAGCTACTGGGGCATGCTTGGACGGTGGCCGCTGGGGATGGTGATGGCCGGGACCTTGGTTTGCGTCCGCCTTCATGTACGTATTAGCACGTGTATACCGCTGAGGATGCACGTGTGTGTGTATGCATATATAACGTTGAGGAGACTTACTGTCATGACGGCGATGTATGGAGTGGAAAACTCGGGACTTGCAGAATATCGGTAGGTCGAGACAGTCCGGACTAAAGGAGATGTCAGGGGAGGAGACTCGAGGTCAGGCACAGGGTGGCACGTGACCCCGAACATTTTGGTGACACGCTGCAATGACGTATGACGTATGGGCTGCCTAGCGTCAGAGCCGATTCAGAGTCTTCCCCCTGTCTGCCTCGTCTCTACCCCAGAACTAGCCGTGACGATGATCACCTTCGACGTCCATGGCCGATGCTCATCTGGAAAGCAGCGAAAAGGCCGCCTTCTTCGCGCTGTGGGAGAGCCTCGGCGCTGACGATGAGGAAGAGATGGATGCGCGAGAGCGGCGAGATCGGCGAAGGCGAGCCGCCTTCTTCACGGATACGACCGAAGCCATAGAAGCCGATGAGACGGTCATTCCGGACTCGGTGCGGCCGGTGACCAAGACGAAGCGTGGCGATGACTCGACGCCTCTTCCGCCGCGACGCGCAAAGTCCAAGCCATCACCACCCACCGCGACGCCAGGACCCTCAGGCAAGAAACGAAAAAGAGGCTCATCGCCAAAGATGAAGCCCCCAGAAGAGCAAATCTTCCGCGACTTATCCTTCTTCTTCGTTCCGGATAATGACATCGCGCCGGCGCGGAGGCTGCGCATCACGAGGGCGAGGGAGCATGGGGCGCGGTGGGTTAGGAGCGCTGAGCTGGCGACGCATGTTATCGTCGATTCTGATCTGGGGTTTGAGGACGTGAGGAGGGTTTTGGGGGTGGGGTTGCGGGGGTTAGGGTTGTTAGTGAGCTTTTTTTGGTTGATTGTTTGGTTTTTGGGGCGTTGCTTGATGATGGGCAGAAGAAGTATCGCGTTGAGGGGGCGCCGGTTGAGGAGGAGGAGGAGGAGGTTGAGGAGGAGGAGGTTGAGGAGGAGGAGGATAAGGAGGAGAAGGCCAGTGGACCGGTGGAAATGATGCGCGGAGGAGAAGAAGAAGCAGTCTCGGAGGACGATGAGCTGGCCAGATGCATGTCTATGATGCACCGCTATCAACACCTTCCACTCGACCACGATGACGACGACGACGACGCATCACGGGAGGGCGAGACGTCGGGTCTGGGATCGGAAGTGGGCAGGGATAAGACGACGAAAAGCGGTGGCGATCGATTCGAAGATGGATTTCTCTGCAACCAGGCCGGCGAGAAGAACGCACAGGCAGACGGTCCCAATGGGCGGACTATCGAAGTTCTGCAGAATATGGCGGATTACTACGAGCGCGTCGACGACCATTGGCGATCGTCGGGTTATCGCAAGGCCATCGGCACGCTGAGACGTCAGACGGTCAAGGTGCGGACGGCGGACGAGGCGGTGAAGCTCCCGCAGATCGGAATGCGCATTGCGGAAAAGATTGAGGAGATTGCATCGACGGATCGGCTACGAAGACTCGAGTATGCGCAGGAGGAGCCGACGGACGAGGCGCTGCAGCTCTTCCTGCATATCTACGGCGTCGGCAGCAAGCTGGCTCGGCAGTGGGTGGCGCGAGGATACCGGACCCTGGATGACGTGGCGAGGGGGGCGCGGCTGACGGCCAGTCAACGGGTTGGGCTGGAGCATTACCACGATCTGAGGAAGAGGATTCCGCGGCGGGAGGTTGAGGCTATCGGGGAGGCGGTGAGGCGGACGGCGATGGGTATCGATCCGGGGGTTGAGTTCATCACGGGCGGGAGTTATCGTCGCGGGGCTGACAGCTCGGGGGATGTGGATTTGATCGTCACCAAGAAGGGGACTTTCAAGGCGGTTGAGCTGCTGCCCTTTCTCGATGAGTTGGTGGACCGGCTGGAGGCCGAGGGCATCGTGGTGGCACGACTATCAACACCGCATCACGGCCGCGGAAACACCGACACCACCGACACCGAAGGCGGGAAAGACGTCAGCGGCGGCCTCAGCATCTGGCACGGCTGCTGCGTCCTACCCCGAGCAGACCCTCGCAGCCCGGCGCCGACATGGCGCCGTCTAGATATGCTGCTGGTTCCCGAGACGCAGATGGGGGGCGCGCTGCTGTATTTCACTGGCGACGATCTGTTTAACCGGAGTATGAGGCTGCTTGCGCGTAGGAAGGGTCTGCGGCTGAACCAGCGGGGGTTGTTTCGCGGGGGGGAGTTGGTTGAGGGGAGGGATGAGGGGGGATCTTTGAGGTTTTGGGGGTGAGGTGGAGGGAGCCGTCTGAGAGGTGGTGTTCTTAGTCTGGGTTGTAGGTAGAGGTATAGTCAGTATACGTGGAAGAAGTTTGGGGATGATGAGCTGAGTTGATGATGCTGTGATGGGATGGTGGTGGTGGATTGCTAAGACTACCTACCTTCCGTACCTCCTATTTGTAGATATTCGTATGTACGGAAGTAGGTGGTGGTATGTCAGAGCCTCAGAGGTGAGGTTGGGTTGGTCATGTGACGGCCCTTCCATCACATGCCAATCCCCGGAATCGAATCGATGGGCGCGTGCTCGACTCCACCCGCAACACTTAGGTATCTAGGTATAGTGCGCTGCCACTCAAGACGAGAAAATGTTAACATCTTCACTGCCCTACAGTAAGACACTTAGTTAAGATAAGCTCGAATTGAGTGATAACCCACTGTAAGTAGGTAGGTACCAGCGGGAGGTACCGAGCCGGCTATTTCGGGAGGACGGTACAACGACGGTGCGTCATAAGTGCCCAGCCCCCCCCCCCCGAACGTCGGCTGGTAAACCATCTCTGCCCCTTGGACCGCTACCATCTAACGTGCTCGTCTGTAGGTACGGATCACTCGTGGGGATCATCTCGACGCGAGGCTTTTGCAGACATGGTTCCCTCGCCGGCTTCTCTCAAGGTATGCGAGAAGGTGTCTCGCCCGCCCGCAGGCGCCCGTCCCCGCGGATAACTGGCTGATGGGCTGCAGCAAGCGCTGGAGAGTATCGTCGTCGACGCGCGGTATCACGATGTTCTCTCGCTGGTCAAGACGGCGAGGAATGGGGCTGTGTACGGGACCAAGGTGCGGTTTCCGCATGCGCTGGTGTAGGAAATCTGCCCAAATGCCTTCTCAATCTTGATGGGGGAGGGGTAAGGTTGCTGACGATGATGAGAAGCATGATTTTTCTCTTCCGGTCTGGGACGTTCGTTGTTACCATATCCCCCGTTCCCCGTTGGTAGAGTCTCGGGACTGACGATGGTGCAGGTTTCGTGAAAAGGTTGCCTTGGTTTTGAGGGCGACTGTCAAGCATGCGAGTAACTTGGCCAGATTCGCCAGCATCTACAAGGTGACGACACTGGCTCTCAAGCACTTTGGCTCCACGCCTGGCAAAGAGGGTCCGTCCCGTTGTCCCCGACCCTTGGCATCACCGTTAAAACCCTAACATGAATGTGAATACACACAGGACCCTACGACGCCTTTCTAGGCGGCCTGCTGGGCGGCTACATCGTCTTCGGTCAACGATCCCCTCGAACCGGCCGCGTCTCCTCGGTAAACCAGCAAATCGTCGTCTACATCTTCGCGCGCGTGAGTCTCGCCCTCGCGCGCTTGGCGGTGAAGCCGGGTCATGGACTCCCAGCTGTGTCGCGCGAGCCGTTGCATTCGCGGATCCATGCGTATGCCTGGCCTGTCTTTGCCTCGTTCTCGTGGGCGCTCGTCATGGCGCTTTTTAAGGAGCATCCTGAGGATCTGCAGCCGAGTTTGCGGAGTAGCATGACGTATATTTATGAGGATTGCGATAGGTGGGAGTCTTTGAGGACGCTGTTATGGCATAATAAGTAGATTGGATGCATCATGGGGAAGGATATAGTCATGTATCTGGGATCATGTGCCTATGTGTGTACATATGTTTGTCTGTGGTGTTTTTGGGCATGATTTTCAACTGAATTTGATGCTTCAAGTCTGGATGGGATGCCTTGGGCGGTCACGTGGGGTACGGGGTAGATGTATCTGGACGACACGTCAAGTTGGCGGCGGGCAAACTCATCGTCTGGAACGTTTGTGCACTGCAGCTTCCCTCGTCTTAGCCTCGTTGGACTTTGTTTTCTAGCACGGGAGTTATCTTGACGGCTTTGGTAGCTGGAATTTGTTACTCGTACCGCTGACGTTGAGGAGAGGGCATCGAGAGGAGAACTTTAGATAACATCACCACCGAGACAACCTACCAGACGAAATCATCACCAACAAACATCTACGAAACGAATCACCACCAGACAAGCTCTCACGAGACGAATCATCACGAGAAAAAAAACTCCCCACGAACTTGATACATACACCCAAACCCTACAAACACAACCATGGCGGCGCCTACCGTCAAGGTAGCCGACGCCCTCGCAGCAGCAGAGTCGGCCCCAAACGACAAGAAACCCACCCTCTACACGACCCTCCTAACTTCAATCCAAACTCTCTCGACCCCGACCCAAGCAGCAACGGATCTCAACGCCATAGCAGACTCCTTCTTCGCCGCCGCTCTCGGAGTGGTTTCCACACGAGCCCTCCTGGTAACGCTCATCAAAGCCCTCGAATCCCTCGGCGACGATGACCTCACCTTGGCCGTTGGGGAGCGCACGCTTTCCAAGTTGGCGGGTCAACCCCCCTCCTTTCAGGATGCTACGGCTGCGCTATGCCAGCTCGTCGCTTCGGCGCAGGAAGCTGCCGAGGATTTCGCGGGCGCGGCCAGGACGTTGGCTTCTATACCGCTTGACGGGTCGCAGCGGGAGTTGACGGATGAGGATAAGGCGAGGGTTTGGGTGCGGATCGTGCGGAATCTACTCCAAGTTGACGATGCGACGACGGCGGAAACTTACGTCAATAAGCTGAAGAATATCATGCACACCGTTTCCGACGCCGATTTATCCCTTCACTTTCGCCTCTCGCAGGCTCGCATCCAAGACGCTCAGCGCGACTTCCTACCCGCCTCGCAACGATATCACGAAATCAGCTTCTTGCCCACCGTCTCGGAGGAGGAGAGGTTGCATACGCTCGCCATGGCCGTCAAGTGCGCCGTTCTAGCCCCCGCTGGCCCGTCGCGCAGTCGGGCCCTCGCCCGTCTTTACAAGGATGATCGGGCGGCCGGGTTGGACGAGTTCGCCATCTTGGAGAAGATGTTTCTCGACAGGTTGCTCGCGAAGGATGAGGCGGATAAGTTTGCCGAGGGGTTGGCGCCGCATCAACTTGCCACCACTTCGGATGGATCTACCGTGTTGGCCAAGGCGGTGGTTGAGCATAACCTCCGCGCAGCGTCACGACTCTACGCCAACATCCGCTTCGACGATCTGGGTCATCTCCTGGGTCTGGACGCCGTGAGGGCGGAGGAGACGACGGCTCGCATGATGGAGCAGGGACGCTTGGTCGGACGGATCGATCAGCTGAGCAGCGCCGTCTTCTTCGACCTCGCCGACGCGGTGGACAATGTTGTTGTTTCGGGGGGGGAGTTGAGGAGGTGGGATGCTAATGTTGAGGGGTTGTGCGACGAGGTCGAGCGGATAACCAACGCGTTGCAGAGGGAGTTTCCGGTGAGTTTCTTTCACTTTTTTTATTTTTAGATCTTTAACAAGGTGGCGTGTTTTGGCAAGGTAGGGGGGCTTTGCTGACGGGTTTTAGGAGTTTGTGGCGGCGAATCTGGTGGTTTAGGGGGGATGGGCTAAGGTGTCTGTTGTTGACTGAGAGAGGCAGAAGATGACTGACATTCGGGGCATAGATTGGGGATGGAGATTGGGGGGACCATGGTCAACTCTCGACAGGGCCCTATCATCGACTTACAGAGAGAGGTCTGACAAGGATTACTACGTCTAAGGTCGAGGTATGGATCGGGAGACAGAAACATGATCAACCCTCAGCAGTATCCCATCATCGACTTACAAGGGAGGCCTGGCAAGACTCCATGTAACTCCGTGATACGGATCGAGGCAATCATCATCATCATCATCATCATCATCATCAACTCAACCCAAGTTCAACCCGAGAAACAGCATCATCAACTCCCCCAGACCCCACCCCGACAGCACAGCCCAAGCCTCACCCCAAATCCTTCTTCCTCACAACCACATACCCACAGCTGATGCCATCCCCCGGACTCCCTGCCTCCTCCTCCAACGCCCCTCATCCCCATACCGTCCATCCGCCCCCTCTTCTTCCTAGCGACCCCCCACATGGCCAACAACCCCATCGCAACATGCCGACCCATCCAATCGTACCCGTCAGCCGTGAGGTGCAGACCATCATCCCAGTACCTCTCGCGGTCTGCGGCGGGGAGGCTGTGGAAGGGGATGAGGGTGTAGAGGTCGAGGGCGTGGCTGGAGCTTCCATGTTAGCAGTTGACGTTGGGGCTTGCAAGGGAGAGGAGGGGGGGGGGGGGGGGGTAAAATGGTACAAGTTGGGTTGTTTATGGGTGATTATCCCTTGATTGATGAGGCGTCTGGTTTCATCGGCCATCTTTACTCGGGCTTCGCATTCGGGGATGGTCAGGGCGATGACTTTTACGCCGCGGGCGATGGCCATGTTCCAGCATGATTCCAAACCGTCGAGAATATCAGCTGCTTCGTGCCCATCCGCAACATCACTGCAAAGAATAGGTAAGCAAATCTCACAACCAAGATGAAGGAAAAGGGGATCCCCTCACTTCGTCCCACCCAAAAGAAGCACATAATCATATCGCCTCGCCTCGCCTATCCCCTCACCGTCAGCACCACCACAACCAAGCAGAGAAGAAGGGAGGCCGGCAGCTTAAAGATAGTCAAGAAAGAAAGAAACACCAACAGGCAAGACGAAACCTCCGTCGAAACGAACCCCCAAGAACGCAATCCCCTCCACCCCATCAACAACGACCTCGACCCCCCTCGCGGGCAACGCCGCCCTCAGCACGGCGGCGAGGGAGCGCGCGTAGGGGTTTCGAGGCGGGAGGCCGGCGGAGTGGTAGCCCGAGGTCAGCGAGTCGCCGAAGCAGAGGATTGTTAGTGGCGGGGACATTTCGGGGGGGGGGGGCTGCTGGATGATGATGGGGGGGAGATATCGAGATTACATGTTCGGAGATGGAGAAAGATGTGATGGTGTAGGTACGGAGTGTGTATGTCATCGGTTGATGTTGGTGGGTACCTACTGTTTGGGGTGGGATTCGCACTGCTGTGGCGCGGGGGGGGGGAGGTCCGCCTTTAGGGCTTGACGGGCGGACCGGCTTACCTGAGTCTCTGTATTCGTACATGTGCGTGTGCAAATATGTACGTAGGCCTTACTCGTTCATTCGTTAATGCCGTCATCATCTCCCGCTGCGCCACGACGCCACACGTCTCCGTGCAAACTTCATCTGGCACCCAGTCTTCATCAACAGACGACACCACACTGATCAACTGTCTCCGTCTACCTCAACATACCTAGCAAATCGTCGTCACCAGCCATCACAATCAACCATCCTCTAGTCGTCCTCAATATCATCGTCGCTCAGCACAAGTTTCTGCGTCATCAGCCCCGAAACCTCTCCCGCCCTCACCCCAGCACGTCGTCTCTGCGGACTGGCTTCCTCTGATGGCCTGTCTGTAGCCCACGCCTCGCCCGCCGACCCGTCCAGCTCTTGGTCTCCGCCTCCGTCTCCGTCTTCGTCTGTTGGCTTCCAAGTTCCCCGCATAGCTACCATCTTCTCCAGATCGCGGGTGCCGCTTCTCCTTGCTCGTGCCATGTGCGCCATGTACGGGAGCCGATCTTGAACCATCTCCCGTCGTGCCGTGCTGCCGAGCCACATGGGCGGTCGCGCCTCTGATACCTCGCTGTTCGCCGCCGCAGCCTCTCGTTGCGCCCGATCCGTCCACGATGTCGTCGTCGGTTTGCGGAATGCGTTGGCGCCGTCCGTCGAGTTCTTGCTTCCCAGCTGCTCCTCGCCCCTGAGTAGTCGTGATGACCACACGTCCACGAGGCCTTCAATCTCCTCCTTTGACTTCCACAGCTTGATGCTCGTCGGGTAAAACATCTTGAAGGCGTCACTGCCCTTGAGCGTCCCCGTCGGTTTCCGCTTGACCGGGTGCGGCAGCGAGAACAGCAGGCCTCTAACGGCCACCTGAAACGTCATCTCATCTTGTCGCAGTTGCTGACTGCTGCTGCTATCCCTCCCGAACCCGCCAAAGAAGACGTCCCGAGACGGTCCGAGCAGGTCGCTGAGGGAGAGGTACTCGATGCACTCGTTGACGTAGTCCATCGATGTCGACGTGTCCATCGGCTCCGTGCTTTCGCAAGACAGGATGTAATTCTCGTGCAGGGCCGATACAAACGTCTGCGTGTCCGTCCCGATCTCGTCGATGAGGCTGTCGACGGGAACTTGCGATCTGTTCGGCCGCGCAAAGTCGGCGATAAAGGCCGGCAGCGTCTCGACATTGTCGTCTGCTGGAGGCGCCTCGTCTCGCTTATTGTACACGACTTTGCCAACGGCGTGAAATATGCCGAGACTGGCCTCGCGCTGCGTAATGGCCTCGAGAGTCTCTGCCTCGCCCTGCGTCAGGCCTATGGCTGTTCGGACGCCCTTCTTCTGCTTCGTAAACGCCACCTTGGCTCCCCAGTCGGCCTCGTAGTCGCCTTTGAGGCACAGGAACTCGAGCGCCGAGATGGCGCTGCGGATGTCGCCAATCTCGCCAAGCCGATTCAGCACCATCGGCCCCGGTGTCTTCCTTCGCCCCGACTTGCGCGCCTCTTTCTGCACGATGAGCTCCATGGCCTTGGCCAGGAAAGTGGGCGCGATGGCGTTGAATTCCATCACCACCGCGCCTGGGTGACGCAGAATCTCGGGCCCGAGAAGCCGGTGGGCCGTCAGACTGTCTGCCGTTGCCGAAGTCGTCGTCAGGAGAGTCTCGGAAATGACGACAATCATAGGGTTGACTGCCTGAGACTTGGGTCGTGCAGCCGCGTCTAGATAGCCAATGATGGACCTTCTGAACGACGCCAGAGTTGACGACGTTCGAGAGAAAGTGTTTGGAAATTCCTCGACGAGCATGATTCTCTTGGACTGGTCTTGAGCCGCGACCCCTGAACTGCTAGATGTGCCAGGCGCCTCGACGTCGAGCATACCAAATTTCCCCCCTCGGCCCAGGAACTCGTCAAACTGTGCCGATGCCGACGGCGACAGCATATCACGGGAACCTGTCGGATTCTTCCACTCCAAGAGCTCCAGCCCCATGTCTTGCGCCAGCAGCCGTACCGTCGTCGTCTTGCCAGAGCCCGCAGCGCCCTTGAGCACCAGCAACCGTTGTCGTATTCGACCAGCAGTGACGGCCTCGAGCCACCTGCGGACGTCCGAAACCTTTCTCTTGTGAACCGCCAGCTCATCCAGGTTTCTGGGTCCAAATCTTTCCGACCAGGGCCGCAGGTCGTCGTCGTCGACTGAGGCGACTGTAGCCGGCTTCGTCGGCTTGAGAAATCTCCGGCTTGCGCTCGGGACTTGGACGGCGCCGGCGCCGGAGCCGTTCTTCAAGCGCTTCCTTGCATGCTGCCCGACCAGACTGGAGGAGCTGGCCTTGAGATCCGAGATCTCGTCCTCCTCGGAGATGGGATCGCTGATGATGTCGTTCATGGGCGTGTTCGTATTTGCGCTTGTCTTCGACCTCGTCGTTCTCTGGACCTGCTTGGAGAAGAGCGTTTTGAGATCGGCCGTCTTGGGCTTCTCGTCTGACCGTCCGTTGCCTGCTGCCTTCTTAGGGCTCAGTCCGACTCCATTACTCTGCGTCGCAACTCTGCGAGGTCTTTTCTGCGCGGTGACATTCTTGGAGGGACTCGACGGTTCTTTCCTGGTCGGGGACGATATCAAGTAGTTGGCCAGCGTGGCCCGCGGCTGTTCGGCCTCGCCATCAGAATCCTCGACCGGATTTCGCCTCCGGCGCTTCGCTGGCGGGGCCATTTGAATGGCGTTGAAACGTTCACGCAGACATCGGTCTGTATACGACAAGTGGCCTGTCCATAGACTGAAGGCTGTCCTGGAGGCACTCGTAGGCTGTAGTAGTTGGTAGCCTCGTGGCTGCAGGGCCAGGAATATCGGTAGGCGTCGTCCGGGACCCACAAGGCTCTCGCAGCTGAATGTACACAGTGCGTGGTGCTTCTTTGTCTACACAGTAAGGACCACCTTATCGGGAGCCGCTTCCAGGAATCGACTCAACGTCAATTCAATACGTCCAGCCTTTAAAGCCATCGACAAATGCCACTGCACTCTGAATAAATCCATTACATGGATCCCCCCACGTCTTTGCAGCATCCCTCATCGCGCGAATCGCTGCGTCCGTCAGCACGTTACCTGCCGGGATCATGGGACTCTCACCCTTGATATAGTGGGCATCCTTGCACCACCGAGAGGCGAGAGCCTGCTTCTCGACATATGCCCAGTCTTTGCTTCCGATATCCTCCTTGACGAACAGGCGACTTGGCCACGACAGGCCCTTGATGGCGAATATCATTATGACTAGGAGCCACCATTCCCGCATCAAGGCGAGGTGATGCTGGGGAGGAAGGACGGGCAGCAATACTCGCAAGGCATGACTGGTAGTCAGCAAATGGACGAAGTTGAGGTTGTACGTGTTAGTAGCCGTCGACGTCATCAACAACCAGACGGCTGTCTCTTGCGACTGTCGGAGCTGCGCCACCGGATCCTCAATCTTCAATGCGTTCCAGTAGTCGAGGATGAAATCTTGGTGCTCATCGAACAGGGCTTCGACTTCATTGTAGCGGACGCCCGTAGGCAGCTCGTTGAACCGCTCGTCTACCGACAGGCGCTCGATCAGGTCCAATAAAGAGCCTGGCGCGAGCGGCGACGGCCTCGTATAAGAATCGTCGTCGAGATACTTGTGCAGAAAGTCCCGTTGGAGGCAAGCCAGGCTAAGAGCTTCCATGGCAATCTCCTTACAGTCCATCTCATAGGCGTAGCCCAGATGGACGAGAGCATGTCCGACTAGCGAAGGGTCAGCTCGATTACCAGCTCTACAGGGGTGGGTCAGTCACACGGCCGCCGGTCAAGCAGTGAAAGAGCGGTTTCTCGCCGACGAAGAGGAAGTGCTCGACCTCTTTCTTCCAGTCGAAAGCGAAGTCCATGACCAGCTTGTCTTCAAAGAAATCAACGTAAGCCCTCTGATAGCGCTTGTCGCCAAAGAAGTCCTGCCAATCCAAGTCGACCACCTCGGCCGGTGCGGGGATCCAGGGCTCGAGGTGTTGAGTCTCGGACTCGAAGAGAGCGAGAAGCTGGTCACTGCTAGCACCGAGGAGGTAGGCGGCGCTGAGCAGTTGAGCGCTGTGATTCACGGCGAGGGTCTTGTCCAAGACCATGGCATAGTTGACATGGTTGGCCTTGAGGAGGTGCTTGAGGCATCGAGCTCGCCGGTCAGGATCGGTCTCTACCCGATGAACCTCGACGGGCTGGAGGTCTATGGCCTGCGGTTTTTGCTGCGATCTCAAGAGCCGGCCCAGGATTCCGGACATGGTGGCTGTCTGAGTTGAGAGTCTGAGATGGGACTGGGCACGGAGGTTGACGGGTAGGTAGGTACCTATGTAAGTACATACCTAGGTAGGTATCTGTAGTGGGGAGTTTACCAGGTAGGTATGCACTGTGCTGGATAAGATAAGTGGAGAAAGAAAAGCTGCTCATCTCTTATCCATCTCCGAATATTCATTCATCCCTCCTGTGCTGGCAATAGCATCCAACGACCTGATAGAGCCCTCGGATGACTGGTAGAGCTCTTGGAGACTGCTAGCTTGTCCCTCGTCATGGAAGAGGCTGCCACCGCCTCAGGCATCGCCGTCTACGCTGAGCTTCTGCCCAACATACAGCAGCTCTCCGTCGCAGCCACTCTCTCATCCGACTCGGACGCGTCTACTTTGGCCGAGATCATCGATCAAGGCCGTCGCATACTCATCAGGCATCGGGAACGCACACTGGCTGTTGAGCTGCCTGCCACCGCAGTCGCCTCTACCGCGCTCGCTCTGCCCCGTGTACCTTGCCCCAACCTGACCTGGAGACTACCAGCAGCCGCTCTCGGCGCTCGCTCTCTTCCGTCTACTCCCGAAAACCAAGAGATCCCGTGGGCCTCCACGGACTTAAAGACGGGCTCGGTCGTTGGCTGCAGGCAATGCGGCAAGGAGGTCGTTCGGGCCACCCAGACCAGCGTCTGGAAAGATTTGCCCAGCGAAAACTGGGCTGAGATGATGGAGTTTTGGCACTGCCATAAACCTCCCGACGACAAGCCCCAGGACGAGTCTCTCGCAGACCGAGCCTACGGGGCCAACAGCACTATAGCCGCGCAACCGGGCGTGGGCTTCGTTGACGTCTCGAGCTTCGTGTTTACCGAGTCAGACTGTCACGATCTGATGGTGAGTCTCGTCGTCGACTGCGTTAGCGCGCACCGGGGAAAATAGAAGATGGCCCAGCCGGTGTGAAAGCCAGTCCAGTGGCACGGTCATCGATACAACTCCCCTAGAGCGACAGGACTCGCTGTTGGCCGTCTTGGGCGAAACCACCCTGCGTGAGCGGGGATGGGATCCTCGAGCAGTCCCACGGGCCGCCCCCTCTTTCATCCAGGTTTCCAGAGCCGTGGTCATTTGGAGATTTCAGGGGGCACATGCGTTGCAATCATCTGCTTACGCGAATCTCAGTTTTCGTCCTTTCCGTCGGGGACTTTGTTGAAGTCGAGCGCCGCGGCCATTGACCAAGCGCAGCCCAAGGAAAACGGGCACGTTTTCTGCGGCGAGTGCAGGACGCAGCTCGGCCTGTTCAGTCCGTCTTCGCCATCCGTCACGCTCTTCAAGTGGCAGATCACCTGTGAGACGGTCTCGACAGGCCGGGCTCCCAGCATTTCGGAATGCCTCGCGGCGTCATTGCTCGCGGCCATCTCACGGTCGGCGTGTGCAAAGTCGGTCGTGTTGCCGTACGAAGACAGAGGATCGGCGGTGAAGGCGCTGCATCTCTGGGTGTTGAACGCTAACCTGGTGTACACGTCGTCGGCGAGGCAAGGCAAGAGAGCGGCGCTGAAGATTCTGTACCGCGATATCAGCATAGAGGAGGCGCATGGTCTGGCGGATTCCATGACGTCGGATGTGCAAGAGATGAGCTTGCCGTCGAAGGCTATCAAGGCGGTTCGGAGGGCTTTGGAGGCGAGCTCTGCGCTGATGCCGGAGCGGGAGCGGTGCTTTCGGGGGTGGAGCGCGGGTCTGCTCGATAGATGGAGCGTTAGTAATTCTCAATAGTTCCTCGTCCTGTCGTTTCCCTGACTATTCTTCTCATGTCGTGCCTATATAGTACACAATACACATGTACGTATGTAGGCAGTCGTTCTCCTTCTGCCTCGATGTTGTCATGTCGTTCCCTGTCGGCCGACCTACCCTAGAGAGAGCAGTGCGAATTGGCTGACTACACACTTCATCCCATCTCAGCCAAGCTTCTTTTTCGCAGCTGCCAGTGCTGGTGACTCAATCCCACAGACATGCAAAATTCCACGGACGAATTCATCATCGTCAGGCATCGTCTCGTCGGTCACGGACGCCATGCTTGTCCCTAAGGATGGTTACATCCCAGCGGGATGCATTTCCTTTACACAAGCCGAGATTGCCTACGATGACGAGGCGTGGACGAATCTTCGCCTCGTGATTCAGGACGAATGGACCGACTTTCATCGCCATTCCGTCTCTGATGAGGATCTGGAGGTGGAAGATGCTGGCAGCCAGCTCCCGGAAGGCCTGCAGGAAGCCGTATTCAAGATCAAGGGCCACAAGAGCCTCGGCCTGCTCTTCGAAGCGGGTTGGATCCATCTTCAGATACGCCTAGACTTTACGTCCTCGACGGCCAATATCCGCGTCCATCTGCTCCCAGACGACGCGTACAATGCGTATATAGATCGGTCAAACCAGACGCTCAAGGCCAAGAGAGCAAATCTTCTCGGATGCCTAGACTTTTCCAAGGACGCATGGGAGGGACGGGTGTTGGCGTCGACGAGCTCAGATGAGGATGACGGCGTGAGCGAGTCGCTGCTTCAGATCTTCAACAGGGTCCAGTCGCCGAACCCAGAGCCGGGCTTGGTGGAAGAGGCTTGTATCAAGGATACCATGTGCGACTTGCTCAACAGCGCCGTCCCCGGTCTGAAGACGAAGCTGTATCCCTACCAGAGACGATCGGCCGCCTTGATGCTGCAGAGAGAGTCACAACCCGGCATGTATTCCGATCCTCGGCTCGTGACCAGGCAAGATCAGGCTGGCAAGCCCTACCACGTCGATACGATTGCTGGGACGGTCCGGGCGGAGCAGCGCTTCTACGATGGTGTTTGCGGGGGCATCTTGGCTGAAGAGATGGGGTCTGGCAAGACGCTCATCTGCTTGGCCGTCATCCTCGCCACAAAGGGTTTTCCTACCAAGCCGCCCGACATTTACGCCCGCGAGGAGACTCCGACGCGGAAGACGATTGCGCCCCTGACTGTCATGGCCGCTTCGTGTGCCGTTCGAAACTCTGTAGCCTGGAAGCCGTACTTTGACAACTGGAAAGCGATGACTGGTCTCGAGCACGAGCGGTGTATCGACCTCTTGAAGGGAAGTCGAGCTTCCTACTTCCGTCCGGATCTCACAGCCGATATGTTTCGAGATCGGCGCCGAAGGTGGATGCTAGACACGTCATCGCAGCAGTTTGTTGCCATGGATACCATTTTCCTCAGCTCGGCCACCGTCGTCATCGTTCCGAACAATCTGGTCAAGCAGTGGAGATCAGAGATTGAAAAGCACACGACGGGACTCAACCTGGTCGTCCTCGTCCAGGACTGCAAGTTGACGTCAGTGGACGAGCTGCTCGCCTACGACATGATTCTGTTCTCACAATCACGGTTCGAACAGATTGCCAAGGAAAAGCATGGCCCCCTTTCGAAGGTCCACTTCAAGCGGTGCATCGTGGATGAAGGGCACAAGCTCGGAAACTCGCAGTTGAGAAAACAGAGCCAGCTGCTGTCGGCCATCCGGTCCATCAACTTTTCCGCTCACTGGATCGTCACGGGCACGCCGGCCCACGGTCTCTACGGAGTCGACAACGAGCACCTTTTGGCGGAAGAGACTTCGGCGGAAATGGAGAAGAAGGACATTCAGCGTCTGGGCTCCATGGCGTCACTGTATCTCGGGGCCCGGCCGTGGGCCAACAGGATGTTCGAGGGAGGGGACGAGTGTGCCAGGTGGGATGGCTACATGCTGCCTCGCAAGCAAGAACCCCTCGGCCACTGGCGTACGAACTGTCTCAAGTCGACTCTCAACTCGCTCATGGTCCGACACCGGCTGGCCGAGGTCATTCAGCTGCTGCCCGATGTGGACGAAAAGATTGTGATGCTGGACGGGTGTTATCAGGATAAGCTGTCGCTCAACGCCTTTGCCATGATGATCATCTTCAACTCGGTGCAATCTGAGCGGAAAGACCGGGATTACTTTTTCCATTGGCGGCAGAAGAGCAGCCTGCTCCAGATTGTACACAACCTGAAGCAGACGACCTTTTTCGGCGGATCCTTCTTTTCGTCCGAGGAGATGCGCACGGCTATTGCGACGGCCGAAGACTTCCTGGCCGAGGGAAAGGTGGCTGTGAGTGCGGAAGACGAGAGGCTTCTTCGAGAGGCCATCGAGTTCGGCCATGTGGCGGTGGGAAGCAAGCTGAGAGACATAAGCCACGGCTGTCACGAAATCCCCGTTTGCGTCGAGCAGTTTCCGGCAAACTCGGGCAGTATCTGGTCGCTGGACGGACAAGGCGGGGACGAGATCGTCACATCAGCCAGCCTGCTGTCGGCGGTGCAGAAGACGATTCATGCAGCGCTCGAGGGGCCGCCCGAGAAGCTCAACTCGCTCCTCAACGGCGGTCTGGCGAGGAAGGAAAAGGGTATCAAGGGTAAGAGGATGGCGGAGGAGCAGCCCGACGGGGAGCGCGAGGCGAAGAGTCCCAAGGTGAAGAGTGACAAGGTGAAGAGTGACAAGGTGAAGAGTGCCAAGGTGAAGAGTCCCAGGACGCAGAGTCCAAAGACAAGGAGTCCCAAGAAGAGGAGTCCGAGTCCCCGTAAGACGCTGGCGGGTAACACGACACTGGGGGACAGCAGCCCGAGAAAGACACGTTCGCAGGCGGTCAAGGCCAAGGAGATTGTCGACCTGAAGGGCTTACCGGCGCCTCTTCAGGCGACGAGGGTGGTGGCTACGGCGTCGGCGAAGCTTTCGTACCTGATGGACTCGATTTCGCGCCATCAGGAGAAGGAGAAGATTCTCGTCTTTTACGAGAATGAGACGACGGCGTGGTATGTGGCGAGCATGCTCGACGTGGTAAGAGAAGAGGCGCTGGTGATATCTCTGATGGAAGCAAGCTGACACGATGTTTAGCTGCAGATACAGCACCTGATTTACGCCAAGGGCTTGTCCACGGAACGAAGAGGACAATACGTTGATACCTTTCATCAGAACCCTGCTTTCCGGTAAGTCATCCATCTCTTTTCTCGTAGGCTTATGGCATCTAACGGATCGGATGTAGGGTCATGTTGATGGACATTTCGCAAGCCGCGTTTGGGCTAGACATGCGCGAGGCATCACGCATATACTTCATCAGCCCGGTCCTAAACCCTCAGGTCGAAGCCCAAGCCATCGGACGCCTCCGCCGCATCAGCCAGCAGAAAGCGGTAACTGTGGAAACGCTCGTGCTGCGGAACAGCATCGACGAGGTCATTCTCGAGCGCAAGAAGCACATGACACAGGCGGAGCACCGGCAGGTGAAGTCGATTCTCGACATTCAGCCCATCTACAACTGGATCAAGAACGTGCGGGTCGTACCGCTGGGCGAGGTAGAGGGCGAGGTGACAGGGCAGATGGCGATGATGGAGAGTCGACCTGCCGTGTTTGGGAGGGAGGTGAAGAGCGAAGATGAGCGGGATGAGTAGAGGCCCGGTGAGGAGGGTACGATTCGAGGCTGGTTCGGGGGTGAAATTTGTTTGATGGACTGCTGATTTGTGGTGTGATGATCTGATGACATTCCAGGTAAGGAGTTAGCCAGAACCAGCCTTGCCATGAACCAGCCTTTCCTTGCGGTGTGGCGTACGCCTCTTTTATTATGCGATTGTTGGTGTGGTGAGGGAGAAGAGGGCTGGTGTGGCTTAGAGGAAGGGATATAAGCATCCGGTAAGATGAAGACTGTCATGCTCTGATGCTGGGAGTCGGACTGCAGGGCGCGCTGACATGAGTCTGATGGATAGACAGACAACTCCATCTCGAGTCGGCGAAATGACTTTGATGAAGACTCAGACACCATCATCTTCAGCACGAGTCACGAACATGACTCCGATGAAGACCCAGGCCGTACCCTCCTCATCTCGAACCACCAACACGACAAGTCCGACGGGCAGCCACTCACCCCCTTCAATTCAAGTCGTTAGTACGAGGAAGGCGAACCAGACGGTCACCAATCCGGCTCGTGGTAGTATGAGTTCGGCAGCTGGTTGGTAGCCTGGCGAAGATGTTGGGGGGTGTGTGAGCTTTACGGGCGTGCTGACGGGTTGTGCAGGTCGGGGGAGGACGGGGACGTCGACTGCTGTTCGGACGGAGTTTGGCAGGGGGCATGGTCGGGGGTATCGTCTTTGCCTCGTGGGGGGGGGGACGTCTTCTCTGGGGAGAGGTGTGGTGGACGTGAGCTCTGGGGAGGCTCGGACGGTTTCGTCTCTGCCTCGCGTCGCGGGGAGTTTGACAGGAGGATATACATGTCCTTCATCTCGACTGGCTAACATGGGCTCAGCTGTCACTCAGACAGTATCGTCTCTGCCTCGCGTTGCTGGGAGTTTGACAGGAGGTTATGCAACAACTCCTTCATCACGACTCACCAGCATAACCCCAACAGCCACTCACACGCTCTCGTTTCCCCCTCGCGTTACCCTGACTTCGACAGCAGGTTATACAACTCCTTCATCTCGACTCACCAGCATAACCCCAACAGCCACCCAGACAGTATCGTCTCTCCCTCGCGTTGTTGTGACTTCGACAGCAGGCCGTACAACTCCTCCATCTCGACTCACCAGCACAACCCCAACAGCCACTCACACAGTCTCGTCTCTCCCTCGCGTCACCGATACAACTCCTCCTCCATCCCGACTCACCAACACAACCCCCCCCAGAGCCAAGCCAACTCGCAGCAAACCCCCCCCAAACAGCTCAAACGGCCGCAGAAGCTCTCCCGCCCAACCAAGACGATATCATCGCTGCCGCGGCCCGTCCTCGAGCTGATCGTCGGCGCCGTCGTCGATGGCTGCTGCGGCCGGTGTCGGACGGCGGTCTTGGCCAGGCTTTGTCTTTGTTGTCGGGCGGTTGGGCGGGTTGCCGGTGCCGCTTTGTGGGTTTCTTTCTTCCCCTGATGGGTTTTGGTTTGGTTGGGTGGATGGCATGACGTGGGTTGGCTGACGTCGTGTAGGTATAGAGATGTCGTTGTTGGCGACTCGCGCAAGTCGGTATGCCTCGTTCGGACTCTACGCTCGAACCGCCTTCACGCCAGGACAGTTCGCTCGCTACACCTACCACGAGACACGGACGAGACGACGGCGACCAACGTGGTAGCGCTCTGCCATCAACTCCAGAGCTTCACAGGCATCCTCTCCCCGAGCCTATCCCGCGCCCTCACCCGCTCCCCCATCACCCACCTGACCTGTCAAACCTCAAGCCCGCTCCCAGACCTCCCAAACCTCAAGTCCCTATCCCTCAAGTCCCTACCCTTCACCTCCCCTCCCTCACCATCCCCCCCCTCCCTCCAAACCCTCCACATCTCCCACCTCCCCATAACCGACGACTGCCTCTCTCCCTGCCCCCCCTCACGACCCTAACACTGACCTCGACACCGGCCCTCACCGACAGAGGCCTCGCCAAGCTGGCCACGCTCCCCGCCGGCGGATCGCTGCGGACGCTGCACCTGCGAGACACGCCGCTCACCTCGCTGCAGACGGTGGCCTACCTGCTGTCTCGGCTTCGGCTGCGGGAGTTTGCCATGGTGCAGGGCGGGTTGAGGCTGGGCAAGGGCTTCGTCGTCTGTCTGATGCCCTTTCTTGCTTGTCGGGGGCTGGTCGAGCTTCACTGGGATGTCGGGGGGGAGGTTGCCCGTCGTGTGCTGGCTGCCAGCATCGCAGCCGGTGGCTTCCCATCTCTGCGCAGACTCCGAGCCCCGACCGACGCGAAAGGCGACCTCCAAAGCCTCTGTCGTCCCCGCCCATCAATCTCATTACCGACCGACGACGACGACGACGACGACGACGACGACGACGACCCGCAACCCAGCGCAACGGAGGAAGCACCGCCGACGAACCTGGCAAAAGCCCGGCTCTCGGCCCAGTCCCGCCTGGAAACAGCCCGCCTCTCACCGACCACACGCCTCGACGTCCACGATCCCAACGGCGAGCTCGTCTCCTCGGCCTGCCTGGGCGGTTACATGGGCGCGCTGGCCAGTCGGGTCGAGTATCATCTCGAGCCCGATTGGGGGGCGTCGGATGAGGGGGGAGGGTTGGTGGGCGTGGGGGATGTTTTGGGGGGGTCGGTTGTGGCGGGGGGAGGGGGTTATTGTCTTGGTTGATCTGTCTTATACATACATACTATACGGTGGATGGATCATCGGTCATAGTTGTAGAGAACTGCCGACCTGGGAAGAAAGGTACGGATTATCTCGGGCTGTATTCATGGACAAGCAACATCGTGCATGGTGAAGAGACAAGGTCCATCCATCTATCCATCATGTATATTCGTCATTTCCCACAAAGAAAAACACAGTCGTCAATCACCCATGCACAAAGTATGTATAATGATATAGATGGACAACGCCTTCTTCGTAGCTCGTTGCCAACCCTTCCCTCCACTTCCTCAGCTTTCTGCACACCCTTCTTTCCCTACCAACATCATACACACAGCAAGACAAATGTGCACTCATTCTTTTTCCACCATGCTGACATGGCTGCAACTGTAAAATGTCACCGTCACCAGCTGCTACCCGCTTGCTCTAGCTGATTCGACTCGGTATCGTACATGCCGTGCACGTCATTACCTCTTGTCCACCATCATCCTCCATCCATGCCAGGGGCTGATGCTTGAAAATATTCCATTCCTCTTCTCTTCACCTAGAAGAATCGCGACTTCTTAAGCTTCTCCTTGTCCTTGCTCTTCGCCACTGGCGACCCCAAGATGTCGTCAAACGTGGCTCCCGTCGTCGAAGGCGTCGAAGACTGCGGCGTCGCGCTGCGCGGATACATGGCCAGGTTCCCCGTCGACACGCTCCGGAAGCCGACGTGGCTGCTCATCGGCCTCGGCCCGACCGAGCTGCTCCGGCCATGGCTTCCAAACACGTTGGGCGGCTCCATCGGCAGCGGCTCGAGCCCCAACGCCACGCTCGACCGCCACGCCTGGTGGTTCCGGTCCAGACCCGGAGACAGGTTCCGCGGCCGCAGCTGGCCCAGGCTCGGAGGCGGCGAGGGCGTGGCCGACAGCGAGGGCGCCGAAGACCCGTCCAGGCTGTACGACAACGGCCCGTCCGTAAACACGCGCCGCGGAGGGCCCAGCGGTGAAGGCGGCGGTCGCTCCTCCGTCGGCGTCGTCGTCGTCGGCGTCGTCGTCATCGGCCTCGTCGTCGTCGTCGTCGTCGTCGTCGTCGTCGCCGGCACCGGAGCCGTCGTCGCCGGAGCCCCCTCGAGCGCCTCCCACGTCTGCGCCATCACCCAGCAGTGGCTCCGATGATACGTCGCCTCGACGCTGAACATGACGGCGTCGGCCGAAAGCTCCACCAGCCGTCCTCCGCCCCCAGACACCTCGTACCACATCTTGCGCACCTGCTTGTCCTCCACCCACGGCGGGCTGCCCATGGGCGGCTGGCAGAGGAAGTACTCGACGCCTTCGCTAAAGTGCAGATCCGGCGCGTCCACGACGAGCATCGGCAGTGACTGCAGCACCACGTACAAGAAGATCCAGTAGCCGACCCGCTGGTCCGATATGTCCTGGCTCATCTTACCCTTGGCCTCGCGCATCTCAAACGCCCTGAACTCCTCCAGGAAGGGCAGGTTCACCGTCTGCATGTCGTAGTTGTAGGCCTTGTTCAGGATCAGTAGCAGCTCGTGGCTCTTGATCCGCCGCTCGAACCGGATCTGATCCTTGGCCGGCAGCGAGTAAAACGTCTCGTGGATCGCCGTCATCGAAGGCAGCTGCGGCAGATCGAACGGGATCGGCGGCAGCACCGGCGGCTTCGACCGGTCAAACTCGGACAAGATATTGCGGAGGGCCGACGTGGCGTTGCGGTCCGCCGCGTCCGAGATGTCGGGCACCTCGTCAATGACCCTCGTCGTCATCCGCGTCCGGTCCACCAGCAGGTCGTACAGCGCGCACATGTCCGAGTACAGCGCTTTGAGGACCAGCCGGTTGAGGCCGCCCTCCGCAAAAGGGTTCTTCTTGCTGCTCGCCTTGGGCGGCCAGCTGCCGAAGGCGTGCCGGTAGTGGTTGAGCGTAAAGTTACGCATCCTCGAGAACGAGTTCCGCCACGCCTTGAACCGCACCTGTCGCAGCTCGGGGAACGACGACGAGTTGGCGATGCCGGCGAAGAGAGAAGGGAACTCGAACTGCTCCAGGTGCTCGTTGACGTTGTGCTGTCGGTTGACGAGGTCAAGATGCGCCCTCTCGAGCCGCTCGCGCGTGTGAGCCGACACCTGCCCAAACAGCGGCAGCCGGAGGTCAATCATGGCCGAGTACTTGCCCGCCGCATGGGCAAAGGCCTCGTTGTACAGGTCCAGGTTGCGCATCCGCTCGCCGAGGATCAGCGCCTCGACCGTCTTTTCCCGGCTGTGGCGACAGTCGGCCAGGCCCAGCTGATCCGAGTAGAAGCCGAAGCTGAGGTTGACGGCATCGCCGAAGGAGCTGTCGCCGTTGCCCCAAAAGGCGAACTCCTGCAGCAGGTCGGCGACGTCGAGCAGGGCCAGGAACATGGACGGCTTCGACTTGGTGCCGACCAGAGGCTGGCCTGTGAGAAAGGCAAACAGGTTCCTCAAACCGACGAGGCGATCGAGCTCGGCATCGGAGCCCTCGCCCGGGGCCGAGAGGTGAACGGACGCCGTCGGGGGCGTGGCGGGGAGATAGAGGCGCATGCAGCCCGGCGACTCGGGCGGCGTGTAAGAGACGGGCGGCGCGCCGGTGACTTCGGGCCGGGGCGCGTATCTGGCAGCATTGCGGGCGTGGATGGAGTTTTCGAGATCGACCTGGATGAGCTCGTTGAAGACGCACGAGCTGCTTATGGTGAACTCGGGCACCTTGAACGAAGGGCCGCAGCCGCTTGCCCTTGGGTAGAGATAGACCCAGACATTGCCAGACTCGTTCCAGAGCTCAGGAACCTGGTTCGGGGGGCTCCGTCAGCAAAGAGGTCAGCGCTACGGTGCGGGGGAAGGGGAGGTGTCGGACCTTTTCGCCTCTTTGGAGGAATGACGTGTTGTACCCGGGCGGGATGGGGTCATCCGACATGATCCAAGCGTACGACTTGATCCTCTTGGCCGGCTTCTTGGAGCTGGAACGGGACCGACCAGCGCCGGGAAACCAGCTCCGGCGGACCCTCCCCCTCGTCGGGCTCTGGCTACTTCCGCCCTTTGGGGGCCGCAGGGGGGGTTGCGGGATGGGGGCGGCGTGACGCATAGGCCGGGCGTATCGGGCATCACCGTAGTCGGGGGTTGGGCGGAGACGCTCCGGCGGCCTCTGCTGGCTGTGACGGGAGGGGCATGGTGTCCGGGGAGGGTTCGCAGATGAGCGGCAGCTGGTAGAGAGAGGTGCTGCGTCGCCTGATGTGCGAGAGGCCCTTTTGCAGTCTCCCGGGTCGAGGAGCGTTGTCGGCCAAGGCCAGGCTGTTGATTACCGAGTTTCTCCGCTTGCTCGGCTCGACGGGCTTGGACTCGGGTGACGGGGTGGTCGAGGCGGTGTGGTGGGTGTGGGCATTCTCGAGACTGGAGAGCGAGAAGCTGGGCGGCATGTCGGCGGAGGAGGCGACGGGGCTCTGGTGCAGGCTCAGGCTGACCGACGACAGCGTCTGAGCCGAGGGCGAATCCAGCTCATCCGTCTTGACCGAGGCGTCGCTCGGGGGTCTCGACGGAAGATGAGCGAGTACTGGCGAGTGTTGGGAGACGGGCGAGACTTCAGCCGGAGCAGAGGGGGGCGGCTTCCGACGGAGAAGGCGAGGCTGGGAATCTGCTGGCGAGGACATGAGCGGAGGAAGAATCGAGGAGACGCGAGAGCCCCAGAAGCGGGATCTGCTCCTCGGCCGGCTCATGGGCTCCGTCAACGTCTTTTGGGGTAGCATGACGGGATCGAAGCTGGGGTCGCGGCGAACAGCGCGGCGGTCGAGCTTGTCGGTGGCGGCATCGAAGAGTCGCAGAGAGGAGACGGACATGGAGAAGGCTGGGAAGAGAGTGGCAGTTTGAGAGGACTTACTCGAGGCCATGTCGGGCAACGTGACCGTCAGCAAGGCCGACGACTACCTAGGCGACCAGGGCGGAGGACCGGGGTGTGAACAAGCGGTGGCAGCGAGAGTTTGCATGTATGTAGGGAGATGGAGCAGGCGAACGAAGAAGCGGCGCGTGACAGAGAGCGAGAGAGAGACCCCTGGGAGTCTGATGGGGGCCATATGGGGGCATCCAGGGTGGTAGTGGGAACGAGAGAGACAAGCCAGGCTGAGCCCTGACGTGAGCCCCGGCCTAGCGGCTCAGGGGCGAAGTAGGTCTGGGTAGGTGGGTAAGAAGGGTCAGGTTTTGGAAAATTGGAAAACAAAAAAAAAAAAAAAAAAAAGAAGAAGAAGACGTGAACACGGATGGCTCAATCCCACCCCCTTCCTCCCTGCCAGGATGGCGTTGGCCAGGCCATTCTCGGAACAGGCGTGGTATGAGCCGAGTAGCCGGGAGAGCGGTGGACGCGCACAGAGCACGCATCAGCCACGACGGCGGGTACGAGACGGTGACTGGCGAGGGACTGGTGGGTGGGACGAAGCAGCGATGACGACGGGCGGCGCTCACAGGGGAGGGGGGAGTGTCAGGTCCAGCACCGTCCAGGGGGGGGGGGGGGGGGGGCGGTGTTAGTTGAGTGAAGCTCCCGTGTTTCCATGGCTGGTGGTGTGTGAAGCTGGTGATGAAGAGGACCACCAACCTGGAGAGGAGAGAATTTTGCCCTTCCATCAAGATCCAAAGCCGTCCATCACCCGGGGACCATCCAGGGACGGTTGCGGTTGCTAACAGCGGGCTTGTACCGTTGTGTTTCGATCTGCAGGGCCGTTGGGCGTCGCTCTACCTGAAGGGGACTCGAGTCTGCTGCCCCGAGACTGGCCTTTCTGTATCAGGCCAAGGCTAGCGGATCCGTAGCGGATGCTTGATCCACCAGGTACCCGCAACGCCACGGGTTATCTCGAGCACCGTGTGTGTGGTCATGTAGATGGTACGGTGGGTGGTACGTCATTTAGCACTTTGCTCGTCGCAGCCTCAGCCAAGCCAACTTACCTAGCCATCACTTCAAGCCTGTACGGATATGTATGTCTGTGACGGCCCATCGAACGGTCCGTATTTCGAACTACATACGAATATACCTACTTCGTTGTATGTACATACATACACACATGCACAGTACATTCCTCCCATCCATCCGCCGTTTTGGTTCCCTACCCGTAAACCCGCCGCCAAGCCCACAACCAGGAGAGCCATTATCGACTGCGTGCATTAGAAATCTCGTTCCACAGCCAAGCGACGCGCCACGCTGCGGCTGAAAGACCTCACAGCACGGACCTCACTCCCGCAAGTCCGCAACCCACGAAATGAACCATCTCCCATATGTAAGACCACGCCCATTTCCCATTTCCCATTTCCCCTTTCTTCCGGCTCACGTCTCCTTTCCCCTTTCCCAAGAGCCGATCCGTCGAAGCGCCCGGTTAGGTACCTGCATGACGGAATCTCGCGCCGCTCAAACTGTGTCCCTAATCCCTATCTACGTATCTACCTACCTACCTAGGGAGGTATGAATAGTGCGTGGGCTATTTATAATCTCATCACGTGCTCACACACTCGGCACCGGCACGCCTCGACCGCATAACAACCGGCGCCGAAGGTGATCTCTCCCGTATTTAGCTGCGCCACCCATCCAGAACTAGTTATGTGAAGAATGCTCTGCCTTGATCACGTACGACTTTGTACATGCCTACATACATACATACATACACACATCCCTTCGAGTGCGCGGACGAAAAGCAGACGAGAAGAAACCTTCCTTCTCGTCTCAGCTTCTCCAGTTCTCAATCCCCGAGTCCCTACAACGAGAGAAGCGGGCCCTTCGGAGCCGGCTGCCTACGTTCCCGGATTCCCACCAGCGGGTCCAGCGTTCCATTTCCTCCCCAACAGACAGGACCCCTCCTCCCTTTCCCCCCCCCTTGGCACTTCCCCAACCTTCTTCAGACCAGTGTCCACAAAGGCGCTAGCCTCGATACCCTCAAGATTTCCGCCGTCACGGTTCGTCACCGTTCGCGCAATCACTCGCGGCTGACTCGTGCTTTGACCACAGCTGAGCCCTTCTCCACCGCGTTGCCGGGCCATACATACATATGTACATACATACATCCATCCATATGTAGAAGGAGCAGCAGAAATGAAAGTTTCAAGGGCGAGTCTTTATGCGAGTGTCATTCAACGCCCGGATATGCTGTTTGAGATGCGAGAAGCAAAGGCTGTTGTTACAAAGTCGGCAATCGGCCTCTAACAACGAGTCGCCCATCTCCGCGAGGACTGCTCGTCAGCGCTCGTGACACCTCGTCCGATAGAGGGCGCACGCCGCCTGTCGTCTTTCTCCATCTTGACCACGTTTCAGCTTACATACATACGTACAACGTAGTCTCGGCCTTGGGATCCGCTCTTCCCGTCCGTCCGCCCGCCCGCTCGGATCCCACGAAACCGTATGCCCCACTCCGCGTCCGGACCCTACCCCCCACTTACCGGCGCCGGTTGGACCCGCATCATCCCGAAATGCGCGTCTCCGATCTCCGACGTATGGATATTTGTTGTACGAGCCTGTGCCTCCCACAGCGGCAGGGGAGACGAGTATATATGTATGAATATTCGTATGTACATATCTACATCGATGCCCGGGCTTGTATCTACGTGCTCCCCTCATCCGTCTTCCCGTCTCGTCACAGCGAATTTGCTCCATCAGACGTCCCCATCCCATCCATCGACGAAGCTTCGCCATCTAGAGCCTGGGTTACATGAGACCGACATGGCAGTGACAGCAATAACGGGAAGCAGGCACCAATGCCATCCCCTCCCCTCGCATCCAATGCAGAGACAACCGTGATCCATCTTCCCCAATCCCGTCACCCTTCTTCACCAACCCATCCATAGCCAGACGAGAAACCTACAAAGCCTCTTTAAAACGCACAAAAACTCCCGCCGTACCCTTTATCCCATGCTCGAATCCATCCCACCCTTCGTCCGTAGCCGTCGCAGCACGCCCAGCAGCACAAAAGCTGCAAGCTGCAGGCCCTTGCCTCTCCCCAGAGCACCAATGACCATGGCGGCAACCCCGGCTCTCGGTCTCGGCCAATCACGGTCCTGGCTTACACCGAAAACCGCCAAAGCGTGGGACCGGGGGGCAAGGACGGGAATGGAGAAGTTGTAACTGACGATGTGATGCATGGACGAGATGCAGAGCCTCGAGGGAGCAATTATATTTTCCCTGGGTGTCGGGCAAAGTCCCAGAAACCCGACAAATCTTACACAAAGACATTGGGCATCTTCACGTTATTGCCTTCCAACGGCCGCCCGGGTTCAATTCGCCGAAGCAAGGTCCCACCGCATCCCGTGACTACGACTTACACGGGGGAGAGCATATAGCCATGGACGGCCCAGACAACCACAACCCCCGTCTGGACGTGGATGAACTGTTTGACAGGTTCTTTGACTATACCCTCCTCTGTTCTTTCGCCGACCCGTCCCTGGAAGACCGTCCTAGCGCGCATGCCCTGGACGGCTTCTCTAGTCTGGTCCCTCCTCGCCGCTCACCCCCCTCCCCCCCACTCCTTGATCACCGCCTCTCCCTCGACGAGCTCGACCCAGACCTGGATCTCGTCAGGATGACGGCTCGCGAGTCCGATCTATCCGCCCAGACGCCCCCGGACCTTGTTCAGGGCGGCAGCACCTCCCCTTCGGATCACTCCGGCTCCCTGCTGTCCGATCAGGTCGACGACTCCCATCACCATCCACCTCACGTCACCCTACGAGAGGCCCAGGCCCACGACGACGAGTGGACTTACCCGCAGACCGACGCCATCAAGGCCGTCGTCACCGGCTACCCGCCTCACATCCACGTACAGGGAGACGGACCCTCTTCGGCACCGGCCGCCGGCCAGAAGCGGCGCCGCTCCCTCAACGACCCGGAGAAGACGGCCGACGTCCGCAAGACCGGAGCTTGTCTTCCGTGCCGCCTGACCAAGACCCGCGTGAGTCGTTTTCGTCTGACACTCCGTATGTATAATCCCGACGTCGACGCTGACCCGAGAGATGGCCTCAGTGCCACGAGAGTGGCGTATGTCCTGCCTGCAGAAAGTCATTCCCGTCGCAGTCTCACCTCGTCTGCACGCGTAAGACACCCGCCATGGCCTGGCCGATCCTCACAAAGGGTCCAGGTACGTTCAAGCTTTCTTGGTTCATATCCCCCTCACCCCTGTTGACCACCCGCTCCAAGACGTGTGGTCGAGAAACGCCAGGCTGGAGGAGATGCTGTGCTCGGGCCCGAGGAAACACATCGGAAAGCCCAAAGAGATTTCGATATTCCTCACCTCGGACACCTCCTCGCCGCCACTGTTGGCCACGGTGCAGCCCTACACGTCAACCAACGACCCGGAAGAGGCCACCAGTCTGAACAAGGCCGACTTCCCCAGCGCCTACGTGCCGAGCTATCCCAAGTTGCAGGCCTGGGTCGAAGATCAGATCAGGAGAGAGCCGGGCTCCGAGTTCCCGCAGACGCTGCAGAAATTCCTGCTTGCCTACGCTCATGGTGGCCGCAGTCTCCCCAAGGTAAAAGAGTCCGTTGGAAGTCGCCTTGATCTGAGCTGATCTCGTTGTTCAGCACGAGCTCGTCGGCAACGTCCATACGTTGAATTGCTTCTTCAGGATCTGGAAAACGTCGTCCTTTTCCTGTCGAGATCCTACAAACAAGATGGCCAACCTTCCCCTGTCCGTGCAAGCGCGCCTAAGAAGCATCGCTCGAGGAGCGCTCAAGTCGTACGAGTACAAGGTGCTCAAGGCTCTGGACGAGTGCCTCGGCCAGCACTCGCAGCCCAAGCCGTCGGAACGGATGGCCATCTGGGCGAGTCTGTGGCAGTTGATACTCATGTATCGCGATCTCTTGAAGGCCTTCGTGGCCAAGCGCGGCAGCACGCCCGCGTCCCAAGGTGAGCATCAATATCCATGATGAGTCTGGCTTCGTGAGCACTGGCGGAAAGGCTGACGACTCATGAACAGTAGAGTCTTTCGATTACCATCATAAGCAGCTGGCCGAAACCTACTTTCCGCTCATGGCCATCTTCTATCACTGCCAGTTCCGTAATAAGAAGAACCTGGACGAGGCGTCCATGGACTTTCTTCATGACTGGCAAATGCCGGGATTGATGCCACAACAAAGAGCCGAGTTGATCGGTCTCAGCCAGGAGCTGCTGGGCGATGCCCGCAAGAACATGTGTGAGTAAACCTATCCCAACGTCGAGACCCATGACGGCTGATGACCGCCGACAGACCAAGCCTTGAAGGACTCGAGAGACACGACTGATTACATTCTGTACAAGCTGGTGATTGAGAACGAGCTGAGTAAGTTGAAAGCCCGAAAACGTTCAAAGAAAGACGGGGCGAAGCCCATGTACAAGACGTGAAGGAAAAGGGGAACAAGGGAAGAGCACAGAAAGGGGGAGTAAAACAAGTTATGTGTGGGGGAAGGCAACCACAGCTGCCCAGGCGAAATCGGCAGCCCTTCCTCGGTTGTCTGTCCCCCCATGATTCATGAGCTCATGAAAAAGGGACGACTTGAGCGACTACTTTGGGGGCTGATTTATTTCCTTTCTTACTCATGGTCGACTCGAATTTGTCGACTACGGCCTCTGTGTCTTTGGCGTAGGCGGAATCTAAGCCGATTGTCAATGTGACTTTATCTTTCTTGCCCTTGTGGCCCCCCGTGACGATTTTCGATTCAAGTCTGAGAGGCATGTGTGTTAGTCGAATCGGGAGACAAGCTCGCCAGCAGTGAGAGACGTTACCGGATGGCACTCGTAAGGAGATCCTGCTCCTTGGGCATGACGGGAAACACGGAAGCTATGATGGCAGCCACCGCGCCGACGTAAAGGGCCCAGAAGGACGCGTCCTCGGCGTGACTGTCGGCGACGGCACACAATCCGCGGAATAGGGGCTCTTCTGCCGGACCGAAGCCACCGCCCCATCTGGCGCAGACGCTCAGACCGAGAACAGCGCGGGCGAGGTGAGTCAAGCCGGGGCAGTCAGAATCACGGACGACGGAGTCGTGAAGGGCGAAGACGGAATTGGTGTCGGCGCTGTAGCCGGCACGGAGCCAACTCTCGCGGATGAGCAGCGGCCCGAGTCCCAGGTTCAAGACGGTCGGCATGTCGGAGCCGACGAGGTCCGATGGTAGGGCGGCGGTCAGGAGGCGCACGGCGGCATCGAAAAAGGCCTCCTCGGAAGGAGAAACGTCAGAGAGGACGCGGAGCGGATCGCTTTCGCGCATCTCTGGTGGAAGCATCATCATCAGGACGCCTTGACGGTTGGAGCCGCCGCAAAAGGTGGCTCGTCCGATGTTTGGCACGGCGGCCACCAGAGCCTCGACAACGGCGACGATGGCCGGGAATTGGCTGCGACGCCTCTTGGACAGGCCGAAGATGTGACCATCGTGTTTCTTGTTGACCCGTTCCATCTCGGCGGCGCGGGCGAACAGGGAGCCCGGAGCGGAGTAGGTGTTTACCGACGAGATGGGATAGGGCTCGATGGAATCGTCGTAGAACATGAGCATGCTGCCGTAGCCACGGAACCCACCGCCTGTGAGATATACGTCGACAGTACTGTCGTGGCCGTCATTGTTGGCGGCTCGAATAGCCTCGAGGGCGGGAAACTTGAGGCATAGTTCGGCGTAGATGCGACTGAAGCCACTGCGCAGGTCATCGAGAGCAGCCGTCCGAACCTCGTGTGACTCGTCTTCCAGTATCTTGATCAAGCGGGCAGCGCCATAAGGAAGACTCACGCCGGCCGTGGCAGCAGAAATGCCATAGTCCGGAGCCTTGGTATCGACCCATGTCATCTGAACGCTCCCGCCGCCGAGGTCGAGGAAGAGACCGCCGCGAGGGATGTTGACGAAGCCGCTACGGGAGCCCATGACGGCGCCGAAGAGGGTCTCGACGGCTGGATCGATTACACGGATGAACATGTCGTGGTCAACGGCAGTGATTGCTTCCAGCAGCTTGGATGCATTGGAAGCACGGCGCACCCCTTCAGTGGCGAGGACGATGATGTGGTTAGACGGCGCACCGAAAAGACGCGCGATGCGATGAAAGCGAGCGATAGCCGTGGAGACGTTGACGATGGTATCGGGGGGAATCTCAAGGGCGCCGTCGCCCGAGGGCTTCAAAGCATCGAGAATGGAGATGTCGGCGCGCTCAGAGTAGAGGGGACGCAAGAGACGAGCCTTCGGAGGAGCAAGATCAGTGATGGAGAAGCGAATGCCGTTGGAACCCACGTCGATGACGGGATAGACGAAGTTGTCGTCGTTGGGGCGCCATTCAGGCAGCTGCTGAGAGAAATGATGGTTGATGACGAGAGACATGTTGATGTTGATGAGGAGTTGGAGCAAACAGACGGGCGCATGGCAGCCTCAGTCAGGACCCCCCTTCTATGTATGTAGGTATGCATTCGTATATCTTCCGAGGTGGCCATCCGGGCGACGTGGCTGCCGCCAGACTACCTTCCTACCTACCTCGAGCATCGTTTGTGCTTGGTCCTCTTCGTACTATCAAGTGGCAGCCGTCTCCGAAGCCCCGATGATGGACAATCGGCCCGGACCAATGCGAGCCCAGTTGCTGCTACCTGTCTTCCGTGAGCATACATACCGACATACTTTGTATCCGTACTTGGTACATTTGCCGTGGTTGCGGAGCGTTGCATTGATTGGAGGTCGACGGACTGTTTCCGGCTTATGAGAGGCTCGGAGGGAGGAGCTGCTTTGCTGCGTCGCAGTAGCAGCTTGTCGTAGCAGCTTGTCGTAGCAGCTTGTCGTAGCAGCTTGCCGTAGCAGCTCGCCGTAGCAGTAAAGCAATGTCGCCAGGACGGAGTGGTGGTCTCGATCTGTCGAGCAAAGGCAGCACGGACGGCTCTGCAAGCACCAACCAACTGTCAGTGTCGAGCCAAGGACGTCGAGACGACATATCGTAGCAGCTGCACGTGACTACACGTGATGCGACGATGCAGAATCTTCATCGCTTCACGACACGGTAAGTCAGAAACCGACGATACGGTCTCTATCTAGCGAAAAAACCTTGGTCTCTACAGTGTGATTGGCTTCTTCCCCACACGCCCACCCCCCTCTTCCTCGCTCTTCTCATCTTCCTCCTCTCATCCTGTCGATTCTCGTCCCTTTCATCTCACCTTTGTGTCCTCCCTCCCAGCCTCCTCCTTTTTTTTTTTTTTTTTTTTTTTCAAAGCGGTGCCCTCTCCCTCCTCCCCCCTCCCCCCCAGGTCACGGACCAAGGCCCGCCGGTTTAGCGCCTCGACCCCCCAGTATTTTTCACTAAACCGGGGGACCCGCGACGCCGCTGTCACTGTGGCCCTCGCGCCGCAGCCACCCGTCGTTGGGGGTCCCGCCCTTCTTCACTTCCACATTTCTCTCCCTCTCTTCTCTCCTCAGCCGTCCGTGCGACGAAAAGCCTCCCTTCCAGTCGGCCGGGCCCGCCAGCTGTTGTTGCGACCATCTACGAATACCCGCCTACGAATACCTGCCTACGAATACCTGCCTACGAATACATACATACTCTCGTTTCTGCCAGCTGCGACGGACGCCTCGAGCTGCGCCATTAACCGCTAGCTTTCTTTTTCAACCAACCAGCCACTTCGCGACCTTTCGTCTTGCCCGACGCGCGCCGAGTCCGAATTGCTGCCCGATATCGCGCTCGGGTCCGCAGTCGACGGAGGACGGACGGGACCTGGCCGCATTCCACACCATCGTCCCCCGCGTCATGATGCCCTTGCATTGTCCGAGGCCGCGCTCCTCGTTGCTGAGGACTCCGGAGCCGGCGTCCGATGAGGCCGCGACCGTGACGCCTCCCGCGAGGCCGCCCCGATTGCGCCTCAAGCGTCGCGCCGTCTCCAATCTCGCGGCGCCCACTCAGCATTTTCTCGCTTCCGTCGCCGCTGCCGACGTGCCCTTACCGAGCATCGAGCTGTTTGATGACGAGATGCTCCATGATGCGCGGACCGACCGAAACCCCATCCGAGGCAGAGCTCTCTCGCCACCAAAGACGCCTGCTCCCCGCGACGTCCCCTCTCTATCTCCAAAGAGGTTTCCCGATTGGACCATCGACACCTCTCTGAGCAGCCTCGAGTCTAGCCCGGATTACGAATCAAGCAGGCCATCGACTGCCCGCTCGACCCAAACCAGCGCTTCTGTCTTTAGTCGCTTCTCTCTTTCGTCCGGAGATGTCAGCCAGTGCACCAGTCCCGAACAAGCTTTCCAGGATCGATTTGCTCCCCTCCTACCGGTCGACGACATGGACAAGACGATCAAGGGATTCGCCCGTCCCGTCATCACTCTTCGCAAGGCTCCGTGGACGAGACCAATGAGCAAGCATTTGTGGTCGACCTACATGATGTATCTCCAGGACCCCAAGGTCACTCCGTTTCGCATCGGCAGGAGCGGCATTCCTCCGTCCGGAGTCTGTCTGCGGGTCGCTCGAGAGGCCAAGAGGTCGTGGAAAGGGTCTCGCAACCAGGCGCCTTCCGAAGCCAACAGCGGCAGCATCACGCCCCGGCCAGAGTCGTCGGTGCCGTACGTTTCGTGGCCTCACACATGCGCCGCGACGCGCGCCCACCTGCGGGAGCTATGCAAGATGTACAGCGCGACGGCGACGCGAGATAGGCACTACATGGCGCGAAGCCCGACTCCATTCGGCAAGACGGCCACGCGATACTGGAATCGCCGCTCGGCTCCGCCCCAGTCGCCTTCCGTCTTCTCCGGCTCCGACATGGCCATGTCGCTAGCCGTCTGTACGGCCGAGTCCATGCAGCCGCAAGGGCCACTGGCTCGACTCTCGGTGCCGGACGAGGCCCGACGCGCCGATGCCGTCGCCGACCACTCGCAGGAACAAGCCGGCGCCCGTCTGGGTTCCCCCTTTGTCGTAGCCAAGAGCTACGGGCCAAGCTCGTCGGGGGCGCTGGGCGTGACGACGCAAAGGAAAAGCCGCACCGTCAGCGTCCGCCGGAGTCTCGGCTCGCCCGTCAGACTCAGGTACAGCCGGGGAAGCACGCAGAAGCGCCGGTCCAAGCAGCCGACGGCCGAGCCCCGAAGGTCTAAGCGACCGATTCTGGGCTCCGATTTCTGGACGGATCCGGCCGACACGGCCACGGTTCCCTTTACCGAGTTTTGCTCGACCAGCTCCAACATGCGCGACAAGCTGTTCGTGCCGCGGACCAACGTCCAGGAGCTCTTCGAGGCCGCCCCTTGCCCTTCAGCGGAGCGCAACTCGGCAGACAAGCCACGGGACTCGCTGCTGCTTCCGCCGCCTCGGCTCGGATCGCCCTTTGACGCCAAGAGCGCGAGCTTTTCGTTCCCGAGCCGTCGCTCCAGCACGGCGTCCGTCATGGGCTTCTCAGCGGCCCGCCGTCCCTTTGCCACGGTCCACGAATCCTCAGACGGCGCGGCTACCGGTCCCGCCAGACCCTCTCTCGCCTCCCGATTGGCCTACATCGACGGACGACTCCAAGATTTGCGCCGACAAGAGGCCCCCAGTCGGCGGTCTCACTCTCCGCTTTGACCAGCAGTTCCAGAGCCGTCCGGGACTTTGCCCAGCGGTTCAGGGCCGTCCGAGACTCTGCCCAGCTGTTCGGAGCTGTCCGAGACTCTTTTTTCTGTCTTGTTTTCTTCCCATGTCTCATCTTGCTGTTTCCTGACTTGTTGCCAGGCGTGAAAGCCCTGCACTCCTCACAGCCGTGCATCCGAGCAGAGAGGTCCAGTCACAGCTCGGGAGTCCCAGCCATGTTTTCCCATGTCATTTTTTTTTTTTTTCCCTTTTTCTAATTTGTCGTCCCTCTTCACTCTCGGCTGTACATGTCACATGTTGGCATCGATCTGGTACCTCGCATATGCCCTCTACGAGAGACGATGCATCTAGACTTTGCAAGACAAGACGGAAATCACGATTCGACAACCGACGGAGCTTGTCCGTCTGGCCTCTCTCTCCCTCCTCTTTTTTATGCCTTGCTATTTACCTCGCCTTTTCCTTTCTTTTGCAGCTCTTGGTGGGCCTTGGGCGGTGGAACGATGACGACGACGATGATGGCTGAACGACGACTGATTGATGAAGCGATGCTGGTCTTACCATGCGCCACCCACCCTCTACCCTCACACATATTTGATACACACACACAGTCTCCCCGCGTCTCTTCCGGACCCGTGCTGCTGAGAATGGATGCGAGGGGATCAAGGTTGTCTGCAGGATGCTTTTGCATGTATGTTTAGGGCTCAGCTGCCATGCCAATAAGGGGGAAGGGATGGCTCTCGGTGGCGGCGGAGGATGAGACTCGGCTTCTTATGAATGATGAACTTGCCATGATAGCTCGTCTTCGTCGTCGACTCGGTGAGGTATGTACAGACGGGGTTCAGCACGGTCATGCGTATGTTGTGCCTGGTTTGTTGAAACGGGACGCATGACAGGTGCAACATGCAACGAGGCTTTTCTCGCCCGCCTGCCCTCCCTGCTCTCCCCTTCCCTTGTCCTATCTACCACCCGTCCATCTACCAAGCTCGCGTGAAAAAAAGAAATACAGCGACAGTTGCACACCTCCCAACACTGCAACAACACGACACAACCAACAAGCCGATGAACCAAGAAGAATAGATGGAATAAAAACAGCAAGCACAACTTCAAACCCCAGCTCAATCATCATCCCTTCAAACCAACATCCAACGGACACTCCCCTCCCCAACCTCCCCCCCATGAAGATGAAAGAACAGCGACGGAAACCCCCCTCCGCCCCTATCCGCAAGGCGATTCCCCCAGCCTCCTCCTCGGATCCTTATGACGGACGTCAAAGCCCTCCCCCTCCAACCTCTCCCCATGAAGTCGACAATCAGAGGCAAAGCCTTCAAGCCCATCATCATCAACCACCAACGTCTCCCCCCCCCCCCCCCCCCTCGCCCGGGCAAAAACCCCCATGGCAACGACCCAGCTCTTCCCCCTGCCCCCATACAGGAAGCCCACCAGCCACGGCTTGACAAACCACCCACCCGCCGCATACAAATCCTGCCAGCAATCCATCGTCGCATCCTGAAGCTCTCCCACGCCCAGCCTGCAAGCCAGCTCGTACAGCGACACCAACGGCCGGTGCAGGCTCCGCGCGCGGTCGCCGCCCGCGCGCACCGCCGAGGCCACCAGCCTCGGTAGGGAGTCCGGGCGCGTCATCCAGCCGGCGAAGAGGCTGAAGCTGGCTTCTTGCTCAGACGGCAGCCAGATGGTGCGCGGGATCCCGTCGAAGAAGGCCGTCTTCACCCGCAGGGCTTGGCTTTCCAGTTGGAAGCTGGTTTTGCTGGCTCCTACTAGGATCGTCGTCGTCGTCGTCGTCGTCGTTGGGGGGGGGGGCGGGAGGGATTACTGAGCTGGGGGGGGGTTTCGACGAGGCCATGGCTGAGCATGGCTATGTATGTATGTATGTATGTATGTGTGTAGTATGTATGTATGAAAAGTGTTGGTACTGGGAAAGAAAAATGAAAAGTCGGTACGATGAACGGATGGATGGATGAGATGATCAAGCATGATGAAAACAAAAGCCTCCCTCATCATACGTAGTACTTACTACTTACATACATATTCGTACATACATACATACATACACGCAAGCGCCGCCTCAATCCCCTGCCCCAACAAACGCCTTGCCGGGGGTTTGTCTCGCCTGTCTTGGCGCTTCGGACGAGGATTCGTCTCCGTTGCGGCTGACGACAGGGATGGGGCCCAGTGGTCCAAGGGGTCGAGAGGCACTGTCCTGATGGTGTCGAGGGGGCATGATGGACTGGACTCTCTAACTTACTTTGTGCGTACATACTTGCCTGTGCCACCCGATGACGTCGGTAGACATCGTCTTCTATTCGTTTTCGATGCCATTCGCGAGAGTAAGACTCTTTAGAGAGATAGATTCAGGTACCTGTTTTCTCGCTGCTGTTCCGGTCCCTTCACCCCTTAAAAACCTTTAGAGATATAGATTCAGGTAGTCTTCTCGCTGCTGTTCCGGTCCCCTTCACCCCCTTAAAAACACCACCCCCCGCTCGCCGAAGCTCGACGCCCAACCTAGCAATACACTCGAGGTAAATCTTTTTGTTGCCCTCCCATCCACGCCAGCCGGAAATCATCCCATCCCATCCCTCGCCTTACGACACCGGAAACTGGATGGGCATCCGAGCGGGTATATCATCGTCATCTTCTTCTTCTTCATCTTCTTCTCCTTCTTCTTCTCCTTCTTCTCCTTCTCCTTCTTCCTCATCTCCATCCGTGCTGCTTTCGTCTTCTATCTGCATCGGATCCGCGCTCGTGCCCGCTTGAGTCATCATCTTCTGCGCCAGTGACGGCACCGGAGGCGTGAGCAGCGTCGTCGGATCCACGTGTTCCGCCTGTCCAGCCACTTCCAACAGGCCACCGCTCTGCACCGTGGGACCGGCTGGCGTGTTGTTTCCGGAGTCTACCGGCGTGCTGTTGGTCATCGTCGAGTTGGGACGCGACCTCTTAGCAGGCGGAGGGGCCGAGCTCAGGAGCCGATTTCGCTCCTCTTCGATTTCCGCCTTGGAACGCCGCTCGCGTAACCGGATGCCGTACTTCTTGCGCGTCGTGCTCTGTTTCGAGTTGAAGCTGTTCTTGAGCCGGTTCAGGTAGTCTTCTCGCTGCTGTTCCGGTAGGTTCATCGCCTCCCGCATCATGCCGCCGTACTTTTCCTCCGCCATCTGCATCTCCTGCTCGAAAGCACGCCGAGCCTCGGGTGTGAGTTTGGAGTAAGGATCCTCGACCGATCCGTTCATCCGCCCCGGCGTAGACGTCCGACTCACCGCTGCGGGCGTCATCGGCTGCACCGTCAGCGTCTTCATCTGCATCGGCGTCGCTCCTATCCGTGCGGCCATCAGCGGCGGAAGACTGCTGTACGGCAAGGTCCGGTTCGTCACGGCACTTTTGTACGGGACCCGGGGCCGGGACATGAGGTCCGATAGAACGGCTTGCTCCGTCCCGTAGCTGTAATCGCCACAGACCTTGCTCTTGACGTGGTACGTAAGCCCCTGGGCGGAGCCAAAGAAGCATCCGCAGTGCGGACAGACGTCGATGCCGATCCTGTCGACTTTGTGCGAGTGCTCACACGCCCGTTTCTGTGCGTGCTACCGGCTGACCGTTAGTCTGAGACGTCACCGGAGAGGGAGCGCTTCACGACTTACATATCGAAAGGCCTGATCACCGCTGCAGGGCCGGTCGCAACGAGTGCAGTGAACGACGCCGTAGGGACTGGTAGACTTGGCGGGGGTCGCGTAGTGCATGCTGCCGACAGTTTCCCCTTGCTGCTGTTGCTGTTGGCCTTTGGACTGACGGAGCGACATGGCGAGCTGTGCCTGGAGCGTCTGAGGGTTTACCGCCCGTGTCGCGGGTGTTGAGGGCCATGGGGGGGCCGTCGTGGGAACTACTTTTTCGGTCCCATTTGTTGCCGTCTTCTCTTCGACGACGTCCCGGACGTCATAGCCTAGGCGCTCGGCTCGCGCCAGGAGATTGACCAGGCGTCGAGCACCGATCGTCTCTAGGCGACGGGCCATTGCCTGGTCTAGGAAGTCGTCGCTGGCCTTGGACAGTATCGCGTCGGCCAACCCGTCCATGTCCTTGGAAGTCAGAGTGTCGAGCATCCGTTTCCTCGTCTCGGCGAGATCCACCGACGCTTGTAAGGCGAGGGCCAGCATGGCGGGAGTGGCAGATGGGACGATGGCTTTCAGCTAAACATACGAGCATGGGTAAGCTTAGAGCGCAGAGGAACAGGCCGAAAACGGGTTACTCACCACAAAGTTGAGGTGATACTCGGATCCCGATAGACACTTTTCCCATCGATCTCGCATCACCTGACGAACAACATCCGGGGCCACCCTCGAGACCACGTCCATCAACTCGCGATATTCCGGCGTGCCCTCAGCCGAGCGTGGGCCGCTGTTTGGCGAGACATCTACAGCGGAAGCGGATGATGGGCGAGACGAAGAAGCAGCCACCTCCACCTCGGGCAAGTTGCCTTGGCCGGCAAGTCCCATATGCTTGCCTTGAAAATCGGCACTTTCGGGAGGCGGAGAAAAGACCTGTCCCTGCTTCGACGGCGATTGCAACTGCGTCGTGGTCTGCTGCTGCGCCGTCGCCATGCCTACCGGAGCGGAGACGACGGCCGAGCTCATGGCAAGACGAGGGCAGAGCAGCGCCCACGGCAGACGAGGGGAGACGACGAGGCCGCTCTTCTGATGGCGGGAGAGCCGATCCGTCAGCTAGAGCCTATAAGTTGGAAGCCTATGTAAGGCTCAGCACCGGAGCTGAAGCTGACTGGCGCAGGAAGACGATGGTGAGAATCGAGAACGCGGGAGGTTTGTCGGTCAAGGTGAAGGAGCGCGTTGCGAGGGCAGGTTTCGAAGTCATCAAGACGCGCCCAGTGGGTCCTTATCAGAAAGCTGACTAATGAGGGATAGTCTATAGAAGACACGTGATCATTGGCCTATTACTAATTAGTTAGATTAACTGGGGCTCCAATTACCTATAGCCTATAGGCTATCTGTTGAGTCTAGCTGTTGTTAACTAGAGTCCAGCAGGCAGTTCGAGCATCTTTTACGACTTCTTCTAACATGGCCTTTTTCACTACTATACGCTATACTCTCTACTTTATCGGGCTCGGCACTTCCCCCCTTTTATTCTTCTGTCGGCTGTTTCTCGCGCACTCGCCGAGTCTGAGCCTTGATGTTACGTTGTGACTTCAAACGTCACATCTAACTTTAGAGACAACTCCTCTTGGGTTGCTTCGGCCCTCTCGGGCTTCTGTGGGTTTATACGTACATAAGGTCCCTATCATTCTTTGAGGAAACATTTGATAAGCATAAGAAAAGGTATAGTGCGTTCAAGACCAGCATCTAACACTACTCGAAACGAAACAAAAACCGTAATTAACCTCCCCAATCCCCTATTCAGCGACACACGCCAACATCAGCCTGCCATAGTCACCAGACGTCTCGCCCTTGATGCGAGAGCCGATCGTCTTGCCGTATCTCTGCTGATAGGCCCCCTTGATATTGGCCAGTTCGTTTCTGTCCCAATGATAGCGGACGACACGCGAGACGAGCAGATGATCCTTAGTTCCCATGCCTTTCATGCTCTCTTCGAGAAGCGTCGCGGCGTGCATGTACTTGTCCGTCGCATGTCGTAGCTGATACAGGAGGGCATCTTTCATGTGCCCCGAGAATTCCTAAACGGCGTCAGCTCGCGCTTTCAACATGTTTCAGGGTGGCTTCTTACCGAGGAAATGACCTTTTCCAGATCGCGGTTGAACCTCTGCTGGTACCTATGGGCAATGGCACGGATCTGATTATCGTTTCGGTGCGACATGATGTCGCATACGAGGAGCTCATCGGTGCCCATCTTTGCTTCCGTCGCCTTGTACAAAGCCGTCACGTCGTCCTCGACCTGCTGTGGGATCACCGGCGCAGCGTCCTCGGCTCGGCTGGCCGACAGGACCATGAGGAAGTGCCTCTGCGTCTTCATCGACAATTCACCCTTGACGGCGTCGACGAGTGACTTGTGGAAAGCGTGATGGTAGGCACTCTTGATGGCGTCGAGATCGGCATTGGATCGAGAAAGTAAAACGTCATTCAGGACAACCTCCTTGGTGCCAGGCCCTGCCATGGCCTCTTGGAGATAGTGCACATCCGTCAACAAGGGACCGCGGGCGAGCTGCACCAAGCCCTTTTCGAACCAGCCGCTCGTCTCGCTCTTGAGATCCTTAACGAGGTCGCGGTTGAGGGAGCGAGCAAATGTATTGCGTATGAGGTCCATCTGCAAAGGGTCCTTGGTCGTCAGGATACGGATGAGCGCCTTTTCGTCGGTGCCGAAGCCTTTCATGGCGCTCCGCAGGGCCTGAACATCCGGTTGCGGATCCCACTGAATGATCTGCGGCGCGCCGTAACCCAGCGACGGGGGGGTCCGCGGAGCCTGAGGGGACTGACCGGGGGGCGGTGCGCCATACTGACCGGGGGGCGGATGCCCGTACTGGCCGGGAGGAGGCGCGCCGTAATGTCCGGAAGGAGGGGCGCCATACTGGCTTGGCGGGAGATGGCCGTATTGACCGGGCGGAGGTTGACCGTACTGACCAGGTGGAGGTTGACCGTATTGACCGGGAGGAGGTTGGCTGTACTGACCGGGCGGAGGTTGATGATAGCCCCCTTGATGAGGAGGATGCTGTCCATGAGGCGGATACTGTCCGGCAGACGGCGGAGGGTAGTGACCGTAGCCCTGAGGCGGCGGTGGCGGTTCTGCGGGTACGAGTCAGATCGGGAGTCAGTCATAACGACGGAAGCAAAGGGCAACTGACGACCGTATCCTTGGTAGGACATGATGGATATGTATGTAGAAGCCAGCTGTCCCGTCGATGATGAAGGTTCAGATGCTCGGTTCGCGCGGCAACGACGGGATCTTTATTGACGTGGAGCCGGATCTGCGGAGAAGGGGCAGAGGCGGGGTGATTTTTAAACAGCTGGACGCATCCTTCTCCAATTACCTACCTACATACATATAGACCCTGGCCCAAGATGACGACACCTATGTAGGTATGCTGGGGGGAACTGAAGCCATTGAGGGTTCTTGGGGGGGCAGGCATAGCCCTGGAGTTGAGTGTTGATTGTGGCGGAGCGAGAGCAAAGCCACCGAGGCCTGCGCCACGACGGATGACGACACGGCCGCTTTGTTCTTCCCACTCGCACGCTCCTCGGCCAAAGAGAGAGATAGGATGGGTAGGTAGGTAGCTGCCAGGTGACGGTACGAGCATCTTTCACGTGCGCTCTTCAACGTGTGATTCACGAATACAGATTGTCGATTAATGACCCTTGTCAAGTACATACATATATGTAGAATCGGCCGCCAGTCAGCTTCGACGACTCCACTTCCCCGCAATTCCTCGGGTGTTATGTAAGCAAAGTATCAACCATGGGTCCGTGATGCAAGCGAAGAATCTGGCGAGCTTCGAGGAAAGCAGCAAAGAGTGACGACGGCCTGCTGCATCTTGCATCGGGATGCAAGGGATCAAGCCAGCTTCTGCGTCATGCTACCTACTCTACCTACCATGTATGCACACGAATACATGAGACTATTGTTCCGACCCTTCTGCCGCTCATCACAGAACCAACATCCCAGCCATATCGTTTCGTTTGCCAACCTCCATATATTTCCCCCCAGCCACCGACTTTCCACCTCCATGGACAAAACTGCCAACCTCGTTTACAACCGCCTCTTTTCCTCCGCAACTCCTCCTTTGTCTGCTCTCCATCTGTCTCGGCTCCCTCATTCCAGTCGCTCAAACCCCGGTCCCTGAGAAGCAGACATGCGCGCCTCTCTTCCTTGTCTCGCCATCGCTGCGTTGGCGGTCTCCGTCGCGGCGCATCCTCGTCCCTCGCAGCGAAGATATTCTGTCGTTCCCCTGGAGCCGGAAGATGACGATGTGACCATTGTGCAGACGGTTGTCAAGACGGAACCGCCCGTGACGCACGTCGTCACCACGACGGCTGTGCCAGCGACCGTCACCGTCACTTCGGGAACGACGCAGACGCTCAGTTTGGCCATCTCTTCGTCGATCAGTAACAGTTTGATCAAGTCTGGTTCCTCGTTTCCATCTTCCACCACCACTCCGTCGCCCTGCTCTACCAAACCCTCTGTGCAGACCGTCACATGGATTGCGTCGGCGACGTATGAGGCTGTCATCACCTTGGGTAGCCCTACCAATACCCGGAGCACGAAGCTGGCCATTTCGCGCATCTCATCATTCCTGACATTGCCGTCATCGTCATCGTCGCCATCTTTCTCACCATCATCCTTCTCACCGACACCACCATCATCATCGTCACCGTCCGCACCCTCGCCGTTGTCCGGATTCCCAACTTCCCTTCCGCCTTCATCATCAGCATCATCTTGGCCCGGCGAAGTCTTGCCTCTGACAAAGCTTCCGTCTTGGAACTCAACTCGTACAGGTCGGTAACCGCGAGCTTCGCGTCCAGGGAACGGCAGGGACCCGACGGGTCACGACGACCAAGAGCGACGGCGGCAGACGCCAACGCACTGCAACGCAACCAAGCGCTGGGACACGTTGCCCGACAGCTGAAGGCTATCATTCGAAACGGCAACGAGATTGGCGTTGGCGAATGTTCATAATGTGTAATAAGTAGCAAGACTTTGCTACCTACCTACCTACCTACCTATTCGTACTTAGACACATAGTACTTAATATTACCTTGCCTCTCGTAGAGGCTCTTGAGCAAACAGCTGTAAGAAAAAGGGAGCCGTGTGAGACCGACCACCTAAACAGAAGAAACAGTTGCGTTCTACGAACAAAGGGGCGCTACTTCCGAACCGGTGACTTGAGATGAAAAAAGTAGGCACATAAATCGAGACAGAATCTGATACCAGGGCTGAACTCCCCTCGACGCCGTCTGAGTCAAACACGCAGATCTTACTGCATCAAGTTAGAAGATGCATCCTGCGTCCCCAATTCTCGGTATCAAGCTGTTGCCTCTCATCGTCGCCAGCCAGCACAGCTTCACAGCCGCACGCCTCGACGAGTCCGTTCCGTCATGGCAGACTCAAGAGGCAGCATCCTCATCACCGGCGCCAACGGCGGCCTCGGATCAGCTCTGGTGAAGCACGTACTGGGGAATCCCGAGCTGGCTTCCAACTACACGGGTCTTTACACGGTTCGAAAGTCGAGCTCCGAGGCATCGTCACGGCTGCAGTCGGTCCTTGCCAAGACGCCGGCCTCGCACGCGCACGAGACGCTTGAACTGGATCTCGGCTCGCTCGAGTGCGTCAGGCGGGTGGCGGGCGATATCAACCGACGGACGGCGGACGGCGATCTACCTCTCATCAGGGCGCTGATTCTCAACGCCGGCTTCATGGAGTGCACGACGCTGGTGGGTGAATGACGTGGGTGTGACGAGGATCGTGGGATCTGACGGCAAGAGTTCAAGTCAATGACGGAAGACGGCTTCGATATGACGTGGCAGGTCAACTTTTTGTCCAACCTCGTGCTCTCTCTACTGCTTCTGCAGAGCATGGACAAGGACTCCGGGCGAATCCTCATCGTCGGCAGCTGGGCGCACGAGTGAGTGGCAGCCTAGACTGAGAGTGAGCTCGGGCTCAACAAGCTGGTAGCATCGATGACGAACGCAACTCGGCTGCAGGCGGCGACATGTACAAGGACCCGGAGTGGCCGACTCTCTTCCCCGGGCCGGAGCCGCTGGCCAAGGGAAGATGGAGCACGCCCGATGAGGAGCCCTCGGCGCGGTCCGGTCACCGGCGGTACGGGGCCAGCAAGCTGTGCGCCGTGATGCTCATGTAAGTCGGGGACGGCGAAGCATCGAGGCAACCTACACACATACATACGTACATACGTACAGGCTACAGCTGACGGCCCGCACAGGCACGAACTCGGCCTCCGTCTCGCTCGGGATCCCGTACTGAGTAATGTGACGGTCCTAGGCTTCGACCCGGGGGGCATGGCGACGGATATCTTGCGAAGGGGCTCCTGGACGATGAGGCTTGTGACGATGAAGCTGGTGGTTCCGCTGCTGGCGGCCGTCATGGTTCGCTGGTCGCCCAACGGTGTGGCGCGTCCGCTGTGGAAGAGCGCGGCGGATGTCATGGAAGCCTGCTTCGAGAGAGCGCCACCGCAAGACGGAGCCCTGTATCTCAACGGATCGGAGCCCTACGAGACAGCCAGGGATGCGCGCGACGAGGCCAAGAGACGAAGTCTGTGGGCGTACGGCATCGAAGCCGCGGGTATCGAGGGGGGCGACACGGCGCTGGGGGACTGGCGGTGATGGGCTACATACGTGGGCATAGACATACATGTATGGGTAGCTGCACGTATGTGCGCCCACTGTAGCAAGGGGATGGTTCCAGCCTATAGGGGAAGACGCTGCCCGTGGTTATTTTCGGCCTGTGCCTGTCGGTGCCTGATGGGGGGGACTGCAGGGGCTTGAGACCTAAGGATGGCGGATGGATGGTGAATGGTTGGCGGATGATTGGCAGATCAGTGGTGGATGGTTGGCCGAGGTTGCCTCTGGCTGACGCGATGCCGCGCGCATGGATGCAACCTACAGGTGGTGTCTATGTACGAATATGTAGTTAGTAGTAGTAGTAGTTACAGAGAGCGCGCGCCTGTCGATCTGCCGCTCTTGTGGCCTGCGACTATTCGTAGACTACATACCTTTACCTAGACCTATGTACTTACTTACCTATTGTTGTCATTCATCTGTTTTCGTCTTCCTTTCCTACCACCCGCTTCTTCACTCTTGTTTCTTCCTCTGCCCCTCACCTCGACCTCTTTCAAGTTTCACGACACCATTCCATTCATCCTCCTCTCCTTCTGAAACCGGCATTCAGTTCAGCGTCTCTTGGGCAGGTCCAGCACTAAGCACTGCCCGCTCACCCGCATCCTTCATCCATACCGCCTTCTATCCACCTCATCCTACCTTCTTTCTACCTCGTCCCATCTCCTACCATCTCCTACCTACCTACCTACCTACCTACCTACCTACCTACCTAGGTGTAGGTAGGCATTTCCTCCCAGGCATCTCCTCCTAGGCATCTCCTAGGCATCTCCTCCTCTTCCGCTGGCACCGCCACGATGCCCGCCCAGTTTCCAGACGACGCCCGCCTGCTGCTTCGTACCGGTCAGAAGCAACCGCGCTTAGCCCGCATTCGTGGCCTTCATCGTCCTGAAAGGCTCGAGGACGACCTGGCCCCTGACCCGATATCCAACGCGCTTGGCATCTCTACGGGACCTTGCCGCTACGAAGTCCGCAGAGGAAAGGTCGTTCCTCGCCTCCAAGTGTGAGTCTGGCTCCAGCTCTGCTCCAGCTCTGCCCTGAGCTTCGTCGAAGCCTTTCTTCGCCCATACGCTGACCTCGTGACGCTTAGAAATGTCCCGCCTCCTCTCCGCCACCTTGAGCCTTCTCCCGCCTGTGAACAAGTTGCAATGCCCCAGTATGAGCTGGCCTCTGGGAACATGATATCTGGGGAGCAGGTCTCCCCACCGAGCTCTCCCCGGCTTGGCTACACCGAGCTTGGGTGAGTCGGCCTCCTGCATTACTCACTCCTTTCACGTCACTGACAGTTTTGGTCCGGGATAGGCTCATGGCAGGCAACGTCTCTCCCATTGACAGCGAGTCCGTCGCCTTTCACCAACCGCAGCATCAACGCGAGGCCTCTCACTTGACTGCTCATCTCCCGTCGGTTCAAGGACCGCGTCGCCGACCCCTGAACACCCTGAATCACTCGGACGAGACGAAGCAGGCCCGTCGACGTCATGAAGCTCCTCGGAATCATGCTCACCCCGCCAGAGTCCCGCCCGCCGCCCTCAATCAACGGGTACGACTCATGAACCACCAGCTAGACTCGGCCGACGTCCGCCCTCCGTGGAAGGGCATGAGCGGCCGCTCGGCCCTGCTTCCACCCATAGAAGACGACGATTTGTACGTGGCGCCTTTAAACATCAGGCGCAAGACCCCGGCCCATGAAGCAGGGCCCACGAAAGGATCGACCTCGTCTGAAACGCTCCAAGATGGGGACAGGATGGCACCGTCGATTACACAGCCCCCGATGCCGACTCGAGGACCCGCCAACGACTGCTCATCTGAGCCGCAGTCACACGAGCCATATGAGGCGTATCCAAGCCCGCCGGACTCCGAAGTCTGCACCCCGTCTCCCTCTTCATCCTGGTTTGAGGCTTCCCCCTTGGTTGCTGTGCCCTGGCCCTCAGACCGCATCGTCATCAAGAAGAAGCCCGTCGACGTTGCCCTCGTCGATAACAAGAGCTCGTCTACCGCCAAGCACTTTCGTGACGTAACCGTTTCGAGGGACGTCTGGTCTCAGCCAGCCTCTCGCTTCAGCGTCACAACTTGTGCCACCTCGATTCCCCCGACTCCTCGTCAGCCGTCTCCCGTCCCGGCCACGCCCTTGGTAAAAGACGGCTTCCCATCGCCGCCGCCTGAACAAGGCCACAACAGTCCGACGTCATCCGTCGAAGCCGGAAACAGCCCGTGCTCGACCGTCAACTCGGCAAAGCCATCCTACACGCAACCCAGAGTCCTCGCCATGAAGGACCATCACCCCGTCACCGACCGCGGCACCTGGGCCTTTCCCCGAACGGCCACGAAGCCCCTGCCGCCCGCCCCCCCGGAGCTCTCGCAGTCGAAGAGCCGGATTTCGCAGCTCAATGTGCAGATGCAGAGTCTGGCGCACCGCCGCATCAACCTGAGCCGGAGCATCCAGAAGATGACGGAGCTCATGCCCTCCGACAGTCTCTTCGCCGGCCAGGAGGTGCTTCGCAAGCGTGAAAAGGAGAAGCGCAAGGTGCAGGCCCTCCGGGACGAGCTGGCCCTGGTTCAGCGGGAGGAGTACGACGTTGGTCTGAAGCTGCATCGCGCTTATAAGCGTCAGGAGAGGGATGGCGACTTTCAGGAGTCGGTCCTCTGGGTGAGGAGGGTGACGGGCTGAGGCCGCCGTTTTCATTGTAGATACTTACCTGTCTTCCGTCTTACCTACGGGCTTCCTGCTGGTCCGATCAAGAAGGTAAACCCAGGATATACCGCATCGTCAACAGTCGCTGGCATCTCCATGCACAGCTAGAGACCAGACCAGACACACATATACATATACCACAGCAAAACAGACTTTTATATCAATGGCAACTCAGCTCATGCCCTGCATGAATTCGACGCGGTCGAGAATCATCTGCCTGTAGCCCATGTACTCCTTGAGACCCTCCCAGTCGGCGCCCGTCTCCTCACCGTGTCTGAATTCCTCCTTGAAGCCCCAGGCGCAGGCGACGGCGTCGAGAGCAGCCCTCTCCTCCTCCCTCAGCCATCGGTAGCGCAGCGGCGTGCCGGGCGTCCAGGTGACGCGCTTCATGTGATCCTTGTAGCTGAGCTTGGCGATGAGGCCGAGGGAGCCGACGGTGATGAAGTAGCCGGAAAAGCCCATGACGCACATGGTGGTGGCCGTCAAGATGTCCATTGTGTTTTGGCAGTAGATGGCGTAGGCGGTCGAGAGGCCGTAGATGGTGAAGGGGAGGGAGGAGACGGCGAGGGCGGCGGGCGTGGCGCGCTTGAGGAGCTTGTGGCGCTTAAAGGCCTTCTTAGAGTATGAGGCTTCGATGATGCCGAGGGCTGAGTCGAGGTGCTTGGCTTCGATGGCTGTTCGGAGGGCGAGGTCGGCGACTTCGACCTCGACGGCCTTGGATATGGAGTTTGGTCTCTGACTGAGGTAGCGGATCTCGCCGTTCTTGGACACGGGCTTGGGCTTCGTGGCGTATAGGTCCAGGACTGAGGGGAGGGACTCGGGCCGTCCGAGCTGCTGCTGGATCTTGACGTAGAGGGCGAGAAAGTCGGGTTTCATCTCGATGTTGGGGTTCGTGATGATGGTGTAGGCGGCGCGTGAGACCCTGTTGACTACCTCCTGCAGCTTGGCGTCGATCGGGAGCTTAGAGCCGGTTCGTTCGGCGCCGAGGAGGGCGAGACGCGAGGCGGATGCCCTGGATTCGGCTTCGGCTCTCTTGATCTTGGCGTGCAGCGTGGAGGCGGCGGCGTGGCACGAGCGGAGGGCTTCCGTCGTCTGCTGCCTTGTTGGGATGCTGTTTGTTGAGAGGAGCTTTTGCTGGCTTGCTTCTGCGGCGGCTGCTAGCTCGGTGATTCCCTGGGGGGGTGGTGGGGGATGACGGATCGCTTTGCGGCTGGGGCTCGCTGCGTCTTGGTCCATGGTTTTGGTGCTGTTGAGGTCCATCTTGTTGGGTGGATGATGCCTGCTGAGCTGGGGGGGAGAGGTGAGGTGTCCTGGTCAGGACTCGGGGGTGGTGGAGCAGGTGTCGATTGCTCGTCGGGCGGTGGCGCGTCTCATGGTGAGGGCGGGGGAATTGGCAGAGTTGTTGTTGGTGATGGACCGATTGGTGGAGAGCTGTCGTGAGAAGCAAGCTTGGTCTAGGTCAGGGAGGTGACGTCTAGGGTAGGTGGATACTTACATACATAGATCACCAACGCGGGCCTCAACTTTCGATCCCAAGGCCAACGAACCTCTTGCGGAGCTCGAGTAGAATTACCAGTCACTCACTGCGTGAATTATTCTCTGAAGGCTTAGACCACAACCGAGCGCTTCATCGTCCTGTGTCAAATAACAGTACGATATTACCCTAATGCGCACTATGCTTTGCCCGGGACAGCCGCAGCATGCACAGTGCGTCTCTGCTGTCGTAAGCGCCTAGCCTGATAGGCCCTAGAGACGGGCCACAGTGGGGCTCGGCGTGACGAAACCCGGCCGACCGACTCCCAAGGTTCCTGCTTCGCCAGCCAACGTCCGTCGTCATCAACCCTACAACCTCTCTACCTAAGCGACTGCGCCCTCGACTCACAGCCCAAGCGACGACGCCCATCGAAGCCCACAGACATCGCGGCGACAGGGCGCGGGACGACGAGGAGCCGTCAGCAGCTAGGCTGTTGATCCGCGCCTTCTCCCTTGGCTTGCTGCGTCCGGCGCTGGACGGACGGATTACTCGATTTTGTCTGTGCGGGCTGCTCTTGAATCATCGTCATGCCGCCTCCTCCTCCTCCTCCTCCGCCGCCACCGCCGCCTGGTGCTGGTGGTCCGCCTCCGCCTCCTCCTCCTCCTCCTGGCGGTCTCAAGGGTGCTCCGCCGGCCGGGAACCGCGTACGTGCCGAGGCCTCCCGGTTGAGATGCCGAGCCTGAATGCTGATTTTCATGTCAAGAACGCTCTCCTCTCCGACATCCACAAGGGGAAATCTCTGAAGAAGGCCGTTACGAATGATCGCTCCGCGCCGGTCGTCGGGAATTCGTCGTCGTCGTCGTCGGGTCCTCCCGTGGGCGGCGCGCCTCCGGTGCCGGGAGGGCTTGCGCCTCCTGTGCCTGGTAATCGTGCGAGGAGCAACAGCGATCATGTGGCGAGTCCGACTGCCGCTTCCGCCGTGGACTCGGCGCCTCAGCTTGGAGGCCTGTTTGCTGGTGGCATGCCCAAGTTGAAGAAAAGGGGTGGAGGTGTCGATACTGGCGCCAGCGCGGATTCGTCGTATCTCTCCGATCCGGGGGAATCCATACGCTCGCCCACGAGACCGCTTGCCTCGGCGCCGAAACCACCTTCCAGCGCCGCTCCAACTCTCCCGGGCCGCGGTCCGCCTCTCCCACCGCCCGGGCTGGCGGCCAACTTGCGAAAGACGAGCGTCTCGGCCGCCGGCAAGGGTCCTCGGCCGCCGGTAGGGAAGAAACCGCCTCCCCTCCCCACATCGCGGAAGCCGTCGACAAAGGCGCCGCCACCGCCTGCGCCGCCGCCCCCTGCACCGGCACCAGCTGCACCGGCACCAGCTGCACCGGTCCCGGCCGCACCGGCGCCACCTCCTCCGCCGCCCCCTACCTCGTCCGCTCCGGGACTGCCTCGTCGCCGCCACCCCCGCCTCCGTCAGCAGCGCCCCTCGACCGACCAACTCTCCCGCTCTCAGGGTGCAGCTTCCACCTCCTCCCCCGCAAGCGCCCACAGGCCCTGCACAATCTCTGGCCGCCCAGGCAGCTATTCGAGCGGCCGGGCAGTCGGCGTCACCGCAATCACCCCCTACCGCTTCGGCGCCACCGCGACCAACCACGTCGAGTGGTGCGTCGACCTCGACAGCTCGAAGCCGGGGATCGTCTCTCCGGCAAAGCGTGCTGGATCCCAGCAAACTAATGACTCATGCCAATGGCTCAAAAACATCTGTTTCGCGGCGTAATTCTACCATGTCTCTCAAAGCGACCAGCAGCGGTGGCGGTGGCAGCGCTGGTAACCGGGTCATCATCAACGATACGAGATGGCAGTTCAAGGATGCCAGCCTGTTTCCGAAACCCCGAGATTTTGTCGGTGGGCCTAGAAAGTATCGGGCGGGCAGAGGGAGTAGCGTGCCTTTGAATCTCGACGCTCTGTCAGGTTGAGCGATACCAGCGGCCTTTCATATCCCTTGCTCGCGTGTCCTTCTCATTCTCATGATGGAGCTTTCTTGTTTTGCGTCGCGTCGAGGCAGCAGCGGAGAGGAGGCCAGCAACACCACGGCCATCAGCGGGAAGGATCAATTGGGACAATACCCTCAGCATGACAGGATGATTTATTGATTGGGTCAAGGTCTACATGTCGTGTATGATATGCATCGCTCTGCTTGTGCCAAAAAAAAAAAAAAAAAGTTGGACTGCTCCATGTCCTCACAAAGACTTCAAGTAGTTAGACTCCTTGATCTTGGCCTTGCGATCCTTGCGCATGGCCACTTTCAGCTCATCGCGTTTTTCGGCGGCGAAGAGGTTCTCCTCGACGGTGCCTCCCTCCTTGCCCGGCAGATTGATGGACTGATGCTGCAAGGGGATCTTGACCGGGACGGGGCCTGCTGCCAGCAGGGCCTTTTGACGCTTTGCGGCTGCTCGGCGGAGTTTTTTGGATTTGGCTGGTGAGGAAGAGCAGGTTAGCTTACAGCACGAAGGAGGTAGGTAGGAGGTAGAAGAAAGGGTTCTGCTTACAGAATTCGTCGTCAGCATGGCTGTCTGTCTTGTCAGAGTCCTTCTTAATAATGTCGAGACATGACCATAGCCATTTCGGGTACTGCTCGTCGGGCAATGCCACCGGATCCCGACCGCCCTTTGTGTAGTTCAAGCCGGTGAGGACGGTGCCGGCCGTGCAGATTGACCGATGGGCTGGGGATGGCTTCCGCGGGGCTTCGCCTGGTGTGGTGTCGGGGGTGGAGAGGACGGGCTCGGCAGATCGTAGGGGTGGGTTTGTAGAGAAGGGTCGGAGGTGCCGTGTTGTGATGGCGGCGCGGAAGCACCGCGTGCACAGCATTGTCGTTGGAGTGAACTTTGAAGATTTGGTTAGGACGAGGCTGGGGGGGGTGGGGGGGAATTTGGGGAGGTAAGGGTGGTGAGGGTAGCCAATCAGATGGCGGGCTGCGTCTTCAGCCTTGCGTCGGGTGTGAGCTACCTAGACAGGTAGGTAGGTACGGATCATGAATCATCACTTCTCGGGCTATCTACCAAGATATCGTTTGATTTACGACATTTCCATAAAAATACAGAGCCGTAGAATTCAATAGAAGATGCCCGTGATTGCAGAGGGACCGGGCCAACTGCCCCAGACGTTCCTCGTCCCACCAATTGCGCATCACGGAGGAGGCTTCCCGCTGTTGATCATGGCAATCTTGTTGATCGGGTGGACCTTGGCTTCGAGGTCAATCTCCTCCGATTTCCGGTCGAGATAGTTTTGCTGCAAGAATTTGGTGCCCTTGAGCTTGCTGGATGCGAAAAGCTGTAGGTATCGCTCTGCGCCATCACCGCTCCGTCAGTGCTTCACCTAGCGAGCCAGATCGTGTCCACGGCTTCTCTCCACGGCTGCGTTTTTCGAAGCTCACCTCGCAAATGGCCGCAATTCTCGAGATGATTGACGCCGTTCTCTCGGTAGCAGCGACCTAGCTCGTCGGCGACGAGGCGCGTCATCATGGACCTGACCCACTGCTCGCGGATGATGGCATCCTCGGCCGCTTTGAAGGCTTTGGTGTCGTAGTAGTCGACGCCGTCAAAGGTGGGGGCGACCTTGGGCTTCTGTCTCTTGAAGGACTCGGACTCGGGGGTCGGCATCGTCGCTATCCCGGGCGTGTTCAGCACGTCGTTGTCGGCGTCGTGCTCCAGCCGCCCAGGCTGGCATGGGGAGCTGGAGCTGGTCGCAGAGGTGCACGTGCTGGGGGGCTGACTAAGGGAGGTTGTGGAGGAACAGCTCTCCCATCTCTGATTGGACAGAAGTGGGTGGTGAGTTTTGGCAGAGCCCTCACTTGCATTTACAGACTTGTGCCGTGGCGCTAGTGGCAAAGCCTCGTATCTCTGTTAGTGGGCATGGTCAGACTAACACATCGTCTTCTCCGAGGAATATTGCGAGCCGATAGGTAGTGATGCCTCGTGAGGAACGGAAGACATGTACGCTCTTCATTGACGCACCCGTTGTGACTATGCATACTATGTACATAAAGATTTCTTCATCAGCTTTCCAGCGATTCGGCTTCAATAGTCACGTGCCAGGCTCACTGCACCTCCTTCACCGCCCTGCCCCAGCCCCGCAAAGAGCGGCAAAAAAAAAAAAAAAACGGAGAAAAAAATTTCTACCCTGTCAGCTAGGAGCGAATTTTTCTCATAAATTTTCGCTACCTCTCCCACTTCCATCCAACTTTTCTCTCCTCGACAAGTTCAGATCTTGAGCCAAGTTTTTTTTTTATCTCGCACTTCATTCTTCTACCATACATCTACTTTTGATATCGATCATCTGCAGCTATCATGGCCAAGTCTAAAGCAAAGGCGGGCAAGAAAGCTGAGCCTGCTCAGCCGCGCAGCGCTGTCAAGGACGCGAGCGTCGGCAAGGCCTCCAAGACCCCAAAGGCTACGTCCAAGGAGGTCGCCAAGAAGGCTGGCACGAAGGCGGCTAAGGAGAAGGAAGAGCAGCCCAAGAAGAAGAAGGTTGTTGAGCCCGAGCCGTCGGATGATTCGGACGAGGAGGCTTCTGCTGCCTCGGGAAGCGACTCTGACGACTCTGATGCGTCCGACTCCGAGTCGGAGGAGAAGCCTGCTGCCAAGTCCAAGGCTGCTACCAAGGCTGTCACCAAGGCTGCTCCCAAGGCTGCTCCCAAGGCTGCCACCAAGGCCAACGGCAAGACCAAGGCCAAGGCTGAGTCTGTCGCTTCCAGCGCCGAATCCGACAGCGATGAGAAGGATGCCGTCAAGAAGCCCGCTGCTGGTGGCAAGAAGAATGCCGAGGCCGAGTCGGACGAGTCGGATTCTGGTTCCGGTTCCGATTCGGACAGCGAGTCTGAAGAGGTGAAGGACAAGGCCAATGGTGCCAAGAGCAATGGGAAATCCGTCGAAAAGGCTGCTGCCGAGACTTCTGATGCTGAATCCTCCGAGTCGGATTCAAATGAGAAAGCCAAGGTCGGTATTTTGCAAAGTAGCTTTCACTCTGATTTACGTTCCATACTAAGATGCATCCAGGGCTCCGGTTCGGATGACTCTGACGATGATGCTTCGGATGACTCTGACGATGGCTCCGATGATGAGAAGGAGGTTCCGGCTTCCAAGAAACGCAAGGCTGAGGCCGACATCGACGCCACTCCCAAGAAGGCCAAGACGGAAAACTCGCAGGCCTCTTGCACTCTCTTCGCTGGAGGTTTGAGCTGGAACGTGGACGACGATGGCTTGCGTGAGGCCTTCAAGGACTTTGAAGGCCTTGTTGGCACCCGTGTCGTCACCGACAAGATGTCCGGACGCAGCCGTGGCTTTGGATATGTTGACTTTTCCGACTCCGATTCCGCCACCAAGGCCTACGAGGCTATGCAGGGACAGGAGCTCGACGGCCGCGTACTGAACCTGGACTTTGCGCGTCCCAACACCCACAACTCGCAGGATCGGGCTGCAGACCGGGCCAAGAAGCATGGGGATTCTGTCAGCCAGGAGAGCGACACCCTCTGGGTTGGCAATCTGGCTTGGGACATCGAGCAGGATGCCATCCAGCAGGCCTTTGGTGCTGTTTGCGAGGTCAAGAGCATCCGCTTGCCTACGGACCCGCAAGTCACCCCGTTCTGCTGATGCCATGCATGACCTTGCACGCTAACACACGCCGCAGTGAGACTGGCAACTTGAAGGGCTTTGGATACGTGTCGTTCAACTCGATTGAGGACGCAAAGACGGCTTTCCAGGAGATGAACGGCGCCTCCATCGGCGAAGGTCGGTCTGCCCGCAGTATTCGTCTGGACTTTGCCACCCCTCGCCCTCCTCGTGAGGATGGCGGCTTTGGTGGCAACCGCGGTGGTTTCGGAGGTGGCCGTGGCGGTCGTGGTCGTGGCGGTCGTGGCTTCGGCGGCAATCGTGGCTTCGGAGGCGGTCGTGGTGGTGGCGGCCGCGGTGGTGGTCGCGGGGGCCGAGGCGGCTATTCGGGAACCAAGATCTCCTTCGACTAAGAAGGGTACGAAGAGGGCCGATCGGCGGGCCTTGCTTCCTTAGTGGGCTGTGGGCTTGTGGGCTTTCGTCATCCGAAAAGGTTACGGCTCCGTCTCGGGACGGGCCAGTGGGCTTTGTGGGAACCCTACCTATCTACCTCTTGGTGGTGGGCAGTCGATTGACCTGGGGGCTCTTCCTCACTCGAACTGCGGGCTCGTGGCGTTGACCTCTGGAGATATGGTCGTCTTGGACGCCGGCTTTTTGATGGTGGGGCTACGTTGGCTTTTTTTATATTGGACTGCCGAATCTCAGGCTACGGCCTCGGCTCTTGGGACTTTGGGCTTTTCCTACACATGGCATGCAAAGACACGGAAGCAGGGCAGCGATGTCACTGAGTTCTGCGGGGCTATTGGCACCGGTGTCGGCGATGATGCATGGGGGTGAGTATCCGTCCTATTTGAGACCGGTGATCTGACTGCGGCAGACGGTGGAGGGAGGAAAAGGCGAAAAGTAATGAGGACCGGTTGGTTGTACGTGGTAGATAGTGTGCAGGAAAAATGACAGTGGCTCTGAACGGCAGTCATGCGATGGTTTTCGTGTGTCTTGGGTGGAGGATTCTATTCGTACGCGGCTGAGGCCGTATTGGCTGTCATGTGCGGGTAGGACGTTCGCGGCCAAGGCCAGCTCGGCTCTGTGTCACTCTAGGAGTATTCGTAGGCACCTCCGCCTGTACATAGGTGTCCGGTAGGGCGACGGGACGCTTTTGGACGGGAAACAGTGTTCCAAATGACAGCCATGATGTTGTTGGGGGAAGCAGAGCGAAACAAACACGGAGAGTCTCGTGAAGGGATGACACAACACATGAGCGGAATGATGATGGCGTCGGGGGCACGTCGAATTCTCGCGCCTTGACTCGGGGGCCGGCAAAGGGCGCATGACGGACAGAGGGCTGGGTACCGGTACGTGGGACTCGGATATTCCAAGCGGCCGTGCGCGGCAGCTGCCTGCTAACAGGCTGAGCAGCCCTAGCAGCCTTTGCAGCCCTATGTACCTACAAACATACCTATGTACCTACATGTAGGATAGGTAGGTAGGTTTAGGTACCTTAGGTAGGTAGCAGTAGCACTAACGGCCCGCCAGGCAATCCACGATGGCCGGATGCGTTTCCGCGACGGGGGCTGACTCACTGGCTGAGACGGTGGCCCCTTGTGGCCTGGATGGAGGCTACCTGTACCTAAAGGGGCCCGGGATGGAGGGGGCACATGGGCTAGGCGCACTGTGGCGAGGTAGCGGTACCTGGACGGTATCGCCAGCGTCTCGTGGCCCCCTCCCCCTCCCCCTCTCTCGCCGTGCCCGAGGGTCTCATTCTGGGAGAGATAGAGGGAGGGGTCGAGGATTCCTTTGTGGCATCCATCCATCCATCATCATCCATCTCCGTCTCTCATCATCTCCAACTTCTCTTATCCTCGCATGGCCCGCACCTTGGTCTCTTCCATCTTCCTTTCCTTGTTCCGGATCCGATAGTCAGACGGTCGGCGGGGCGGCCCGTATCAAGAGTTGACAGTCGTTGATCGTCCATCACCGTCGCGACAGCCATGGACAGTCAAGGCGTACAGCGGGCCAGGTCCAACCCAGCACTGCCGCTTGCTCGCCGCTTCGACGGTTCGTCTCTTTCACTCGGGCGTGTTGCTTGTTTGCTGACGACGGGCGCAGAGTCATCATGGTATGAGGTGTCGTCGCAGCCGTCGTCGTCGTCGCTGTCGAGTGTCGGGGACGAGATTGTCACTACGGGGCTGCACGTCGGCAGCCCTCACAACCGTCGGCGCCGTCTGCACCAGCCTTCCGTTAGGGTCTCGGAGCCTCCGCGGTCGGCGGCGATCGAGTTCGACGAGACGGAGAGCGAAGAGGATCGCTCGTTGACGAGTTCGGGCGAGAGGACGGGAAAGGCTCGCGCCGCGGTCGACTCGGGCGATGACGACTCGGACGGCGGCGATGACGCTACCGCCCTCGGGCGTGCCACAGACCGTCCCGTCTTTCAGCCCCAGCCGAACGCCTTCTCCCATCCTCCGTCGAGCGTGGCTCGGCGTAGCCAGTCCACCAACGGTGCCGGCGCTCCGCATCCTCACAGCGGCTTCTCGCGGCCGTCGCTGTACCACCGGTCGCAAACGAGGGCCCATCGGAATTTCATGTCGCCCTCCAGCGCTCGTGAGGATAACGAGGCTGCGCTACGGGCCTCTCTGACGACGTTGCTTTCGTGTGCCGCCGCGGCGAGGGGTTTGCCAAAGACGAGGGAGGAGGCCGAACAGCAGCGGCTGGCGGGTAACGGCATAGAGCCGAGCAACCAGCCCGTGGAGCTCACTCTGGTACCGGAATCGGAGCTGACGGGGGCCGCCGCACCGACGCAAACCGGTCCGCAGGCGGCTGCTCGCGGCGTGCCGAGGACCGTCTTGAACCAGACTCCGGCTCGGATGGACGGCGACAGGACAAAGCGGGGGCGGAGTCCTCGAGGGACGTCGAAGAAGAAGAGGGCGGCGGCGGCGGCGGCGGCGGCCGAGGATTCATTGGTATCCCCGACGCTGCTGACGTGGGTCGTGAGCGCCGGCGTCGTCGTGCTCGTGTCCGTCGTCGGCTTCGGTGCCGGCTACGTCATGGGACGCGAGGCCGGGCGGCACGAAGCGCTGTCTGCGAGCGCGAGCGGCGTCAACGAGACGACGCGGTGCGGGCGAGACGTCATCAGCTCTGGAGGCGGGCTGCGACGACTGAGATGGGGGTCGGCCGTGGGCAGGAGGATCGTGACGCAGGCATGAGGATTGCATCTAATGAAGCCCTGGACGTGGCGGGGAGGCGCGGATTTTGGGAACGGATCTGTGACGGCGTTGTTTCTGCTTTTCTTGTTCAGAGGCTGAGGCTACGGAGAGGACAAAACTTAGCTAGGTAGGTAGTAGGGGTACAACACCTACCTGAATGTATTTGACTGCATGCGGTCTTGATCTTGCTTAGACTTGAGCATCGCGACTTTTCATGACGCTGGACCTTTGTTTCTGCTTACTAATGCGTGTAGAATAAATCGTGACGCGTGAGTACCTACATTGTATGTACGAATACATGTAGGTAGAGGTATCTAAGAAAAAGGGGTCCAGCCCCACCAATACCATCATCGTCGGTGTGTTAACTTTTTTGGCTGGACAGAATCAACGTCCCCTCGAGTCCCTTATTCCCTTTCCCTTTCCCTTTCCCTCTCTTCTCCTCTCCCTCTGACCTACATCGTGCTGCTCGCACCGCTCCTTGGCCAGTCATGGGCCTCGTCTCCGCCGTTGCGGGCCTTCCGCTCGCGCAGCAGCTCGGCCTCGGAGGGCAGATTGGGCTTGCTGTCGTCGTCTTTATCGCCTTTTCGGTAGCACTCAACGTCGCATCGCAGCTGTTTCTCAACAAGGCCAACGAGCCGCCTGTTGTGTTTCATTGGTTCCCCTTTATCGGCAGCACCGTTACGTACGGGATGGATCCGCCGCGCTTCTTCAAGGAGAACCGCGCCAAGGTGGGTTTTTTGGGGGGAGGGAGGGGTGGCTGAGGGGTGACGAGGGGCTGATGATCGTCGCGATAGCATGGAGACGTCTTTACTTTTATTCTTCTCGGGAAGAAGACGACGGTGGCGGTGGGACCGGCTGGCAATGATTTCATCCTCAATGGCAGGCTCAAGGACGTCAACGCCGAGGAGATTTATACCGTTCTCACGACGCCCGTCTTTGGTCGCGATGTCGTCTACGACTGTCCCAATGCCAAGCTCATGGAGCAGAAAAAGGTGTGCTTGTCTTGTTGACGGCGTGGTCGTTGCTGACGTCGACGCTCCAGTTTATGAAGATCGCCCTCACGACGGAAGCGTTTCGATCGTACGTCCCCATCATCTCCGACGAGGTGCAGTCCTACTTCAAGAGGGACGCCGACTTCAAGGGCGCGTCCGGCATCGTCGATATACCCGAGAAGATGGCCGAGATCACCATCTTCACCGCCTCGCACGCGCTCCAGGGCAGCGCCATCCGCAAAAAGTTCGACACGTCGCTCGCCGCGCTGTATCACGACCTCGACATGGGCTTCACCCCCGTCAACTTTATGCTGCACTGGGCCCCCTTGCCGTGGAACCGGAAGCGCGACCACGCACAGCGCACCGTGGCCAAGATCTACATGGACACGATCCGCGAGCGGCGGGCGGCGGGCGACGATGACGGCGAGCTCGATATTATGAAGCACCTGATGAACTCGACCTACAAGGACGGCAGGCCCGTGCCGGATCACGAGGTGGCGCACATGATGATTGCGCTGCTCATGGCCGGTCAGCACTCGTCGTCTTCGACCATTTCGTGGATCATGCTGCGGCTGGCGCAGAACCCGCACATCATGGAGGAGCTCTACCGCGAGCAGGTGGACGCCCTGGGCTCGGATCTGCCGCCCCTGACGTACGAGGCTTTGGCCAAGCTGCCGCTCAACCAGGCCATTGTCAAGGAGACGCTGCGGCTACACGCGCCCATCCACTCCATCATGCGGGCCGTCAAGCAGCCGATGGCGGTACCGGGAACGAAAATGGTGATACCGACGTCTCACACGCTGCTGGCGGCGCCCGGAGTCACGGCCAGCGACCCGGCCTACTTCCCGGACCCGGACGTGTGGGACCCTCACCGGTGGGAGGCCGACTCGCCCCGGGCGCCGACGATTGTGCGGTCCGGCATCGACGACGAGGAAAAGGTCGACTACGGCTACGGCCTGGTGAGCAAGGGAGCGGCGTCGCCGTATCTGCCCTTTGGGGCGGGTCGTCACCGCTGTATCGGCGAGCAGTTTGCCAACGTTCAGCTGCAGACTATTGTGGCCGAGGTTGTGCGTCTGTTGAGGCTGAGGAACGTGGATGGGGGGGATGGTATCGTTGGGACTGACTATGCTTCGTTGTTCTCGCGTCCGCTTGCGCCGGCTAAAGTACGGTGGGAGAGGAGATAGGTGAGGGAGGGTCCATTGTGTGTCTCCGTACATATATATATAATATGTCTTTCTTGTTAATTGTTGGTAGACCAAGTCCTGAACCCTAGACTCTAGTATATCGGATCAAGACGCAACCCGCAACCCGCGGTAGATCTAGGCTACTTTGGGAAACGAGACTTAGGCATATGTATGCTGTTATGACGCAGTGGTATGCAGTGGTCATTGTTGGTGACGCAACCCTGTCTCTGAATACTAACCATTGCAGCTCAGCCGTTATGGCAGCAGCAAACAGTCTCTGTCACGAGCAAAAGAAGAAGCAGCAATCGACAGTCTCTCTCAGATATCTACGTCCACAACTGTCATGGCGTCAGAAAGGCTCGTGCGTCTCCGTGGCATCGACGTCTCTGAGCTGCCATCAGCGTCAGCAACAGCCAAAGAGCTTACGCCGCTCCTCCACCGCATGCTACAAGAGGCACTGGCCCTGCTAGACAGCATGCCCCCCACGGGAAAAGAATGGAAGAGCAAAGGCATCAAGACGTTTCCGCAATCCGTCTCGCCCGTCGAGCTGTACGAGCGCAACGTGCCGGACGGCGAGGGCGGGACCGAGACGTGGGCTCTACGACGGAGCGTGCATGAGGATGTTGCGGCTGAGGGGACGGCGAGCTGGGATGAGTTTGATAGGTGGATCAGGAGGGAGCATGCCAGGGCGGAGATGGCGTTTACGCCGAGTGTTGTCGGGACGAGGGTCAGGGGGGATTGGGAGTGTGGTGAGGTCGGGGATTTGGCTTGGGGGGAGGGGAGTGGACGGGATGGACGCTTAAGCTCGAGGAGTCGGTGCATAGGCTTCCCTTTCCTCTTCGGAAACGCGTCTTTCCCGTCCTGCAGGCTACGGCTTTCTGTCGGGGGAGGAGGGAGTTTGTGGTGGTGCAGGTTGCGGCTCGCGGGGGGAGGATAGGGATGGGGTGGTGGAGGGGGGTATACGAGTGTTGAGAGGGTCAGGGGGGGGGAGGCGGGGGTCGAGTGGCTTATGGGGACGGTTTCGGAGGCGGGGGGGTTGTGCCTGGGTGGGTGCAGAGGGTTATGGTTCCGGGGGAGGTTGCGAGGGATGTGGGCATGTTTTTGGGGTGGGTTGTTGGGGAGAGAGGGGGGGGAGGGTGACTCGTGAGGGAGGGTTTGGTGTGGTTGATGGGTGGTTGTGAATAGTTGGTTGTTGTTGATGGGGGGTTGTGGTGGTTCTGTTTAGTGGTGTTGATGAGTTGTTGTGAATAGTTTGTTGTTGATGGGTGGTTGTAGTGGCTCTGTTTAGTGTTGTTAATGGGTAGTTGAACAGTTAGTTGTTAGTGGGTGGTTATCGTGGTTCTGTTTAGTGTTATTAATGAGTAGTTGTGAATAGTAGTTGTTGTTAATGGGTGGTTGTGAACAGTTAGTTGTTAACAGGTAGTTGTAGTAGTCCTGTTTAGTGTTTTTAATAAGTAATTGTGAATAGTAGTTGTTGTTAATAGGTGTTTGTAGTAGTTCGCTTAGTGTTGTTCATGGATTGGCTTGAGTCTGCTTAGACTTACCTACGGTGACATCCCGATCTGAAGATGAGTCAATCATGTCGTTTAAATCTTGTAAATGCTTTCCGCAGTTGCTAGTGTGCACGTCACTTGGGTTGAAGCCGAGAGCATGGAGCTAAATCCACGTACAACCCTTTCCCATTTCCAACAGACCCAAGTCCCATCATGGCCGTGCTCAACATCCGTACTAGTAGTCGAGTTCCTCCCGAAGCTGGTGCGTGCTGGAAAGACAACGGCGAGCCCTACCGCGGTCCTGCCCTTCTCTCCCCCGGGTGTTCTCGCCTGCAGTCTCGAATATGGCGCTTGCTTAGATGGTTACAAGTACCACTGCTCTGCTTCCATCTCTCTTGTTAGTTGTTGATGCTTGACCCTCGCCTGCCTACTTGTAGACGGCGAGCCCCGGGATGCTACCCGTTGATCTTCTGTGGGAGCTGCCATCACTACGTAGAAGGATGAGTCCTGCCTGTGTTTGACTTGGGGACTTGGTGCTTCTAGATGTTAGGAAGTTGCGTGCAGGTCAGTAGACGTAGTATTCAAGCCTGCCTGGTCCGTCTTCGACTCTCGTCTTCTCTTTTTCCCCCATCGGTCTGCACATCGTCATCTACACCATCGTCTCTTCACGATCCTTTTGGTTGCTCCTCGCAGCTCTTCGTCTTGTTCATGCTTTACTGTACTTGTTGCTGCCCTTCATCATCCGGTTCATCATCGTCTTCCCTACATCCAGCCTTGTCTGCCCCTCGCTTCATCCTACCCTGCCCATCGCCATGCTGAACCACCATCTTACTAGCCTCTCCCTCGCTCTTCGCACCCCTGTCCGTCTGTCTTCTCAGCCATCATCACCAACCGATCCCTACCGTCTCAACCTCACGGCCAGCATGCATGGTGAGCCCCTCGCCTACGCTCACATTCTCCGTGTCCCCCGTCTCATACCTTTCCCACAAATCTCGTCTTCTCTGTACTTTGCTGATGACTGCAGTTGGATTCCGTCGGCCAGCTTCCCCTTTGCGATTTTGTCTTGCCTCCGCCCCCCCCCCCCCCCCCCCTCCTTTCTCTGTTCAACGCTGAATGATTCTGCAGTTCATCGTGGTCAGTCTTCTTCCGTTCTTCTCCGTCCCTTTTCGTGATGAGTTCTCTTGATGACAAGCTCGATACCAGTTCTCTCTCGTCTTCCTCTTTTGCACGGATCACTCCAGCTCACGGCATGTCGTCAGCATCTCTAGCTTCGCCCTTCGAGTTCGTGAGCCATCTTTTGGTGTCCGATTTTCTGCACAAGTAATCACCGCTGCAGTTCGTCTCGTCGGCCAGTCATGGCGTTCCTTGATTGCCCCTTTTCAGTGGCCTCAGAGGCACGTCTCATCATCGGCCGTGTTTCGATTCTGTCTGGCTTCTTCAAGGTGAGGATCACTCCCAATGATGACAGTTCATGGTTTCCCAAGCTCCTAGAGCAATGAAGAGACCCACACTCCTGAGGGAGCCCTCACTCAGCAGCCAGGCTGATGTATCTTTACCTAGGTCTTTCGATCCCGCTGCCTCAGAGACGACTCATCACTGGCTTCTTTAAGGTGAGGATCACTCCCGATGATGACAATCCATGGTTTTCCAAGCTCCTAGAGCAATGAAGAGAACACACACACACACACTCCTGAGGGAGCCCTCACTCAGCCATCAGGCTGATATATCTTTACCTAGGTTTTTCGATCCCGCTGCCTCAGAGACGACTCTCATCACTGGCTTCTTCAAGGTGAGGATCACTCCCGATGATGACAGTTCATGGTTTCCCAAGCTCCTAGAGCAATGAAGAGACCGACACTCCTGAGGGAGCCCTCACTCAGCAGCCAGGCTGATGTATCTTTACCTAGGTCTTTCGATCCCGCTGCCTCAGAGACGACTCTCATCACAGGCTGATGCGTGTCTATGTTTCTTTGAGCTTCTCGAACGATGAGCTCGAATTGTCAGTCAGATGTACATGTAATGTAGTCGTAGATAATTTGATTTAGTAGCCTCAGAGTATGGCTCTCATCATGGGCTTTGTGTTTCACATGGTTTGAGTTTGAGAATCCTGTACTCTTGACCCGACATTTCTGGTTAAAAAAAAAAAAAAAAGCCTTAAGAGGCAAAAAAAAAAAATAAAAAAAAAAATAATACCAGAGACATGTCTCGTCACGGGCTTCGAGCTGGTTCTGTGGTCTCAGAGGAGCGTCTCATCACCGGCCATATCGGTATTGTTGTTCAGTCCCTGACGATGGGAGCTTTATGCTCCTTTGGCCGTGACGACGGCCTCATGGTTTTGGAGCTTGACCTCGAAGGATGGAGATGCGGGATTCATGGTTGGCGAGTGGCTGGCAGGAAGTGCGCTGGGCTTTATACATTTGCTGGTTCCGCTAGGGATCAAAGTTTTCTATTTCGAAGTGCCTTTGAAGCTTGTGGATTGAACCATTCACTTGGATACTTTGGCCGCGCGTCGACTGGGTCATGGATTGGACACAGGAGACGTAGTACTTGAGAGGCACACAGATAGACGAGAACAGCGACTCATGGCGGTCGGAAACATGCGTGGCGATAAGGAAGGCCAGGTTCATCATCAAAGGGGGAAACAGATTCCAACTTCAGGGGTAACACCAACTTTGGAGAGTCGTTGAATCGCAGTGTATTGATTAGCTGACTTACAAGAGCCTCGCAGCTGCTCGGAGAAATCTAGTCGTCGATGATCTCTATCGACAAAGTCTAGTCTCCTTTAGCGTCGTGATGATGATGTGCCTTGCTGGAAACTCGGAAAGAGGCAGCATGTATTCCGGACTGACCGATAACGGGGCAGCTTGTCCATTTCTCTTAGTTCTTCATTAGGGGATCTAAGAATATAATGCTAAGAGATTCTTCTAGCTCACTCTTCTTGATTCACTAGGCCCGTTTCGCGGAGAGGGCCCTGTTGTCTATGGAGAAGTCTAAAAGGAGAAAAATGTCCAATCTTGGGGCCGGATCTGACCCTCCCATGTTTGTTCTCTTTTGGAAGTAGCCCCAATGGTCACGCTCTTGGATTTGAACTTGAGCATCTCCATGGAGAGGTCGGTCTTGGAGGGATCGGCGCATTTCGCCGACAAGATGAGTTCTGGGTTGCAAGTCAGTCGACAGCCAGGATGGAGGAAGAGTTTCGAGTACGAGCCTTGCATGTTCCAGGAACCTTGAGACGGAGTCTGGGTTGTCCAGATGGTGGTCATATTGGACAGGTTGACCAAAGCGACTTGCTGCGAGCCAAAGACGGCGCCGAGGTCGATCTTGTCGGACAAAACACCAGGATACGACTCCCTGATGTGCGTCTCCACGGGCCGGTCTGCGAAGCGCACCTTGACAGCGTCCTTGCCGCTCATAGCTTAAGCTAGATTACATTCGCGGGGCCCATGTGATAGTTGCCAGGGGTTCGAAAATAGAGTCTTGATTTAGACGTCACCTCTGCTTGTCGGTTCGTGTAGAGTGGTTGGTTGTGAGGACGCGTCTCCGCCTTTCGGATCTGACGCCCGGTTCGTCTGCTCCGATAGCAGCTGCCTGAGTCACTGTAGTATTACTGTAGTATTCCTGTAGTAGAGAAGAGTAGACGTGAATCATACCTAGAAAGCGTCTCTTTGGCTTACCCATCTCAGTATGCCTCGTTAATCATGCCCCAAAAACGGCTGCGATTCAGTGCAAGGCGTTTTGCTCGAATCTGGTAGAGGAAAAGGAACGCCCCATTGACATAGCATTTATATACACTACTTGGACCATCTACCAGCACATACGGCCATACCTACGAGAGAATACGGGATCCCGTCCGCTCTCCCCTAGTCAAGCTCGTGAGGGGCAGATTAGTAGTTGGGTCGGTGACGACCAGCGAACACCGGCTGCTGTATGTTTTTTTGTCATCTTTTTGCCCGTGATAGGAAAGCCGTCGCTGAGTAGGGCTGTAAAAGAGAACTTCAATGTCACGGCCTTGAGCGGAAGCAAGAGTTTATAAATATAGTCTAGATTGCACACTATCGGTGGCTGCAAGGCATCGAGGTGATGCTAAGAAACTAAGCCGCATGAATCATGCGAGCAGGTCAATGAGCCGGCACGGAGTTGTGGCTAAGATGGCCGAATCCGGTAGATATGAGCTGCTATATACATGTAATTGTAGAGGCAACCGACTATACCCTATCCGTAAGAAAGGATCAGGTTCCTCCCCCTAGACAGCATCGGACAACAAGATGACTACCATCTTCGTGCCTCTCTGTAACGCTCTGGTCTGTGACACACGCTTGTTGTCACTCGGCTACAATTATTTCCACCGCACCTGCTCATAGCTGCTCGACACATACATGATACACGTCGTCTTTCCGACTCTGTACTTGACATAGCTTGGACTGAAGGCGGCTGCGAGGATAACATTGAGGTTGCCCTGGAAAGACAAGGCCGTGATGTTTCCTACATGTTTCACGTGTAACTTGACTTTTCACCACGTTTCCTTGTCGACAACTCAGCTCCCTCTACGCCTCTCCCTCAGTGTCTGCCGGTTACTGTCAAGGGCCGATTCCGCAGGCAAACCCGAGTTGCACAGTCGTCGAATCGAGAAATCATCCGACAGGTTCGCTCAGGTCGTCTGAACACGAGCGACGTGTCGATGTTGGGTATGCAAACAGCATCTTGGCTGACATGCGCCCTGCTTTGCCAATGGATATTGTCGGTGGCTACAGGGCATGAAGAGCAATTAGACAGCACGAGGGAGGGCTCCCTCGTAATATTTGCGGATCAAGGAAATTAGCCAGTATGAGACAATGGCAAGGATAGCCCTCCCCGGTGGAAATGATCAGGGATATGCCTGAAGAAGAACCAGGCTATAAGAAAGGATCAGATTCCCCCCCTCAGATAGAAGGACAATCAAGATCACAACTCTCTTTGTGCCTCTCTACATCTCTCTGCTCTGTGCCACACAATCACTATTTCACTCCGCTACAATACCTACCGGATCTGCTCATAGCTGTTTGACAGTTATGAGCCCGGGAGGCCGTTAGAACAAACACAACGACCTGTAACTTCTCTGCAACAAATTGCTATCAATCAGTGAATCAACAACAAACCTTTTCCCGTTAGAGCAACATTAACAACCGCAAGAATGTTAACGGATTCGAGCACCACACGAGCTAGGCTCACCGACCTCAAGGACTGGGATGCGTGGGAGAGAGAGGTGATGAGTAGGATCGACCCCTAAGTCTACGACATGATTTTCTCGGACTATGAGAAAGAACCGGGAAAGCCGATTCCCCCTATCCTTCGCGACTATCCCCGGGGAAACCGATATAATGATGACGATCTAGTAACCTTCGCTATGTTGACCGTGCAAGGGAAGGCGGACTACTAGTTCGCCTATAAGTTGTACGAGTTAGAAAGAAAGGAGTACTAGCATATCTCGTCGCTACTCACAAAGGCCCGAGCAATTATACTCGGATCGATAAGCGAAGACAAGGCTGCCTCTCTCAATTAGTAAGACACGACGAAGGACTGGTTTAAAATCCTCAAAGCATCGTCAGCACTATCGGAGGGTTACATGGCCCGTATTATAGGTACGGACTATGCGGCCCTAATGGCTAACGTTCGCTCCTTTAAGCACGATCCTAGGGATTAGGTCAATCGGTGGGAGAGAACTATGACGGACGCTAAAAGATATAGACTCCCTCAACTATACTCCGGAGTATGGCTGCGAGACATCGCGGATGTGGTTAAGTAGCTCAGTGATAGGCTAGCTACAGCCATCCGAGAAGAGGCCCTGGTCTAGGAAAGAAAGTCGGGAGAGCTGTTTAGGACAATAGCATTATCTTCGAACGACCCTTCGGCGACGGTTACAGTGGCAGCATCGGCAATGAAAGAGGGCATCTAGACTGTATCAGCGATCGCAAGGAGAATTCGTAAACTACTCCCGCAGGATAAGAGGGGGAGACAAGGGGTGAAAAGGGGAACGGCCCTAGTCGCAGATTCGAACCGCTCAGAATCACTAGCGAAGAGGACGAGGAAAGGGGAAGAGAAAGAGAAGGATAGTGACGACTCTCGCAGAAGGACCGGAACCCAGTCATCCCGCTCTCGATCCTAGGGGGGTGGGAAGAAGGGGTAACGAAGACCGTAGCCAGGACCGCGGAAACCGTGAAGACCGTAACCAGGACCGCGGAAAACGTGACCGTAACTAGGACCGCGGAAACCGTAATCAACCCCTACGGTGCGAGGCCTGCGGAAAGTTCTAGCACGAGCTTAAGAAGTGCTAGGGAGTCAACGATGCCATAGCTCCTAAGTGGTGGTTGTCGTAAGAGGTAGACAAGGTGAAAGCGAGGGTCAAGCATGCTATAAAGACCCGTCCTAAGATCAAGAGGAAGGTTCTAGAGGTTAGAGAGAAGGCGAAGAAAGCAGATTAACGGTTAGGGAGGCCGTAGGCTAGGGAACGGAGAATGGCCGGAGAAGTGAACGTTTGCGGTAGCAGAAATAAATCCGTGGACTATCCTCTAGTCAACTCTTCGATCCTCGACTGCGGTGCCTCCATTCACGTATGCAACGACCTCTCGTGCTTCGCGTCGTTTGAACTAAGTTCGACGGATTCGGTACGGACCGGAGACGGTGAGGTTAATGTTAAAGGATATGGGACCGTTAAACTCTTAGTGAAAACTCCGTAAGGAGGGCGGAGGGTCCTCTGCTTGAAAAACGTCGCCTTTTGCCCGACCTTTGTAACAACGGTGGTATCGTACCACCTACTCGAGCTTTAGGGACTTCGCTAGGACACGACCCTAGTGCCACTAAATCCGTTAGCAATCGTTCGGAGAAGAGACAACGAACCGATCTGTGCGGTCACGCGCTAGTACTCCTAGTTTGTCCTACAATACGTCCCTAGACCCGACGAAGATGCACCGGAAGTAGCTATGATGGCACGAGTTAAGAGATCGATGGCGAGAAAGATCCTAGAAGCTAAAGCCAGGCTGTGGCACGAGAGACTCGGACACCCAGGAAGCTAGGCACTAGAGAAACTGGGATAGCGACTCCGCGTCAAAATCACGGGCCTAAAGACGGTTAAATGCGAAGCCTATGCCTAGGGCGCGGCCAAAAGGCAGGTATCGAGAAGACCGCCGATCCGGACGAGAATTCCCGGAGAAGAGCTCTAGATTGACTAGACCGATCTCACCCCGGACTATAACAAGTTTGTTAGGGTCATGTTCATAACGGATGCGGCATTAGGTATGGTTACGCTATATTTTATGCGGACTTACCTCGAGAAACACAACTAGGCCGCCCTCCGTAACCATATTTGATAGGTCGAACACCGCTAGGATAAGAAGGTGAAGGTCGTCCGGTCCGATAGAGAGCTCTTCACTAAGAACATCAGAGACTGGCTAAGGGGCAAGGGCATCGACAGAGAACCCTCCGCGCCTTATACGCCCGCCTAGAACGGAGGAGCTAAACGCTCGGGGGGTGTGGTGATGGAGCGGGCGAGAAAGATGCGAATTACGGCTAATCTTCCGCATAATTTGTGGTCGGAAATCGTCGAGGCAGTAGCTTTCTTAGGCAACAAGACCCCGAAGCCTCCTAGGAACTCCGGCCAGAAGGACGACAATTGGCAAACCCCGTTAGAAAGGTGGCAAGGCAAAGAAGAACCCCATATGCACGACCATTTGAAGGCGTATAGGTCTAGAGCGTACGCCATGACGAGGGATGTAATGAGAAGGACGACTCGGTCAGAGAAGCTAAAACCCAGAGCGTAGATAGGGTACCTTGTTAGATATACCTCCACGAACATCTTTCGGATCTAGGTCCCTTAGCTCGGAAAAGTGATCTCTACTAGAGACGTTACCTTCGACGAGTCTTTAAGGTATGATCCGGATAACCTGCCGAAGGAGCTGCCAGAGACGGTAGCCGAGGTCGTCAGAGCAATCACAATACCAGACGACTAGGTGAGCGCTTATGAGGCCCTAGCGGAGGAAACAGAGGAGGAATCAGACCTTGAGAACCCCGCAGAAGACAGCGCGGAGGATGAGATCGTGGTCGCAATGGACATAGACGTTCCCACAGACAATGAGCCAGACACAGAAGACTCAGAGCTAAGGGAGGACCCCGAAGCTTCTGATCGGGGATGCGATGAGAGCCCGGTAGGCATGCCATCTCCCCCGATGACGGATGACGATCCGAATATAGTCTTGTCGGTTCAGCTGCTAGTCCGCCTGAAGAAGCAAACAGCCGAGGGGCCCTCCGATGCTAATGCTACGGAGAGTAGTACGGATGGGACTAGGCGACAAGCAAGGCAGGAGACTAGGCATTCCTCTAGACAAGGATCTGCGGAAGGCAGAGGAGGAAGTCGCCGGATGACTGTAACAAGTAGGAAGCTATTAGAAGAAGTCGGACGATTCGACGACTTTGTGTCGTAGAGGATCGAGTCGCTAATTCACGGAGTTTTTCTCGCGGGCAGACAATTCAAGGTAAAGCCTAAGCCTAAGAAGATGATATGGGATTTGCCGTTAGCACCACAGAATGAGAAAGAATTAGCCCGGCACCTATTGAAGAACGACTTCCGTGAGGTATAGAAGACTCACCTTAAATCTTACGCGGACTTAAAGTCGTGGGAAGAAATCCCCGCACGAAGAGCTATCGGAGCGCAGATCCTATACTGTAAGTAGGTATACACTTACAAGGCTAACAAGGAAGGTGCTCTAGCTAAGTGCAAAGCCCGGCTCGTGGTCTGCGGGAACTAGCAATCTAAGCATGATCTTCCGACGAGAGCCACGACCCTAGCTAGGATATCCATGAGGGCGTTGTTAGCGATAGTAGCTAAACATGATCTTGAGCTCGAGCAGATAGACGTCGTCAATGCATTCGTCAATGCCCTATTAGAAGACGAGGTCGTATACATGCGAATGCCTCTAGGTTATGAAAAGCAAGGAACAGTCCTATAGCTCCGCAAAGCATTATACGGACTCCGCCGCTTACCTTTGTTATGGTAGAAATTCCTCACGGAGAAGCTCGAGGCTTAAGGCATGCATGGGATACCGCAGGAACCGTGCGTGATGATGATCGGGCAGCTTATCGCTTTCTTCTTCGTAGACGACTTTATCTAGGCCTTCATAGAGAAGAACAGAGGACTTAAGGAGCAGATCGTGGAGGAACTAAAGAAGCTGTTCGAGCTAACGATGGTTAGCGACCTAAAGTGGTTCCTAGGCATCTATGTTATCCGGGATCGAGCGAAGCGTCACATATACCTCACCTAGGAGGCGTATGTCGACAAGATAGCCTACCGTTTTTTCCCCGGACTTGACGCATCTAGTGAAAGGATGCCGTAGATTCCTATAGAGCAGGTTTAGCTAGAAAGGTCAACAGAGACAGCCCGTCCGGAGGATATCACGCGGTATTAGCAAAAGGTGGGATCACTTATCTTTGCGGCTACCTCAACTAGACCAGACATTAGCTTCGCCGTTTCTAAGCTTTCGCAGTTCAATTCAAACCTAGACCGATCTTATAAGGCAGTAGCTGACTAGGTTATCAAATACCTGAAGGGGACTCGCTCGTAGGGGATTCGACTAGGAAGTGGCGGAATGAAAGATGTGCTAAGGTTCCTCGGTTCAAGCGATGCTTCGTTTGCGGACAATGTAGAAGACCGGAAGAGCTCGAGCGGATTCGTGATGACGCTATACGGAGGCCCGATTGCCTGGAAAGCGACAAAGCAAGATACGGTGACTACCTCAAGCACGGAAGCTAAGCTACTAGCTGTTTCATCCGTAGCAAAAGAAGCGATCTTCATTAGTAGGTTGCTTAGATCCCTAGATATTCAGCTAGAAAGGGGACTTTACCTAGAATGTAACAACAGACAGACCATTAGATTGTTAACGGAGCCTAGCGCGAAGCTCACCACGAGACTACGGCACGTCGATATTCATCAACACTAGCTTCGGCAAGAGGTCTAGGCCGGCCGGATTGAGGTAGACTAGGTGCCTACGAACGCGATGAGGGCGGATAGGATAACGAAGGCTCTCCCGCTTTAGAAGCTAAAGGAATTCAGGTCCCTCAACGCGATCTGTGATGCAGAAGGTCTAATTCGGGAGGAAGAAGTGAAGGAAAGGATGAAGGCACAAAAGGAAGAGGCAAGCGGGGCTACGAATAGAAGAAGTGGTTGACAGCTAGTCGGCGCGGATCAAAGTCAATTCCGGGTTTCGGCCTCGGCATCACCTCGGCTATTAGGCAGCCTCCGACGTTTTCCTCCGGACCCCACGCCACTAGATGCCGCCCGCTTCCCCCTCTCCGGGCCATTCGTAGCGGACTTCAACCGCCGAACCCCCTCCTCCACTATCCCGATCCTCCCCTCCAAACCCTCCACTGACGTTAGCCGGCGATCAAACCCGGACACGGCCCGGGACACCGCAGACAGTGCGGCGGCCAGACCACCCTCCTCTCCCTCATCATCATCTTCTTCTTCGTCTTCTTCTTTAGCCGACGTCTCGTCGGCCGGGGGGGCGGCGGACTCGGTCGAGACCGATCTAGCGGTCAGGCAAGCACTAGACAGAACAACATCGGCGGTCCCCCTATGAACAATAAGTATCCTCCGAAGAGATAGAAGGAATTGACTCACTTTGGGATTTTCCCCGCCTTCTCTAGCACACCAAGGTGGTGCGCCACCTGCTTAGCTGAAAAAAACCAAGTCCCTCGCCTTCATCGTCGCCTCCGCCTCCCTGCCCTCACGGTGAAGGGCCGCCTGCTAGGCGACCGCAACGTCCGCAAGGACAGGGGCGGGCTGCGTGCACCGCCGGCGGTTTGAAGCGCACGAGGCGCATGACTTCGCGCGGGGCTTCCCGAGCTAGTTGCAACATTCCTCGTCGTTGACGAGGCATAGGGAGTAGGGCTCCGCGCGATAATCCCCGGGGACAATGGGGTTCTTGATAGTCTATAGATGGGTAAGCTAACTACATCTGACAATTCACAGGGCCAACGAACCTTGGCCGGAGCCGTAGAAGGTGTGACGGGCTGATCCGTCTCACTGTCATCCATGTCGTCGTCGTAGTCGTCGCCGGTGACGGAGGTAGCGCGGGCGGTGCCAACAGTGATGCCGAGGGAAATGTCCAGCTAGTCTAATTCCTCCTGCGAAAAAGGCGGGGAGTAGCTCATCTGAAGTACAATAGGGTCAGCGTTGATCCGACGAATAGGCACAGGAGCCTGAGTAGCGGAAAAGAGTCACTCACGATGGATGGGAGCTTGAGGAAGGAAAGAAGAGGAAAAATCTCGAGCCCTCCGCTGCTTTTATCTTGAGAGGAAGCAATGCCTTAGGCAACAACAAGTGGCTAGCTAGGCTATTTAAGGCCAGAGAACAATAGGCCTATTCAGGTCTATTCACTCCGTAGCATTCGAAGCGGGAAGAAGCAACTAGAACAATCAAGCGATCTCGACAGAAGCGAATTGAAGCTATCACGAAGGGTAGCTAAGCAGAGTGCCTTGGCTAGGGGGGTGTGTCGGTGGCTACAGGGCATGAAGAGCAATTAGACAGCACGAGGGAGGGCTCCCTCGTAATATTTGCGGATCAAGGAAATTAGCCAGTATGAGACAATGGCAAGGATGGCCCTCCCCGGTGGAAATGATCAGGGATATGCCTGAAGAAGAACCAGGCTATAAGAAAGGATCAGATTCCCCCCCTCAGATAGAAGGACAATCAAGATCACAACTCTCTTTGTGCCTCTCTACATCTCTCTGCTCTGTGCCACACAATCACTATTTCACTCCGCTACAATACCTACCGGATCTGCTCATAGCTGTTTGACAGATATCACGAGTTTACGACTATGTATTCGTACATGTGGTACGAAGTATGCACATACATACATACATACATACATACATACATCTGTATATACGTACGTACGTAGAAATACACAACCTCGCAAAGATGCAAAAGCTCGGCTGATGACTGCGATGCATGAATCGTATTGCTTGGCAAACATCTATCTATCTGCCAGGTATGTGCTTTACTAAACATCATTTAGGCTTGGAATTCTCCTATCTCTCGGTGACACGAACGGACGAACAGGAGCGGCCCATCTGCCAAGCCTCAATCATCATTATATCGTATACCGTATACGTATGTAACAAACGACAGGACGTCTCCGATGACAAGAGAGATTGCGACTGTCAACTCTCCATCCAACGTTGGATGAAACAACGTCAGATACATACATGTGTAGTTAGCTGCTGCACTCTCACCCACGACTTTCGTATCAAACTCAACTTCAACCTCGGAACGAGCATGTCGTTGCCAGAAGCTACACATGTCAAGCGGCATCACGACACCCCAAAACCTCGCCGTATCAAGAACGGAGCGGACATGTATGTATCTGCATCTCCTTAAACTTTGGCAGCTGCCGACCAAGACTGAGCAGATATTCCGTCGAAACTTTGACAGCCGTGTCACGATGGTTGAGTTCTTGCGAGTCATCCCGGTGGATAACTCTTACACAACCGAGTACATACATACAACATGTATGCCATACACATGTGTGTATGTGTGTATGTGTGTATGTGTGTATGTATGTATGTATGCAGGACCAGAAGACGAGAACCTTAATCTGCATCTTCATCCCTGGATCTCGTATGAGGCTTCTTGTCCCGTCTCCTGAAGCATTCTAGGTTCGTCGTACATGAGGGATTCCGGCGGCAAAGACGAGGGCCGAGAAAGTATATAGAGGGCAGCTTTCCCCTGGAAAAAAAGTCCATGTAACTGTACAGCAAAGCCTTCTCATCCCCCCCCGGAACATCCAGCAGAGCTACAGACTCGAGTCTCTCCTTGAAAAGAAATGCTGTCTCCCTCCACGGCCGTCTTGGGCCTGCTCGCGGCCTCCGCGCCGGCGCTGTCCCTGGTTCACCATCTCGGTGACGAGGTTGAGTCCGGTCTTGCCGCCTTGAGCAGGCGTGATGCTGCTCCCGTCTTTGGACGAGAGGTTGTTGACGATGAGGCGTTTGAGCCCATCGAGATTGACGTCTATGTTCACGTCGTGGAATCTTCTCAAGACGGCAAGATCAGTGTAAGTTTGGAATGACGCGGTGCCCCTGAAACGTGGCCGTTTCCCCCCTTGACTCACTTGCCGTCCTCCCGTCACCAGAACGAGGCGATTTCAGCCCAGATGGACATTGTCAACGATGCCTTCAAGGTCGCCAACGTCTCGTTCGTCATCAAGGACATGGAGACACGCGTCGATGCCGAGTGGGCTGCCAAAGACATGGACGACATGAGATGGAAGACGCACAAGGGAAGCGGTCGAGATCTCAACCTTTGGATCCTAGAAAAGATTGATGCCGCCTCCATGAAGAGCGGCTCAAGGACCAGGTCCATGACCGTTTCCCCCAGGGACGAAACGGCCTACATGATTGACGGCGTCGCCCTCGCCGCCTTTGCCATCCCCAACGCCCCGGGATGGACCGAGGACGGCGACTTCGAGGGCAAGGCCGCCATCAAGGCCTTTGCTGCTTGGATGGGAGTCCCGCCCGTCTTCGTCAGGTACTGCGATCCTAGTGATTACTTGTATGGGCCGTTGGTCGACGACGTGCCCATCGGTCGAGCTTATCACGTATTCGAAAAGGCCAAGCAGCCCAAGGTCACCGAGTGCTCAACTCCGACTCCGAGGGATACGTGCCCGGAGGAGATGAACGACAAGATGTTTGGCGGGAAGAACCCTTTGCTTCGAGGTCCCGATCCGCTCGACAACTACATGAGCATCCACTTGGAGTGAGTTCCCCTTTCCCGGCTCTGGCTCAAGGGGAAGCCCCGTATATTGATGCCAGATACGCAGGGCTTGCCGCAACCGATTCTCTCCCGGACAGGTGCGAAGCATGCACCGAAACTGGAAGCACATCCGCGCCGACCACAAGACCTTCGGCCCGGACAAGGAGTGGGTTCCGGAGATCAAGGTCGTTCACAGGGAAGACGGCAAGCTGCCGTACTACGAAGACCCCTGGACCGTGGCCGCGCAACACTTCTGCTCCCTGGACCGTCACGGCCATGTCGAGATCGAGCAGGAGTCTCGGTGCGGGACTTACAACTACTGCAATGCCCTGTTGGGCCACGAGGCCCGAACATTGGAGGACTTTCAGAAGACTAGGAGGTGTCGGCGGGAGCGGGCTCGCAACCCTAATTTGGCTTGGGATGATTACAAGGAAGATGGACTCTACGGGAAGGGAATTGGGGCCTGAGACTGAGAGTTTGTAGACTGGTGGGGGATAGGGACTTGTGGACGGGGAAATGGTTCTGTGTTGGCTATGTTGGTAGGTAGAGAGATTGAAGCTGGAAGTTGTGAATCCTGCCTGCCCGTGTCGTTGGTTCATCCGAGTTCACTTGGTGATTGCTCTGCAGGTTCAAGAGATCCATATGTGACGCACAGGTTCATCGCTTCAAGCTGTGCGTGACGTCTTGTACGACTCTGGCCGTGATTCATAAACACGTACCGCAGCAACCAACCCGACTATATAACCCACGCCCGCCAAAGCCAACCAAAATCATCACCATCTTCCTCATCACCAAGACCGAAACCCTCCCGCAACTCCCCCCCCAAAACAAATCAAAATGTCAACAGTCGATATGAACCCCAAGTTAGACGTCTTGCGCCAATCCACCCGGGAAATCCGTACCAATCTCGACGACATCCAGATGGCCATGATAGACTGGCGCAATCAAGTCAACGAAGCCATCCGAGGCCTCAAACTGACCTACCGCCATCCCTTCCGGACCGTCCTCGGCGACGTCAATACCGCCCTCGAAGAATGCAATCAGCTTTTTGGACACGTTGGTCGGTGGATGGATAAGTTGACGGCTGCGATTCGGTCGTATAACCTGGCCAATAGCCAACTTGAATGGATGGTCGAGGATGACTTTCCTTGAAGAGGTTGGTATGGAGAGGACGTGGTCGATCAAGGACCGGGGGTGTCGTTGCGTGTCCAGAGCAGCTCGTCTTTGGGAAACTGTCGAGCATCATCTCATGGGGAATCGAAACTGTCAGGGTGATCTGGCGACTGCATCGTGCAACAACAAACACGTATCAACCGCTCATTCCAAGTGTACTCTGCGTAGAAGCTTCCAGGCCGTGACGATGCCCACACCAGAGCAAGTCGGTCCAGGTCCTCCCCACGGAGGAAACGCGTACTTGACGGCTTTTGAATCCGGCTGCTTCAAGTGAAAGACGTTCCTCACAGAAATAAGGCCATTCTTCCAAGAGCTCTTGTCCCTCAAGTCATAGGTCTTAAAAGGGAAAAGCGTGAGCACTCTGCCCCAGTCTCCCTTGGGCACCATCTCTTTCGGATCCCAACCCGAAGGTCTCTCCGTGTACATGGTGCTCTCCCTCCCGTCAGTCAAGGCATCTATCTGCCAATACCCGGTGCCCCAGCCGCCGTCGTTGAGCTCCTCTTCCAGCGGGTTCCAGAACTGGTCCCAGTAGCGGGTGACCTTGACGTAGTTGCAGTCTTCGGACTGGCCCTCGGTGCAGTTTTTCTTGTACTTTTGGAACATGAACTGCATGTAGATGCTGTTTTCCGACTGTTGGCGAGGAAGACAGGGCTTGACTTCGGTCGGTGTGGCGGACGCCAGGCTGACGACGGCTGCAACGTGTAGCAGAGACGGCAAGACTTTCATCTCGGAAGCGAACGTGAGAGTAGATGGAGGTTGAAGCCTTGATGGGAGAGTCCGACGACGTCGTCGATTATGTATGTATTGAATTCACGTGGTCCATCTACGTACATAACTACATATAGACCAATGTTGGTCTAGTCGCCTTCAGCTCAGCCATGTGGGTTGTCGCGGAGGCCGCTAACGAGATTGTGCATGAAGGAGATAGCGCAGAGCTGAAGATTAGGGGAATCATTTCAGATCAACTTGCTCGTCAGAGATCCACCGGATGACAAGCTCATGCATGCATGTCTGCCTTGCAAAGGAGAGGAGAGCTCGGATTCTTCCGGGGTTCCCTACATCATCATCCCTGAGAAGCCACCAAGATGCAAATAGCTTCATATGGACGTGGATGGCGGTCGATAGCTGCGTAACCCCTACTTGTAAAAGCTCAATGCCGAATCTAGCAACTTATCAAGGGGGATCCTGCTCCTGGTTCGACCCCAAGAAGAGCCCACGCGGTATACGGATACATGTACCGGGATCATCTAGTCCCACGAGCCGTTGTCATCTCGAGACTCAACAAGCCTATCCTTATTGACTTCCTGACATGGCTACTCTCCTTAAGCGGCGGCGGTACGTCGTCGGGCGCAGTCTTAGGCGAACGAAAGGGATCGTCGGTCAAGGGCTCGCGGGAGGGCATAAAGGTAGGTAGGGATAGTAGAGGTAGTAGAGGTAGAGCTCATGGTGAAGAAGAGGGTAGCGAGGCGGTAGAGAGGAAGGCGCAGAGGAAGGCAGAGAGGAAGGCTCAAGGCAGAGAGGAAGGCAGAGAGGAAGGCTCAAGGCAGAGAGGAAGGCAGAGAGGAAGGCAGAGAGAAAGGCAGAGAGAAAGGCAGAGAGAAAGGCACAGAGAAAGGCACAGAGAAAGGCACAGAGAAAGGCACCTACTCACGGGGGGTAGCAGCGGCACTACAGAGCTTGCCATTGATTTGTACTACAGATAGGTGGCTAACCCTAGCTAAGGTAGGTAGCGCGAGGCGTACCCCGTGTACTCGGTACATCTAGCTAGTAGTCCGCTTCGAGGTCGTCCAAGGCGTAGTCGCCGTGTAGCGAATACATCAAGGTGCTTGTCTGCTACGCCCCCCCATCCAGCTACCTACTCAAGCAGGGTGCAGCAAATACGGTAATACTCTTTGTAATCCGTACACTAGTCTTATCAGTCATCCGAACTCCCAATGGGACGAGGGAAAGCCGATGACGACATCCCGAACCTCGACCGGGGACCCCTAACCCTGATCCCTGGCCTTGATCTGTAGATAGCAACCATCCATCATACATACATGCATACGTGCTATCAAGGGAACAACTGGAGATCCGCGGAGGAGGCGTCGTCAATGCAATCAAATCATGGGGCGTTCCGCGACGTCAACTAGCATACCGAGCCGCAACTACATGTACTGTATAGTCTCCCCCCCCCCTCCCTTCCCCAGCATGCAAGACTTGAAGTCATCACGCTCTTTTCCCTCGACGACCTTAGATTGAACACGATGAAAGGTACCCCCATCATCACCTTCCTCCCCGTCCTCATCTCAGGCACCCTCGCCCATCTCCAAAACACAAACTTCAAGCAACGAATCCAGAAATACGGCAAAGACAGCTTGAAAGACGTACTCAGACTAGCCCGCGTCTCCCTCCCCTCCCACATCACCCTCTACAAGACAGACGTCGAGTTGCCAGACGCCCAGTTCAAGAACAGCCCGACACTCGGCCACCGGCTCTCCCTGTGCGAAGTCTTCCGATCCGACTACGACGCCGCTACCGTCGAGATAGACTACCACCCTCTCGGCACCGGCCCCTTTACCGGCTCCCAGTGGATCGACAACAGCATGACGGTCACCAACTCGCTCGGCACCCAGTGGGAAAAGACGCATAGGATAGGCACCGACCTCAACTTTCACGGCGGCACCCTCTTCAGCTATCATTACAGCCCGTCTCATGGCGGGAGCGAGAGCAACTCTAGAGCGAATACCACGTCCGTCAAGGGCGTCTTCGTCTGTCCCACCGGCCGCACTTGCGAAGTCGCCACCATCGTCTTCTCCTTCAATGCTACCGGATCCTGGTCCAAGATGCCCGTCATCGACTTCAAATCCCTGCCCGTCGACGTCAAGTGGCGGTACAAGGAGACGGATCTCTACCATCACCTGACCAAGTCCTCCAAACTGGCCATTGCCAGTCTGGCCGGCAAGACCAATTCCCTGGATTACCTGGGCCAGAAGTATTACTCGCTGCGAGACCGGGCTTCCAATGAGACCGTGAAGGAGACTCCTCCAGGCGGCGAAACTGCCGACGGCATCCAGTGGCCGCCAGAGTCTGTCGAGATCGACTACAAGCAATCCCAGTCGGGCCAAGAGACGATGCCCCTAGAGGACTTTGAAGGATCGAGGTTCACGGCCAACATTTTAGTGGAATACGACTTTGAGGATGAGAATCGTACCAAAGTCAAGCTTCTGGATTCCACCAAACCGCAGTAAATACTTTGCGTTGCAAAAGACTCTTCTGTAAATAGCTATAGCGTCTTGTTGTTGTATGTAGCACCAACACCGTCGTCAGACGACGAAAAAAGAAAAGAAAAAAAAATAACATACAGCAGCCGGTGTTCGCTGGTCGTCACCGACCCAACTACTAATCTGCCCCTTACGAGCTTAACTAGGGGAGAGCGGACGGGATCCCGTGTATTCTCGTAGGTATGGCCGTATGTACGAGGAGACCTGATAATAGTGTCTATATTAGCAGGCGTAAATGTTTACAACCCGTCTTATCGCTAGTATGTTGCCGCTCACTACATACGCATGATGATACGGAAGAAACAGATAGTAGAACAAGCAGCTCTAATCTTGTTTTTAAAATATAGAGAAACAAAAAGTGACCTACGCAAAAAAAAAAAAAAAAAAAAAGACAAAAGATGATACATACAGCAGCCGGTATTCGCTGGTCGTCACCGACCCAACTACTAATCTGCCCCTTGCGAGCTTCACTAGGGGAGAGCGGACGGGATCCCGTGTTCTCTCGCAGGTATGGCCGTATGTGCTTGGACAGCTGTCTCTTTTGCTAGAAAAGGGTTGTCGTCGCTGGTGTAGGTTCGTTTACATGCTTGCTCGGGTAGAGACGCGGTCAATGGCTACGTCGAAAACACGCATAGAATCCTAGGTAGCTTACTGCTAACCCTGCGAGAGAAAGATCGTAGTGGTGGTGCCTCGTGATCCAAGTCGTGTGTCTGCAGAACCAGTCGGCCTCGCCGATATCACTGTTCAATATCAGCATGGCTTGGAAACGGACACGAAGTCTAGCAAGCAGAATGGAGACTTTTTGCTGCGTAGTCTGCATCGTGAGAGAGTCTACGAAGTACATGGGGTTGAAAAGGGGGGTTTGTGGATATTGAAAAGTCATTGTCTTGAATGGGCTCTTTAATTACGGTAAGTAGGCGGCGCAACATCCATGACTGGCAAGGATTCAACACCACACGAATATATGTCAGTGAATTAGAAGTGTCCCTACATGTACGCTTTGCTGGGATGACTGTACATGTCGTTTTCATTAGACAACATAAGACAGTCGATTTTACACTAGTAAAGAGCTGTTCAAAGAGTTGCTGTCGGGCATTTGTAACCACCACATAACAAGTAACTACATGTAAATGTACGTGCATGTATGCAGGCAGCTCTAACGTAGAGTCCCCGTCCCAAACACAATGCGCATGTAGTCAGAAGACAGTCCCAAAGAATGGAAAAGCGGACGAGGATCAATGCTCTAGTTGTCTCTTTCACGTAACCACAGCCTCATGACCAAGTATCGTAGGGGTGGCAACGTCATTCTCCCCACAACCTACAAGCTATGTATCACGAGCCCAGACTCGTACCCGGAAGGACGGCACGCCCTCGACATCGAGCCCTCTCTCAATGGGAGGTTGATGGCGGCTCCTTACCTCTTGTCAGGGTATAAATAACCCTCACGAGCCTGAGCAAAGGAAAGGCATCAGCTCAGAGTCAACTACACCGAGTTTCAATAGCCAACCCATCTTCACAATCAGCTCAACCAAAAAAAGACCTTTCTCCGAACATGAAGTCCGCCATCGTCCTCGCCGTCCTCGCCTCCTCCGCCATCGCCGCGCCCTCGCAGTCAGCGGCTCCCGAAGTCCAGGGGCTCGACTTGAAGGGCCACCACCTCGCCGAGAACAAGGCTGCTGTGGCCGGTCTGACCTATTCTAACGTCCTCGCCTCTATCGAAACCTGCACTGCAGTGTGCTCCGGGATGGGTGCCGCATGCCTCGCCGCTTGTGCGCTCGGCGGCCCGATCGATCCTTTCTGCGACATATGCGCTGGACCGACCATAGACGCGTGTTTGAAGGTGAGTCTGACAGCAGCAGTTGCCAGTGAAGTCACGACGTTGACCCTGTGCTGCAGTGCATGTTTGTCTAGCTTCTATGCTTATAGAGGTGTGTGAAGATGACCATGAGTATCAACCATGTTACGTTTGACAAGAAGAGCTGTGAATCCCATGGCAAATGCATGACAACTACATAGACGGGAGCATCATGGTACCCTGCTGTCTCCATCTTCGGCCAGCATATAAATTGAAACACCAGCTTACTTTCTAAATACCCGAGTCCCTTTGTTCAACGTAAAACTTGTTCTGGTACGCCTTCCAATCCCGACACTCCCGTCGCAGCCTCTCCGTATCTAAAACAGCCGGAATATCCTGGGCTCGCTCGAGAATCTGAAGCCCAAAGCCTTCACTCGTATGCCATCCGATGTGACAATGCATCAGCCAAGCCCCGGGGTTCGTCGTCCGTATAGCCATGACGATATGACCGAGAGCAGGAAGCGTAGCCGTATCTCTCCGCGGCGGGTTCGCGCGACTGAGAGCGGTGATGGCCTCTTCATCGGAAAAGTTACCCGTTGCTTGAGCGATGACGGCGAAGTCGTGGCCGTGGAGGTGAATCGGGTGCGGGATCGGGCTGAGATTCTGTATCACCATGTAAAAAGGCCTCCTCCGCCTTGGGCACTTCGATGACGTTCGTCGACGGCTTGAACGAGGGGACTTTATCGACGAGTTGCAGGAGGGTCGGGTCCGACCAGTCGCTCACAAAGGTGGTACTATTGACAAACCACTTAAACTCATCGCCGACCTTCATCAGGCTGGCCGTGAGCGGGACCGTGATATTCGGCTTCCTGGCTTCCCTGACGAACCAGGGCGATAAGTCCTGCTCGTCCTGACACTTGTCCTCATAAGGATAGCCCTTGGTCTTGGGCGTCGAAGGCTGCTTGCCGTAGTGGACGATGGCGCGGATGTTATGAGGATGCAGATCTGTTCTTGGAGCAGGATGTCTGCGGGATGGCTCGCAGCCAGAAGTCTTTGTCTACGTGCTGCTGGTCTGCCTTGACGATGACATCGTAACGCTGGCCTATGGCAATGTCGACTACTTTCGTATCGTAGGGCTTTACGGGGATGAAGTCGGATGAGATGACGGTCACGGTGTGGTTATCGAGCATGAACTTGAAGTGCGTGTTGATAGCCGCGTTGACGAACCGGAGGCGATACGACTTGCCGGCTTGAAAGGAGATGTTATACCGATGGCCGAGAGTTGCCAAAGGTATTAGTCCCGTTGATCAATCCATTGGCCAGAGTCGGCACCCCGTTGACCGGAAACTCCTCGTACAGCTGAACAGGTCCCCTGTGATCCCAGTCGTTGAGGAAGATGGACCCTAGATCCTCATCGTAGTTTGCCGTCGCTGGTCCGTTGATAACCAAGCCTCCAAAGACGCCCTGCCACGCCTAAAGTTCAAAGTGTGAATGGTACCACGATGAGCCGTACTGCTCTGCCTTCCACTCGTAGATCCTAGTCTTTCCCGGCGCGAGGGGACATTCGGTGATGGAGGATACGCCGTCGCTCATCACCGTGTGGTTCTGCTTTATGCCGTGGAAATGGAGGCCCGAGCCATTGTGAGACTTGTGAAGTGAGTTTGTAAAGTGCATTCGGACCATGTCGCCCCAGTCAGCGAAGAGCGTCGGGCCGGGGATGGTTCCGTTGATCACTGGTCTTGTTAGTTGATCAAGATACACTCATGTAGTCCGTGAGAGAGATGGTTCCCTACCTGTGAGTGTTGTGTTGACGCCGTCTGGGGCGAGGACAAGGTCGGTGGCTTCGAGCCAGTACTCATGCTGTTGAGCATGTACCGGTAGATGGGGGGTTGGGAGCCTACCTACTCTCCTTACGATATGTTCGTGTCGTACTATAGAGAAATCCGACTGAACCACAAATCTCACCTGTCCGCCACAAGGAATGCATCTAGCCAAGTTGTTCATAGCTGTCAGAAACTGCATGTCCCTTGCAACCATCAAGGAAGAGATCAACACAAGGATAGATAAGCAGGCAAGATCATGATGCATATCTGTCAGCGTACGACAGCACAGCTAGAGCAGCCCTCTCGCTTGGAAAACGATCCCAAATGCATCAGAATAGTCAATACTCATATTCCGCTGGCTCAAGTGTTTGTGCCATCTTTGTATCCCATCCCATGCGTGTTCCCCTTCTATTCAACCAGCCAACACCGAAAAATGGAGCCAGACCTTCCGCGCACAACTGCGAGTAAGTAGAAAGAAGGAGTCTCTGGATAAAGTCAACCACACACCTCCGAGGCATACATATGCTTCACCGACATACATACCTGCTACACTGTTCAATATCTAGGCTTGCAGATGACATACTCCTTACTTGGCGTGCAGGTGCCACTACCATAGCCAAAAGAGCCACAGCACTTGTCCACTGCCTCCTGGTTCACCTTGCAGAATTCATTACATGGTTTGTAAGCTACTGCAACATGTGAAAGATACAGAAGGGTGATGACTGCGAGCCAGTCGTGGATCAACTTGGCCATTGTCGACGTCGCTTGTGATTCGACAACTGAAGATGGTACGGATGATCTGATGCGTATGTATGTATGTACATATGTCGTAAGAAGTGCACAGAGTTCAAGGAAAAGACTTTAAGGAGAGGGCAAGCTTTTATAGTTTGCGTATCAGAAACTCTGTTTCGAAGGATCAGAACAGAATTTCAGATATATTATCGGGAACTTGATCCTTCCCAGACGGGCGTCTACGCTGCGGTTTGGTCTATGCTCATATGTACATACATATTTACAACTCTATACGAGATTTGCATTGAGCATGAAGAGATGAGACTGTCTGCCATGACTCGTTGATATCAACTCGCCAGGGAAAAGGACATGGATTACAGCACGTCTGCAACAGGGATCGGCAACCTAGCCGAACGAGCTGTGGGAGATTTAGACCCGATCATGCACAGTCAAACAGCGATCAATGACGGGAGGAAGCCGAATGTTGAGCTCGGGTAGAGACAACGCTGTCGGAACAGGACGAGCAACAGCAACCTTGAGCGTTTGGACTGCGAGCACCCGTTATCTGGGCGGCATACATACATACATACATACATACATACATACAAATAGGGTAAAGGAAGTTATGAGAACCGATAGCCGGAACGGAAGCGGGCCCAGATAGAAAGGGGTCTGTCTCGGTCGGGTTATGTCGTGGAACAAGGGAGAGTTCTAGAAGGATACGAACGTTGCCCCTGACAAGACCTGGACCGCGCTTTAGCCGAAGGTCAGCCGAGGTGTGTCCATCAGTCGCGTAAACTCGACAGAGAAAAGGTCCTGCTGATTGGTGTGTTCTCAAGTCAGCACATCGAGCAACTCACCTCTTCACGTCCAGCAATCTGTTCCAAACTGACCGAGTTCGAGTTCCGCTTCCAAGATGTCGGCTATCAAGCGCACAACGAGAATCAGATGACCGACGCCGCTGCGACGCAACTGGCGCGCGTGTGTCCCAAACTGCGCGTCGTCAAGCTACAAGGGGCGCAATCGAGCCGCCTCACCGACGCTTCTCTCATCGGCTTCCTCTCCAACTGCCCCTACCTGAGTTCGTTGGAGATCAGCGGCCTCCGTGACCAAGGTATCGTGAAGGACTCGTCGTTCGATGCACTACGGGAGAACCCTACCTGGGCTCCCAAGCTGAAGACGTTGCGCATTCCACGTTGTGGGGATGGAACTTATAAAGGGAGGACCAGCTACATGAAGGCCATGCGTGCTCTGACTCGGGAGCGAGAGAAGCTGGTGGTTGAGTTGGTCAATGTCTCGCAACGTAAGAAATGGGGCGACTGGGAGCTGGAGGAATCGCATGAGAGATACCGGAAAGGCTAGATTCAGCAGCAGCGGTGGTACAGCGGCTGGTATGGAGATCCCTTCATGTCTTGATGTGCGTCCATCTCTTCATCTTCTTAATGTCGAGTGTCAAGGTCTCGTGTCGGCATACATCTTGTATGGTGAAGTCGATGAACATGTTCGCCTTCTGGCGCCAACGGAGAGGTCAATAATCACACAGCAACAGAAGACGTCACAACGTGCCGGCTGCCAAGTTCATCTTCCCTCGAATGATGAGCGTGAATTCGACCTCGTCTCCTGTGAAAGCCTTCCCCTGCTGGCCTATCGCTATCAACACATAACCCCATAACAGCTGCCGTATTTGCCTCGATCTTCCCCCCTGGCAGCTCGCTTGGCTTCGCCGTCTGCCACCTCGTTCAGTTCTCGGGGAATTCTCCAGAACTGGATCTTGAGGCCCTTGTTGCTCAAGTGCTCGACCTCTCCGAGTAGTGCCTCCCACAGGTCCTTGTTTCTCACTTGGTCCCCTCCGCTGGTCTTCCATCCGTTGCGAATCCAGAGACGGAGCCACGAGGTGGCGCCCTCGGCGACGTATTCGGAATCAGTGGCAAATACCAACTTGTTGAAACCCTCGCCATACCAAACTCGGAACCTCAACGCGGCCAAGATGGCACGCAGCTCCGCCCGGTTGCTGGTCTGAGCAGCTCGATGGCCGAATGGCCCTTCATTTTCGAGACGGCCAGAACAGAATCCTCCGGAGCCTGATGGGCTGTCCTTGCTGGGCTTGAAGACGAATGCCCAGCCTGCCTTGGGGTTGGCCTGTCCGTTACCAAGACATGCACCATCAGCGTAGATGAGAAGTTGCTTCGGATCGTCACGGCGGATAAACCGACGAGAATGTAGACCCGTAGTCGATGTAAGGCCAACGCCAACTCCGAACAAGTCCCGGGGGGTGGACGTCGTCGATGGCGGAATGAACTTGGTGGGAAACACGCGGCCACTGCCTCGACGGGGTCCATCCATCTCTAACTCATCGTCAGAACCCTCTGAGAACTCCTCATTGTCGAAGTTGAAATCCACGCAGCAGTAGCCGCAAACTGTCAAGCCGTGAGGCCGGCAAATCAGGCGCCCATCCGGGAGCTCAATAGGCCCCAAGCCCTGGGGGTAACCGGAGGGAAGCTCGAAGCAGTTGGCTCCAAGAATAATCTCAGGATGCTGAGGCATTTGATCGTGAATTGAGGAGATGAATGCAGCGTGAGGAGGCGAGAGGCCGAGGGCTGTCGACTTTTAAACCTCCCAGGAGATTAGATACGAGTCATATTTACGTAGAAAGGCAGATCCTGCATGACTCCCGGGAGTCCCTGCTTAGTGAGCGTCATGGAGGGCTGAGCCTAGCCAACAATGAACATTAGAGGCTTAGAGCGTGGTAGCTGTATGCATTTATAATGTCTACTATCTCCTCTGACTTGTACATACGGCCACACCTGCGAGAAAATACGGGATCCCGTCCGCTCTCCCCTAGTCAAGCTCGCAAGGGGCAGATTAGTAGTTGGGTCGGTGACGACCAGCGAACACCGGCTGCTGTATGTTTTTTTTTTGTCATTTTTGCCGATTCCCTACGTGCAGGAGCGAAAGCGAATCTGTTGCGCTAAAGTCATCTTCTCAAAGGATCTGATCTTTCCGGGCTGTTTCTGTATAGCTGCTGATGTAGACAGCGAAAGTTTATCAACTACCTATGTACGTGTATGGTGAGGAACCATTTCTCGAAAGGGGGCTAAAGCTATTCACTCAAGTTGCACGAAGGGCTTCCAAGTGTGGGAATAGCATGTACATATGTATGCCCCCTCTGACAACAGGATTCTTGAAGCCCGAACGCAGCCTCTCCCAATGTATGTAGGTTGTCATCGTCTAACTCTTCGGCCGCTACGCAAAGTCCCTTTTCGACCCTTGGCCGGTGTCAGAATCCCATCCACGTCTCTAGCAACGTTTCTTGACCGTGTCATGATGGTACGAGGCGCCCTTCTCACTTTGCAGTGAGCTACTGGTGGCAACCGACGGCCGGCACTGAAACCTACGTGCTGATACCACAGAGTCACTGTTGATACAGGGCTGTCTTGTGCAGCGGCCTTGGGCGACGTCGCCGTAGCATCCATGCGGTAAATTGTTGAGCGCGTGTTCTTTGAGTGAGCAGACTAGCAGATTTTAACGGGTGAAGTCTGTTGACTGTAACGCAGTACCGGTTCTTGTTGATGGATGTGTAGCAGGACTTGCTTGCACCCTCAACTCGAGTGGCAATCGTTCATCTATCCAAGCATCTTATCGAAGCTGCGAGAGAGCCTTGTTGGCTCGTTCGTCATCCGAATGCAATGACTCGATGATGGAATCGCGGCTTCTGTTTTAGCGTCGATGTGATTCAGCCTTATTCTCTTAGATTCAGGAGGCTGTTCAGCCTACCCTCTTCGACTCGGTAGGCGGAAATGTTTAGCCTACCCATCTAGAGTCACTCCGATCACTCCGAATCTCAGCCTCGCGTTGAAGGGGTTGTAGAACGACGAGTCAAGCTGTTTCCGTAGCTGAGATACAAAAAAGTCCCAAGACTTCATCTTCCTTTTTCCCTCCAGAGCCACACTGCCTTGTATACTCACCATGAAGCACTCTCAGCTGTTTCCGGTCATTTGCATGACTGCTCTACTCTGTCCAATTCATTGCACCACCGCAAATGTTTCCATCCCAGGCCTATCCAAACGTCAGGAAGCTCCACCAGTCGTACCCAAGCTGGAGAGGATCGAAAGAGATGCCGAGAAACCAAAGATTTGCCTCCGCGGCGAAATCATCCGAACGCCGGAACAGGTCGAGGCTGCGGGAGGCTTCTACGCGAGAGGCTGGAAGGTGAGGGATAACATACCCCCAGCAGCGCAAGAAGTCGCCAGCAGCCTCTATTCCCATGCAAAGGGGGATGCCCTACCTTGTTCGCTGTACATTTCTGGAACGACGGATGCGAAGACTGCCCTGGCCAGTGCCCGGATTGAGAAACTGCCTGATGACGTCGGGCATGTCTATCGGTTTAGGGCGACGAAGAAGACGGTCGATATGAATCGTTCTTTGGGGAAATACTCGCCATTCCCTGAGCAGTTTGAACAATCGACGATTGGCTTCATTTCCTGGGAGGATGTGGAAGGGCATTACGTTATTACCAACGACATGGTCTCAGACGACAAGAAGAAGAAGGCTCTTGTCAGAAATCTGCAGGAAGGTACTCAGGAAGGCTTCGTCCCTAATCCCAAGTACAGGCCGAAATCCGCAGGGACTACCGGCAGCGGTGCCTCGCCTCAGCTAGCCGGATTTCCCGAGCATCACACGGCTTGGAGCGAGAAGAAGTGGAAGCCATTCAAAGACAAGTCCGTCAAAGAGACTCTTCAGAGCATGACGCAATTCCTATGCAGGTCGAGGAAGAGAGACTTGAGTTGCTTGGCGCGCGTGGCACCTAAACCGGTACCCTCCAAGGTGTCGAGAACACGGGAGCGGAAGTACAGGAACGCTGCACGGGTGTTGATGAGAGGACATGGTAGGATCGGGCCTGATGATATCTCTAGTGCCTTTGACTTCTTTTTCACCATGAGCGATCATAACGCACGGCATGTCATTTGCTACTCGGATGTGAGTTGCGGCCTGATTGAGCCGAGGCACGACGATACTTGATGTACTGACTATAATCTCAGGAGGTAGAGCCGGATGGGTCATGTCCTCTTCCTGAAGGGTACTTGTCCTCATCTCAAGGGCAAGAGACTGTGCTGATCAGAGAGTCATAGTTATACGTCGAATTCAAAAGTTGCCGAAGAAGTCGCGGTATGTCACAGGCTGAATGGGCACCTTGACGGCAAACGATGGGCTGACACAACCACTGAAGAATCCAGGTTCGAGAGTCATCGAGGTTTCGTCTATCCATCATGTCGAGAGATGCTTAGTTGCTAATGCAATGCAGAGATGGTCCAACTCTGAGATTGCGGAAAGAATCGCTGTACGTTGGCTCTCCACAATCTCACACGCTTGATGTTTGTAACACGATAGGCTTCTTCAGTACGGACCTCCGCCCAAGGTCATTGACGTAAGTGAGGCTCGCCAACCAGCATGAACTGGAAACTGATTCGAGGATTCAGCGGTGGTCGAACACGGACATCTTGGATATGCAGTGGGCCAAGATCGTGAGCGGCATTCACCACGTCTAGCAGATATAGATTTCTCTGACATGATGACAGCGTCAAGCCTGGCATCTCAAGGCAAAGAAAGATTCAGCACCACCCCAAGTCGAGACATGGGAGTCTCCAAACCCGGACCCCCCCCAAACCAAAGACCATCGAGACCACAAGCCCTTCGACTTCGAGTCCACCTACACAGACAGAAGCAAGACGGAGGGAAAACCGCCCAAAGTAACGTCGTGCAACAGCAAAGACTTCTGGTCCGTCTCAAGCCAAACCCTCGACGACGTCAAACAAGGCCGTCTAGCCTGCGGCCACGCAAACGGCGACCCGCACCATTACTGGCGCTGGCTTCACCGCTGCCAGATCCAACACTGCCAACCCAGCGCCAAAGGCGAAGTCCACTGCTCCGACATCCCTGTCGACACCACCGCTTGGGACGACGGGGAAAAGGGCTACGGTTCCAAGGTGATGGGTTCAGACCGCCTCATGCGCCTCCACGACGACTTTGGCCATTCCGGTGTCCTCCCTCCCGAACAACACCAGGACTGGATCATCCCTTGCGGTTGGCAACACGACCAGATGGAAAGAGAAAAGAAGGAGAAGAAAGACGAAAAAGGACAAACAGGAATAAATCATCCTCGCCAACGGGAAAGTGGGGGACCGGAGCCGCGCAGACGGAGACGGGACCGGGAGCGGGGCCCGGGAAGCCGTCCGGAAGCGGCGAGACTTGACCAAGACTTCGGAGAGATGCCGGAAGTCTGAAGATGACATTGCACGTACATACCAACATACATACCCATGTACGAAGTAGTCAAACCTGCGAGGAGCACATCACTAGTTGGGTCGGTGACGAAAATAAAACACCGGCGCTGCATTCGAATCTCTACCCATCTCACTTCGGAAGGCGCGACGGCGGTTGCTCCTACCTGACATGCACCTCCAAGCATACGTATGTATTGAGCCTCACCTTCTCCCACGTGATTCAACTTGCTTCTTCTTCTCCTCCTCCTCCTCCTCCTCACCTCCATCACCAACCTACCAAGCGACACCATGTCCCAACAACAACGACACCGGTCCGTCCCCCCCGAAGCCACCCCCCAGCACCCCCATCCTGACCGTCCCCCCTCACCGACCGGGACCCCCCCCCGTCCACAGAGTCGACTCTGCAAGCGCAAGCCGACGCCCTGGCCCGCATGACGCTAGAGCTGAACCTCCGGACGGTAGGCGCGCAGGCGGAGCGGCTGGAGGCGGAGCTGAAGGAGCTGGTGGCGCGGACGGCCGAGGATAGGGCGTTTCGGGCCCGGCATGAGGAGAGGGTGGCCGACGTGTGGCGCGAGGTCGTTGCTGTGAAGACGCAGATGGCTGGCTTGGATGGGGGGGGGAGGATGGTGGTCGGGGGCACGAGGCTTGTCGTGGGCGCTTTCGCGAGTGTCAGGATGCGCTCGAGGGTTTGAGGTGTCGGGTTATGGGCGAGGTTGAGCGGTTGACGACTCTGGTTGAGAAGGTGGGCGACCAACTCGATACCCTAACCTCCAAGCAAGCCATCACCACCAAGCCCGAAACAACCACGCACAAACAACAACCCCCTCCACCAACAAACAACAACAACAACAACAACAACAACCCCAGCTACCAAACCCAAACACCAACCCACCGCATCCAAGAAGCCATAAACTCAACCCGCCGCTGGCACCGCGACCACAAGACGACGCCCCTGAGCGAAGCCGACTTCGTAGCCCGCTACCTCCGCCAGCAGTCGAAGCGCGACCCCCCCATGGCCGTCCTGATACAGCGCGCCTTGAGGAGGCGGGTTCGCGGGAGGTATCGCCGTGGTGAGGGGAGGCCGGCTTCGCTCGATGACTTTTGCAGGGCGGTTGTTTGGAGGGATGTCATCGAGACGGTCGAGAGGGTGCTTGTTAGGGAAGGGGGGGTGCATGAGGCTCTTGGGGGGTGAAAAGTATTGGGAGGGACTTGGACTCGATGGGTTGCTTCTGTGCTGAGAATTGTGAGCTACGAATAGACGAACGATAGTATGCGGAAAGAAGAGGTATCAAGTAAAAAATCAAGAACCTGTCTAGACGCTCAAGAACCCCCAACGCGGTGAATGAAGGGTATCAACTACCAAAAGTCCAGAACCAAAACCCCCCATCCCGCAACGCCAACAAGGCCAGTCGGCAAGGCGGGAGGCGCCCGACATTCAATCATCCGTCTCGATACCAATGGACGACTTCTTGAGCTCAATCGCCGACTCCAGATCTTTGATTTGGTTCTCAACCCTCGATCTGAGAATCTTATTGGCCGTCTTGGCGAGGTCCTGTCTTCGGGCTTTCAGTTGGTTCTCCAGATCCTTGATTATGTCGCGGACGCCTTCTTCCTCGTCGCGACGCGCCCGCTGATCCTCATCCAAGTCCTCGTCGTCGTCGTCGTCATCGTCATCCGACTCCTCGTCTTCACCGCCCGACTCGTCGTCCTTCTCGATACTTTCGTGGAGGGCCGCGGCCGGGGTGTCGACCTGTGCCGTCATTGGCGTCGTCATGTCCATCATTGACGTTGTTGCCGGTGTCTCGGCCATGATGTCGTCTGCAAAGGCCGCTTCCAAGTCTGCTTCCAGATCGTGATCGTTGTTAACGTTGTCCGCCACACCATCTGCGCGGACCTGCTGCGAAGGAGAAAATACAACGGCACCATCATCCGCCTCGCCCTCGGCATCCTCGTCCGCGTCGTCGAGGTGCGTCCTATCGTCGACCCATTCCCACTTGGTCGAGACCGCCTTGGCGTCCTCGGCAAGCAGGCGTTCGACCTCTGCCTCCTTGTCCTCGATTTCCTTGCGGCTAATGGTCTTTGCGAACCGGCGGTTGACGCAGTCGTGCATGGGGGGCGTCAGGCCATGCGGCCAGCGAAAGTTGGAGTCGACGACGGGAGGCAGCGGGGCGGTCCGGGCCTCGGCTTCGTCCTTGACCATCTGGAAGACGAGGAGCATCTGGCAGATGTCGGCTGACTTGAGAAGCGACTTTTTATCCCACGTCTTCATGGCCTCGGTGATGGTCGGGAGGTCAACCATGACGGCGACAAAAGGCTGGCCCTGAACCGTCACCATGGCACGCCGCGTCTCCTCCTCAAAGAACTTGATCGTCAGATCGGCGCCACCCTGACTCTTGGGCAGGCCCATCTTGCCATTCTCCATGCACCAGCGGACGTAATCGCAATGCTCGCCGGGAAGCATCCGCAGCACAAACTGCTCCTCGATGGACGGATCCTCCTCTCGGTCGCTAGCCTCAGAGTCGTAGCCGTCGCCGGGAGGATGATGCGGCACACGGCCTCGCGGCTTCACCACCACCTGAGTGGGAGCCGACTTGCTCGTCTGCCGAATCCGAATCTTGGTCGTCGTCGTCGTCGTCGTCGTCGTCCCCGCAGAAGAAGGCGGCGCCGCAAAGGCAACCCCCTCCTCATCATAATCCTGAGCCCTACTAGCCTTACTCTCGACAAGCTTCTGCGTCGGCCTCGGCTGCCTCCCAGCCTTCGTCTTCGCCGTCCCCGTGGCCACGACCCCCGGCGGAGAAGCCTGCAAAGGCGGCGACGACTGCAAAGACCCAGTGTTGACCTTGAGCTTCACCTTTCGAGGCGTTTCCCCCGCGGGGCTCGTGCCATCGGCCCCGACGGCCAGCGAGCTGGAGCGGCTGACGTTGAGCTTCAGCCGGGGCGGCTTCGCGGGAGGGGGCAGGGGCGGGGGCCCGAGGGGTGTCGTTTCGCCGTTTTCGAGGCCAGTCATGATGCGGCTGATGGAGGGACACAGCCTCTGGGTTGAAATTTTCAGAGGCTGCGGTGAAGAGGAAACGGAAGTGTTGGTTGAGTTGAAGTGAGGTAAACTCGGGTGTTGACGTAAGCGCTGACATCATCAGCCCGTGACGCCCCGCAACACCAAGATTCAACAGGAAATGCTCATCTCGAGATGTAAATTTTTCGGCTGCTTTTTCACCCTCTACGGCCTCGAGTACCTCACCACACAAGCAAGAGACCCGAGATTCCCAGCACAAAAGAAACAAATCCCAGCTCAAGGCATCTACTCTTGGACCAGCAAAAAGCCCCCGAGTCATCCCATCCCAAACCCCTATCGAGCACCAAAACGCCAATCCCCTTCCTCACAGCCCCGTCCAGCCGCTCCGCCCCCGATCAACATTCACCCACCCCCCTGCTCAAACGCCCGCTCCCAGCCCATCATGACGGCCAAGAGCCTGCACCCCATGGCGCTGACGGCGCAGACAACCTTGTCGCTCGCGCCCGCCAGCACAGCCAAGTCCATCATGTAGGCGCGCGCGACGAAGCCTCTCAGCCGCAAGGTCTGGTCCGAGGGCGGCCCGCCGGCTTCGTCGTCGTCTTGCGGAATGGCGTTGTTCTTTCGTTGGGCGCCCAGGTTCCAGAATACGAGGGAGAAGAAGCCGCCTTCCCAGCCGTGGCCCTCGTCTGTGAAGCGGTGCATGAAGCGAGGATCCGGACTCGTCCTCGTCTTGCTGGGTTGTTCCTCGGCGCCGGATGCCAGACGGATGCGCTGCTGAGCGAGAACCGCGTCGGAGAGATCGCTCTGTCCATGGAGAACAGTCGGATCATCAGATGCCAGAACGGTAACAGCCTCCCCCCCCTTGGTAGTCCTCGTCTCGTTATAGTGAGCCTCAACCAACCCCCTCGCCCGATCGGCAAAGACCTCGATGGGGATATACGTATCGCGATACTGAAACTCGAACGGATGTCGATCCCCCCTCCGAATATGAAGACCCACGACGGGCGCCCCCCCAGCCCTCTCCCTCAACTGCCTCACCCTCCTCTCAACATAGCCAGCATCGTCTTCAACCAGGGCAAACAACCGCCGGTATCCGACCCCCGCCAACCCCAGCAACCGCCTGGTACTGCCCTCTCCTCCATGCCCCCCCTCGAGGAGCACGTCCGAGGCCGTAGACGCCGAGACGACAAGGTGACGCGCCTGGGCCGGACACGGCACCATCTCGTGTCGAGGAGGAGGCCTGCAAGCCGGCAGAGGCGGCGGCTGCAGCAGATCGCCGTACCGTCCATAAGCCCAACGCGAGTCGTCGACGAAAAAGGCCCTCTGCTGTTCCGCGGCCAGCGCGTAGAGCATCCAGAGCATCAACAGCGACCGACCGAGTCCCGCGTCCGAACTCTCGAGAAGGACGGTGAGCGAAGATGTACAGACCGGCTTCTCCGCTGCGGCAGCGACGTCCAGCCCGACAAAGTGTCCGCTCCGTTGCTCCGTCCCGGCTCCTGCTCCGGCTCCGGCTCCGGCTCCGGCTCCGGCGGAGGGTAAAAGACCAGCCCGCTCCGCCTCATCGACGTCGACGTAATTCGGATCCGGCTTCCGATGATGGGATAACAACGGCCGCGGTCCATCGGCCAAACTAGCAGCCACAAGTCGACACTGATGAGCCATAGCAGCATACCTCGACATAGAAAGCGGAAACGAAACCCCCCTCGGAATCGAAACAGTCCATCTCGTCACCTTCCCCCCGACCACAACCGGCGCCGGAAAATCAGGCACTCGATTCTCCCCCTGCCAACCTCCCCCCCGACCGACAAAACAGCCTGGCAACGATCCAAAGCGCGAGCAGCACCACTCCCCCCGAGCAAAGCACCCTCCTAACCCTCCTCTTCTTCGTCCTCGCCCTCGCACCCGCCCGCGACCACGTCCGCCTCCCCCGTGGACGCGGCAGACTCGGAGACGGTGGCGGCGACGAGGCTAGGAAGACGACGTGTTCGAACCCGAAGCGAGAGGTGGCGGATAGCGGCCCGCCTGCGTCGTGCTGCTGCTGCTGCCGTTGCTGCTGCTGCTGCTGCTGCTGCTGCTGATGCTGATGCTGATGCTGATGCTGATGCTGCTGTTGCTGGCTGTTGTTGTACGAGGCGGCGCGCCGCAGGTTGATGCGCGGGGGCGCAACCATCATCTTGGGCGTCATGATGGCAAACCGCCAGCCTCGACTTCATTCAACGACCAGTGAACCTCGGCCAAGATGGCCTATACCGCCAATACAAAGAAAAAGAAAAAAGAAGAAGAACAGAATAGAATCAAACCGATGGATTATATCAACACCATCCATCGCCCAACACCACCCTCCCATCCCCCCTCCAAAGACGCAGATCATCATCTTTATACCCAGCCAACCCATCCGTCGTACCATCATCGGCCCTTCTCCAGTCCCTGTCCGACCCTCCCCCCCCCCCTGCGTAACCCCCAATACCACAAATGGTGAATGTATGTACGTACTCGCAAGATCAGCAGGATCCTTTGCCCATCCCGCAAAGAGCCATGTCGTCATATCCCAGCTCGTTGAAACGCCGTCGCCTAAGGGTCCACCCCCTATTCTAATTTTCTTTTCTTTTCCCACCGTTTGTCTCTTCTTTTTCTTTTCCCACTGTTTACTCTTCTTCTATTCATCTCACTCTTCTCTCTGTCCCGTCCGTCATGTTAGTTGTCCACCTCACTCACCTCTTCCCTACCACGTCACACACTCATCCCCTTTCCCCTTCCCGTACCCACCACTCTCTCTCTTTTCTTCTTCTCCGTTCCGTTTCATCAATCGACCGGTTTTTTGCCACCTGCCCCCGACCGAGACAAGCTGCTTTTTCTCGCCCTCGAGCCACAAGCCACAAGGGACAGGTTTCAGCCTCGAGTCCTAGTACGAAGTACATACCTGTATCTACCTGTTCGAGGGCCGCGTCTCGCATCCTGCTCCCGTTCATCTATATCAGACAGATGGCGTGCATCCATGACTGCAGCCTCACTAAAACCCCCCTCCATCTTCATGTCCGTAACATCTGACCTCAACGGGCCACATCTCTGTAGATATCTGTCTACCTACCTGCAATCGCCCTACCTGACACGACCGGCCGTGGCCGCCTTTTCCCATCATCATTACAAACAAAATACTCGCCAGCAAGAGTCCCCTGCCCTGCCATCGACAATAGAAAAACGGTCAAGCACGCGCCTTATGACATCAACACTGCAGTCGACCGTCTGGCAAGTAAAGGCCATGAAAGAAATCAGCAATCCTTTCCCCCCCCCCTTCCCGTGCCTGTCCTTTTGATCCTCCCTTTGACCGGGGCAAATCGCAAACGCCAAGCTCTGGGTATAACGCAAACTCCGTCCGAGAGATAGAGAGAAGAGAAGAGAGAGAGTTGAAGAGAAAAGAAGAGAGAGGGAGGTGAAGAGAGAAAGGTGGAGAGAGAGAGACAGAGGGACAGAGATTGTGGGAGGCAAAGCAATCATCAAATCAGTGACTCTCCGTCTCCACCGGTGTCAGCGGTGCCATGTCGCATCCCGGTTCCGTCAGGGATCCGAGCCTCACGCTGCCCCGGTTGCTGCGCAGGATGTGGCCCGTATCGACGCCGTCCTGGATCATCTCCTCGAGCATGCGGTTCATCTCGTCCGTGCCCTGCGTTCGCCGCTTCTGTAGCCGCAGCGGCGTCTCTGGCTGTCGCGACTCGCTCGGCCCCGGCGCCGAGTCCCGGTTCCGGGTCACCGTCCTCAGCGCCGCCAGCATCCGGTCCTTGTCGTCCAGCCGCGCCCGGAGATCCGCGATCTCGGCGTCCTTTTCCCGGAGAGTCGCCGCCACGCTGTGATCCTCGCCCACCATGATGCCCGGGCCGGACGCCCCGGCCAGGCTCACCGAGGCCCGAGACGAGCTCGCCCGCCGCGCCTGGAGCAGCCGCTTCTCCAGCGTGGCAATGTAGCGGTTCTTGTCCGCCAGGTCGGCCCGCAAGGCCCGGTTCTGCGTCGCCAACGATGCCGTCCCATCTCCGAGCTCCCCGACGCAGTCGTCCCCCTCGCCGTCATCGCCGGCCATGCGGAGACCGCCGCTGGACCGCTGCCCGATGGTCGACGACGCCGACGTAATCGACGACGTCCGCTCCGCCAGCGGCCGTATGCTGGCCAACGATGATCGGATGGAGCCGGCGCCCGACAGCTGCGAGAGGCGCGCGTACAGGCTGAGGGAGCTCGTCGACCCGTTCAGGTTGACGCCGACCGACTTGGAGTCGAGGATGAGGCGGTTGAGGTGATCGATGCGTTCCTTGAGCGCCGTCCGGGCCAGCTGCATCTCCAGCATCTGCTCCTCGTGCCGCTCCGTCGCCTCCAGCTCGCGCACCTTTTCCAGCTTGTCCTCCTTTTCGTTTTCGGGGCCCGGGGGCGCCGACGCCCTGTTGCGCGTCTGCTCGTCCAGCTGCTGCCTCAGGTCGGCGATCTCGACCCGGTACCGCTCGAGCAGGACCCGAGCATTGCCGTCGCCACCGATGCCCAGGGCCTCCTCGGCCCTCTTGGCGTGGCTGACGATGCTGTTCTTGGCCCTCGACGCAAACTTGAGCGTGTTGAGCGTCTCGGACGTGTGGGAGCCCGACGACGAGGCGGGGCCGCCGGCGGCGTCCGTCTGGATGGTGCAGAGGATGCTGACGAGCGAGTCGCCCGACAGAGCCCCCTGGAGCAGGCGCGTGAGCTTGCTGTCGCGGTACGGCAGATGCTTCGTCTCCTTTTCGTTGCCCTTGGCGTTCTCCTTGTCGTTGGCCTCGGACAGCTTGGCGATGACGGTGCCGAGGGTGAGGAGGCTCTTGTTGATGTGAGCGCCTTCCTGCCTGCGTTCCTTGGACTCGGCAGCCCTCTCGGAGCCGGCGAGGTCGATGAGGCTGAGGGTCGAGATGCGGACGCCACCGGGCAGCATGCCGGAACGCTTGGCGGAACCGCCAGTGGGCACCCTCTCGCGGCTCTCGACGACGATCTGGACGACGGCATGGCTCCGAGAGCTGCGGGCGTTGAACTGCGTGCTGGCCGTCCGTCGGGCCTGGTCACCGCGGGCTATGACCCGCAGCAGCTGCGTCGGGCTCTGCACAATCTCCTCCTTGAGGGGCGTGGCGTAGACGCCGCGCTTGCTATCCTCGCGCAGCTTGATCTCTTCGACCTGGACGGTGGCGTTGCCGGCGGGCATGTTGAGGAGGTCGTGTATCTTTTCGTTGTAAATCTCCAGGTAGCTGACTCTGAGCAAGAATTCGCGCGACGGGGTCTCGCGGATGTAAGAGAAGATGTCGGTGATGGCGAGCGGGATGACACCCGGGGATGTGGCGGTTCCCTGCATGGAAAACGTCTTGCCCGTGCCAGTCATGCCGTAGGCGAAGACGGTGCCGTGGTAACCCTCCATGACCCTACGGACCAGTCGCTTGGCGATGTGGTCGTAGACGCGGGCATTGTTATCCTGCGTAGCAAAGACATTGTCTGAAACGTCAGGTCAGCAAAAATGGAAAGGAAAACAAAATGGAGGGGGGGAGGAGGGGCGGCGGACCGTAGAGATATTCTCCGCCCTCTTTGCCCTTGAAGATGATGAGCGATTTGCGGCCGTCGACCTGCCATTCGGAATCAAAGCCTTGGGGATCGGCATGAGCGTCGGGACGGACACGGACGCTGACGAGGACGTTCCCCTTGGTCTCGGACTTTGAGCAGCGTTTATCGGGAGACGAGAGGGCGGCATCGGGCGAGTCCTCGTAGGTGGTGGCCGAGGTCGAGTACGAGTCCTGGGCCGACGAGCTCCGACTCTGAGGCGGGGACGAGATGCTCATGAGGCCGTCGGACATGCGAGCCGTATTGACCGACTTGCCCTCGCCGCTGGCATTGAGCAGGCTGGGCGTCGAACTCGAGGTATATCGGACGGGAGACTTTGGTTTCCGGGTGCGCTGCCTCTCGACAGTCCGGAGCGGGCTCGGGGGCATACTGGCTGTGCGGACGTCGCGGCGTGGCGGTTGAGGGAAAGAGTTGATGCTGACCGACTTCCTCAGAGTCCTCGTGTTGGCGGTAGGCTGAGCAAGCGTCGTCGTGAGGGACGACGTGGTGCGGCGGAGGGTAGCGGGAGCCGGTTTGGATCCATCGGCGGCGGCAGTGGTGGTGGTGGTGGTGCTCTTGCGCGTCTTAGCAACGGGCAGCGGCGGCAGCGCCTTGGTGGGAGGCAGCGAAGGCCTCGCCGGACGAGGAAGCGCAGTCATTGGGACTTGAGCCGTCGGATCGGCGTGGTAGTCGGTCTGACGATGGTTTGGCAGAGGCGAGAGGCTGGAATCAGCATCCGACGATGGCCATCAAGAGGCATGGATGAAAAAGGAAGCAGTCGTTGCCCCGGGGCTGGGGGGCGTGTGTGTTTGTCCCTTAGTATGCCGTCGAATGAGCAAGGCCAGACAAACTTGGCTGAAAGTGAGGGCCTAGCGGCAGAAACAAAAACAAAATGGGTGACCAGCTTGGAATGACCGGCCTAGTGCGAGGCGACGACGAGACGGGGATCGGGCTCGACTTTGACAGGCTTCCGTCGTTACTTTTTTCCCTTCTTTTTCTTTCTCGAGTGTTTCTTTTCGAGGCCGGTATGTGCGGCGGTGGTGGAGAGCAGAGCGAGCGCAAGAAATGGAGAGGGTGTGTTTTGGTGGGCGAGATCGGCCGAGATGAGGTCGATACCGCGATGGTGGTGAGGGGGAGAGAGAGAGAGGGTGTGAGGAGAGAGCGAGAGGGACAGGGAGGTGAGGGGGAGACGATTGAGATGGAGAGATGGAGAGAGAACGAGAGAAAGGAACACCCCTGGAAGGAGGCGAGCCTGCAAAAGGAGAGGCAGGCCGAGGGAGGAGAGCAAAGCAATAGTAAGTAGGAGGAGGAAGAGACGGGAGAGACAGCGAGGCCCACAACGACCTTTAGTCCGAGGGACCGACGGCCGGCTCCAATTTTAGAGAAGGAGGAAGCTGTCAGGCGGCTTGGCCTCTAGGCTCTCCCTGGGGTTAGGTGGTACATATGTATGTAGGTATGTGTAGGTTTGTGTAGGTTTGTGTAGGTTTGTGTGATGCTTGCTGATGGATGATGCTCCGTCCGTCGTTTTTGCAATTCGATATTGATTTGATTTTGTGCTCCCCCGGTGGAAGTGGCCGCCGGATAGTATTCCAGTACGAACATACCCGGGCCGGTCAATTTTTCCAGGCTAGCAGGTACAAATATGTAGCTAGGTAGTAGGTAGGTACCTACCTGTAACTATGTACCACCTGGGCGGCTCGCTACAGCGCACACAGCGCTGGAGAAATAACGACGTGGACCCTCGCCGCTGGACGGGCCTGCCTGCGCGGGCGGATGGGAGTGCAGCCCGGACGGGAAGGATGACGGTCAAGGTGACAGCGAACAACGTGGTCGCTCTCCGGCAGGGCCCCCCCTGCAATTACCGTAATTGCGATAATCTGCGAGGCTGTCGGCTGGTTGGCTGGCGGCCAATGCGCGCGGCACTCACGGGCCGCCTCCAACGGTGCTAGCGATGGATGGATGGGCGAGGGCTACAGCGGTCGTCTAGGGGGGGATCCATCCGTTGGGACCTGGCCACCCGTCCGTCGTCTATGTAGGTAGTAGGTAGTAGGTAGGTACTAGCTGGCGGGAGGTCCAGGTCATCAATCCTTGTCGAAGCCTGCTGTGACGCCTGCTGTGATGCCTGCTGTGATGCCCTATCCTGATCCTCTCCCGCCCGTCCTCCTCCTCCTCCTCCTCCTCCTCCTCTCCTCCAGCCCGCGGCGTCGCACTCGCCTCGTTGCACCGCATCGTCCGTCAGGTATCTATCCATCTATCTATTTAGGTACCTGCCGACCTGCCGAACCACACCAGCTCGGCGGCTGTCCGGGAAACGGGCCTGATCAAGCTTCCCCGTCCGTCATTAAGCGCCCAGCCCGCATGAACCTCGCCGTACTCGGACTGAATCAGGAAGACGGAGTTCTACCGCGCCTCCTGACGGCTATCGTATCTCATGCCAGTGATACTGATGCCACACACACACTCACACACACTCACACACACACTCTCTCACACACACACACACACACACACTTACTACGAAGTACATACATACACACATGTCATCATCCGCTTCTATTCGTCATGGCCAAGTGCCCCTCATTAGTTCCGATACGAGATGGCTCCAGCGAATCCCCCTCCCTAAACCCCTTTTCTCCATCAACATCCTCTCATCCTCTCATGCCCTCTCCATCTCCATCCCTCAGACTATCCCTCCAATGCACGCCCCAAAATGCAACCCCAACGCCAGTCGGCACAATCCCGCCTACGTACGACACCTGTTCCTAGATCCATCGACTAATCTCCTGCATCATTATGTATGTATGTGCAGTCCTGCTGCCCGCAACCAACTCTTGAAAAAAAAAAAATCACCCGCTTTCCTTCTCTGCACCTCGCATGAGACAAAACGCCGTCACCTTTTGGCACAGACACTTTCGAGTCAACCCTCCATCACGAATAATCATGCTCGCTCCCTCGTCTCCCTCGCCCCGTCTTCTTCATCCCTGCTGTCACGCGTATTGTGATGTAGATAACTGCTACGCCTTATGCCGGATTCGGCTCCAGTCGTTTGTACAGACATACATACATAAGCTCCGTGAGCCATTGTCGAGCACTGTTGTGTTGGCATCCCGAGCCTATCACGCTTTGACTGGTATGCTTGTAGATACATGACATACATGGCTCCTCTAGCCTGTTCGCAGGGATCACCCCGAGCCCGTCTATCCTGGACGGAAGCCTCGTGTTTTATCCTCATGTTTCGACGACTACATACATACATACATTCATACATACCTAGCCAGGCCTATACTCCGAACCCTTGCAGAGCCTGCATTCCTCTTGAGCCCTTGTATCCGCGTTCCACCCCCGTTCTTCCCACCTCGTTTCAGCCAACCAACTTGTTTCTTACCTGCTGCTCTTCGGCCCGTCTCCTTCCTCTTATTATGCATGTATATCTCTCATTGAGCGAGAGACTGACAGTTCACTCGTGAATGGGCCATGATGAATACGATCCTACAAGATTGGAAAGACACATGCTATTCGTAGCCGAGCCAGCCCTCCTCCTGCCAGCCCTCCTCCTGCCAGCCCATCTATCCAAAGGGGCTTCCATCTCGACATATTACTGCCATCCCATGTATACTTACCCATTCTCCCGTCATCCCAACGCCCGCACCCCCCTGCCAACTGCCCCAGTCTCAAACATCTCGACCACCCCCAGACCAACAGCCAAACCGATAGTCCACTCCCACCCCAAGCCCCGAAACTCCTTCCACCGCATACCCGTCAGCCCCCCGGCCTCGAACCGGTCCCTGAGCCACGACTCGGGTCCCTCCCCCAGCGCGTCTTCCCCAGCGTCTCGCGAACCCAGTCCACCGCCTCCGAGCCCAGCTTCAGGTACCGCCCCAGTCCCGGCAGTGAAAGACGCAGGACGCCGGACTCCCCGCTCCGGCCGGGATCCCCCCGAGCCGGTGTCCGCCCCGCCTCCGGCTAAATGCACCGCCTGCTGGCCTCCCACGGCCGAGACGCTTCCCGAGGCAAAGCGAGAGACGCGCTCGACCGACGTCAGCGTCGTTCGATCCTCGGGCCGCGCGTCCAACCTGCTGTCGCCACCGGGAGTCGTCCGCGTCCAACTGGTGAGGAAGCCGGCTCTCAGCAGCTCGTCCGCGTGGTCACTGCTCAGGACGCCCTCCGATAACGTCTGGGACGTGGGGTTCCGTCGCAAATAGACCACCAACGCTTCTGCCGCTTCCGACGACGCGTCGCTCCGCCGTATCATGGCCTCGAGCTCGGCTGCCTCGACCACGGCTTCTCCCATGCCGCCTCGGCGCTCCACACGTAGCTTGCGTATCACGCCCTTGTCGATGAGCTCGGCCAGCTCCCTCTCCGTCCGCGTAGGCGACGGCAGTACCGCGTGGAGGTGACTCAGTGTCACCACTGCCGGCATCGCCGCCCGGTAGTTTAACACTTCGGCCACCCGAGTCGAGTAGAGTCCCTTCTCCGGCATCGGTGAGAACATGCTGGTCCGTATGTAGCGCATCGCCTGCACCACGTCTCGCAGCGTCAGCTCATCCGCCAGCAATCGTGCCACTCCCAGGTCTGCGAGCCTGTCCTGGAAGGGCGTCTCGTGCTGCTCCGGCTGCCTCCGGTCTTTGCGTGATGCCTTTCGCACCCGGTTTGATTTTCCCAGTATCGATCTCATGCTTCACATCTCGCCTCACCGCATGCGGCCACCTGCAGCCCGTCTCGGTTACCGACTCCGGAAGCCGTCTGGGGTAATGCCGGGATGCGCGATCCGCGATCCTTTTGTCATTGGTAGTCTCAGAACACCCGTGTCTGAGGCTCAGTGCTGTTTTTAAATATGGAGGAGCCATTGTTGGAGGTTAGACCGGGGTCCCTTTTAGACGTCATCGAGGCGCCTGACTGCCTACCCTATACACCATCCGCCATCGGCCTAATTCCGATGACGTGAGACCAAGGGATGCCGAGGCAGTCTCACAAGTCCGAACGAAGTATGGACGCTAGACGAGAAGAAGAGTCAGGGTCATCTCCTAGGTAAATAAATAAATAAACCATGGCTGATGTTCCAGCTTCTAAGCGGTTCGATACCGGCATTAGCCCCCGTCCTTCAATCCCAGGACTCCAATTCGGCGGTTATTCCATCTCAACGTCCAACGGATCTCAACTCATCATCGCGACCTGTATTCGTAGGCTGACTGGAATGAACATCACTCAAGACTCGGACCGTGAGACGTCCAAAGTCGTCTTCACGCGGAATCAGCCTCAACTCTCAAGCCTAGGCCCTGGAGCTTCTCTCTCTCTCACACAACTCTCACCACCACTTAGTCCTCCTCATCCACGCCGCTCACGTCTCAATTCACAACAGCCTACAAATAGGTAGGTACAGCCAGCCCCCCATCCTCAACCAACCGCGGCCTCGACACAAACTCCGCGCTACTCAAGATGACAAGAGACAAAAAAAAAAAAAAAAAAGACCGCTGAGCCGCCAACGCTTCCCCCCTCTCCCTCCTTACCTCTCCGGCCAGAATATGCGTTCCAGGCCACAGCTAGAGAACTATCCAGCCATAGCCAGCGTATGAGACGTAATGGCGCTCATCCGCTCGCTCGTCAGCTTCAACGACATCTTCAGAAGCTCCCGCGCGACCTCGGGCTTGTCCTCCTGCAGCTTCAGCCAGCCCTCGCGGTCCATGACCCAGACCACGCAGTCCCGGTCCACCTGCACCGTCGCCGTTCGCTCCGTCTCGGAGAAAAAGGGCAGCTCTCCGCACGTGGTGCCCGCGACGATGCTCTCGTAAAGCCAGCCCTGCGGCAGATCGTACTCGGCCCGGAGGATGCCGCTCTCGACGAGGTAGAAGCCGTCGGCCGCCTCTCCCCGGCGGAAGAGCACAGTCCCCGACCCGTACTCGCGTCTCTTGAAGTAGGGCCGCGCCGGGAACCAAAAGTCCTCGTTCTTGTCGCTTAGCCCCTGAAAGACCTGCAGCATCAGGCGCAGCGGTTCCTTAAAACTCTGCCACCTCTGCGGCCGATCCACCTCGACGCTGGTGAGAGCCTCGCGCGCCGCCCTCGCCAGGTGGTTTCGTCGAGGCGAGCTGAAGAGCGGGTCGAACGGTGACACTGCCGGCGTCTCGGGACTCGCGGGCACGTCTAGGCACGCCGTCGACGTCTTCTTATTCAGGTTCAGCTCGCGCTGCCTGGCGTACAGCGTCTTGAGCAGCTCGTTCTCGCAGCTCTCGAGCGCCGAGTTGAGGGTTGGCAGCATCAGCACCTCGATCTCGTCCATGCCCAGGCCAACGGCTCTGAGATTGCGGCCCAGTCGGTTCTCCGCATCCACGCCGCTGAGGACGAGGCAGACGCCCTTGACGTGGAGAAGCCGGCTGATGGTGTTGAAGGCCTCGCCTGCCGAGTAATCCAGGCCGGTTACGTGACACATGTCCAAGATGAGGAACTTGATGGGCTTTTCTGCAAAGGTCTGGTCATCTAAAACGCGCCGTATCTCCTCCTCGACGCTGACGACGGTGCCGAAGAAGAGGTAGCCCGTAAGCTTGATGATGTAGATCTGCCGGCCCACCTGGTGCAGATACTGGTGATGAGACGGGTTACGACGAACCGTAGACGTGACGATGTCGCCACCATAGGTTCCCCGGATGGCCGAAACCCGCGACGTCTGGATGATGAGAGACACAAAGGCCAGCAGGATTCCGACGCCGATGCCGATGACGAAATCGTAGATGCCCATGATCAAGACGATGGTGATGACGGTGAGGTATTCGGCCAGCTTCAGCTTCTTGCGCGGAAGCCAGACGGCCTCGAGGAGCAGCTCAAAGCCCAGATCAAAGATTAGCGTAGCGACCATCATGACGGGGATGAAGCCGATGATGGAGGGTCCGATCATCATGACGCCAAACGTGAGGACGGCCAGCATAAAGCCGGCAAGGCGTCTGTCGCCGCCAGAACGGATGAAGAAGACGGTGTTTGCGTACACCAGGTAGTTTTGGATACTGCCTAGACATCCCGACAGCAGGTTGGAATACCCGTGGAGCTTCAGCTCCCGGTCCAGGTCCGCATTGTCCTCACCGCAGTTGAGGGCCAGCGCGGGCACGTTGATGGGAACATGGAGAATGCCAAAGAAGGTCAGAGCCAGCATTGCCGGGATCACCTCGGCGACGGCGCCCCAGTGTACCAGGTCGAATCCTGTCGGTTCGTCAGCATCTCTGGTCGACGGTCAAAGAGGACAAGCATTGACTCACTGTAAAGAGTGTAAAAGAACCACCAGGGCTCATCCGGTGGCGGTCCTTGGAATATCCAACCGCCGTCGCGCATACCGTCAACTTCCAGACCATCAATGGCCACGACGAAGAAGTAAAAGATGAGAGGTATGGCGATGATATACAGCGGCAGGAAATACTTGGATCGAACTCGCGACTGGCCACAGAAGAGCACAATGGCCAAGACGAGCGGAAACGTCCACAGGAGAACCGTGTCGGGCTGCGTGAGCCTGATTAGCGTATCGAGGTTGTAGTCGAGGCTCCCGTCGAGGCGGGCAGAGACCTCGAAACCAGTGGCGATGAGAAACCAACCGACTCCGCCGATGCAGCCGATCAAGATGTGCCTAGGAATGAAGCCGACCAGGGAACCGAATTTGAACTTGCCCATGAGATAGAAGACGAGACCCGTCATGATGGAGCTCGCGGCATAGGCCACGATGGTTGTCGCAATCACGGCATCGGCGTTTTCCGGGCCAACGCTGTCCATGATCTTGAGGGCCATGTTGTGGAAAAAGGGAACAACCTCGATCTGCACGCGTAGTGAGCCAATGTGTAAATTCAAGAAGGGATAGCGGATTATCATACCAGCTCTGATCCGATGGCCCCTTTGAAAACGCTTCCCGAGGAGAAGACGACCTGCGAGACGATGGTGCTGACATAGTAGATGGAGAGGCCTGCGGACCCCAGGTGAGCAAAGAGCGGCTTGCCGAGAGGAAATAAGATCATGCCTGTGTGGAGAGAGTCAGCGGATGCGTGAATAAGTGTGAGCGAGGGACGAACCGTAAGAAAGGGCATCGAGAATATTGAGGAGAAGGCCGACAATGACAGCTGGAAGGCAAGAGGCCGGACCCAGAACCATGGTCTTCCAGACGGTTCGTCGATCCCACCGACGCGGATCGAAAGTCACGGCAAAGGCAGGTTGTGCCCGACCGAGAAGACGCCCACCAAGTTTGCCGAACCATGTCCTCCCGTGAGGCAGCTTCTGGCCCTCTAAATCTGACGAATCACCCAAGCCATCCGGGCAGACCTCATCGTCCAGCAACCGCGTCTCTTCCGTCGCGGCCACGACCCGACGCATCGGTTCAGTCTGCACGGGGCAAGGCTGCGGACGCTTATGGGCAGCCTCGAGAGCCTCGTCGGAGCCTCGAGCCAACGACGCCGGCGGCGATCTCTTGAGGAGATTTGACAGCACCGACGGACCGGCGTCTTGATCTCTGGCGCTGGTGGTGACGACAGTCGGCTCCGGCTCTTCGACGATGGTATCGTCGACTTCATCCATGCCATCGACGGGATCGAAGATTTGCAAAAAGGACGGCCGGCGACGAGCCGAGCCATCCGACAGGTGGTAGCTCGCTAGTTCGGCCGTGTGCTCGCGGACGGTACGGGCATTCTGCTGGCTGTCGACACGCGCTGTTCGTTCAAAGTCAGTTCATCAGCGGAGAAGAAAGGGAAGGGGAAGGGGGAAAAGGGCAGACCTAGCAGCTGGCGGGCCGAGGCGTGAATATACGACCGAATCGGCTCCCGGAAAGCCTTGGACGAGCCGGCCGAGGACGACAGCAGGCGGGCCGAGGCCGGGGCGTCGTCCAAGAGACTAACGCGGTCTGACGGCGACGACATGGCGAATCCGGCGTGTCAGGCATGTGGCTTGAAGGGGTGCAGGTTTGTCGTGATGGCTTGCTACCAGCCCGAGGTTAGCCTAGTAGGCCGGCGCTGGTTACATCAATTCGTCTGCTGTCCCCGCTTCGTCCGCCCGTTCGTAGTCGCATCGTACCGGAAGCTAGAGCTCCAGGTATATCCTGGCTGGAGGCTGCTGCTGGACGAGCGCCGGCCCTCGGAGGTTGGTCTCGTCGATGGGATCTTGCGAGGGCGAGGCTGTCCGGGTATCGGGTACCTGTGCAGAGTTTTCGCATCTGCGGGGGGGGAGCCTGGCTGGCCGGGTGCGCAGGAGGTAACTGGTACTGCCGGGACAGAGATGCGGCCGAGATGGGAAGTTGGATGATGCATGAAACACTGAAACTTCCGTCAACCAACCGAACTGTAGACTTCGTCACCGACATATCTGACGATCTGTACATACCACATACATACATACATACATACATACATACATGAAGAGCAAGTCATGGACAAGTTGAGATACACCATCAAAGCCCACAGTGTATTCGTACATACATACATGAATAATACTCGCAAGTCTCAACAAGCCGCAAATAGCCCAACGGCGGCGAGATTTCATCCCAAGCCCGACATCGGCCCCTGCAGCAAGTTGCACGAGATAATTCCTTCTTCTAATCTTATCAAATCAGTCTCTACCATGACGGCTTGCAGGGTCTCTTGGCAACCATGGAAACCTCCTCCTTCCCCCCTGGCCCCGAGCTTAATACAACGATTTTCCATCTCCAGCGTCAACACTGGTATTCGTTGTACAATGTATGTACGCTACCCTGCTCCGACGTTCGTGCAAACCTACATACATACATACATACCTCCATACATATCTATATGTATGCAAATATAGATGGATGTCAAGACTCCTCTTACCCAGGCATGCCTCATACCTGCATACGTCGTCATACGGCATTACCACCTCTCCCGCCTCCCAATCAGGGCCCAACCACTGCCGATGCTAGCCAGACCGACCGTCCATCGGCTGTCTTCTCCAACACGTCGACGATCCACGGCATCTGCAGCCGCGTCCAGCTGATCGATTCTCGTACGGGCCCGGCTGACTGACACGGTCGCACGGGTTGAGAACCAGTCGCTCACCCGAGTTTCTGTAAGTAACCCTGCGCGATTAACCGCTCGACGTCTCCCTGCCGGACGTAGAACTGGCTGTTCTTGGTGAGGGTGATGGCACTGCAGCGACGGGAGTACGCATTAGCCAGCGGTTTCATCATCAGATCGCGTAACGACATACCCATATTCCGTCTGGATTTCCCCGGCGTCCTTGAGCACCCGCACGTCTATAAACAGATCGCGCGGCGGCTCCAGGCCTCCCGTGAGATCAATGTCGGTCCACTGCCCTTTGTATGCCGCCAGCAGGTCGCTGTATTGCCGCACGTAATCCTCCTCTTGCGGGCTCAGGCTGCTCGTCGCTCCCTCTGCCTCTCTTACTTGCTGACCCGAGAGATCGACGATGTCGGCCCCGCTCCACGCCAGTTCCTCGAGTTTGTCGGTTCGCGTCCGGTGGTAGGCCAGTAGGCATCGCTTGTTACGCCGCATCGACAGGTGGTTCACCAGCAGCGTGCAGGCAACGGCCTGATCGGCCGTCGGATCGAAAGACCCCTGGAACGGTTCGAGAATGTCTGTCACATCCTTGTCCAGGTCTCTGACTTCCCTCGTCACCGCGCGTACCACTTCGGTCTGATACGGCGGAAGATGCGCGAGGTTCTGCATGCGCTTGGCATTCTGGATCTGCATTCAATGATTAGCACGTGAGAGTGGTATAACAGGGTTCAATGTCTCTTAGTACCAGCTTCATCCCCAGGTCGCCGTACATGATGCGAGGTCGTTGTCGGTTTTTGGCTGGAGGCTGTTTGTCGCGTTCAGGCACGCATGGGCTTTCGTGAGTGTGCCTCGCTACCCTGTACCTGACACTTTCGAGCATCTATCTACCCGGTACCTCAACCATCTACGAGCTCAGAGGCGGCGCATTCTGCTCTCGATGTCGTTCACACGTAATGCTTTCACACAAGGATCCTTACTTACGTACCTATATCGTTCGTCAACTACGATACGCCCTGAGCAGAGACATACATGCTATCTGCTTATGTACATATGGCCGTGAAGATGCCCAGACAAGTACCCTACGGCGACAACAGCGTAAAAGGCATCAACATGATAGATTGACTTAATCATATGAACATCTTGACCAAAGAAAGCATCTTCGGCAGCAATGATGCAAGAACTTGGAACGGTCTTAGGGGTAATATTCCCGCCGAACCCTCGACTCACCTCCCGCACGACTTCGAGGTAGAACAGTAACAGCTGTCGTTCACAGCCGAGCGCAGCTATGTACAAATATCTCGGTCTTCTCGCGATCGTGCGCCAATGGAAGATGAATGGACAAAGATTCGAGCTGGGTAGGTTCCCAGATTGAAGTCTGCGAATTTCGTCAGATCCAGCCACGACCTTGGCGAGCGTAGAGGGATTTTAAGATGGAAAAGAGATCAGAGTTGCACATTGTGCTTGTAGCTTCGTCAGACGGGGGGTCTTGAGGCCCCCTCCGAAACACGGACCAATTTTTCTCATCACGGAATTTGCTTCCCTTCAATTGTCGAGGATTCTCGGGTGCAACAGGGAATTTGAGATGTATCGAAGTAAACATACCGTAATAATAGCAGGGAGAACTCACTCACAATAGAGCTAGTCCTCCCAGAGCGAGGCGTCCAGTGAGCGGCGGCAGACAGGACGAGAATAAAGGTGTGTAGAGGTTGGTCTCCAGAACACTGGCTGGCAAATCTTTCAAGGCTAATCTTGGCTGAGTCATCATTCCGGATCAAAGTCGGCCCGCGCCCTACTCCGAAGAGCCGCTGCGACCTCAATCAAGGCGAGAGAGCTTGCTACAGCTATTCCCATCTACTACGTGCTTCGAATACACTACAACCGCCGCCAGCTTCCTGTCCACTTCAAACGCGCATAAAGTAGCATCCGGTCCTCGTGAGCCGTCATGCCGCTCGCTCCCATCATCACCTTCAAGGCGGGCCAGTGCGAGGTCGACGTGAGTGCGGATCGCGAGCTTCGCTTCATGTCAAGACTAATCGCCGGATGCCACAGAGCTCGTCGACACCGCTCAAGGTCAAGCCTCAGCCTCAGCCTGGCTACATATATCTGTACTCGGAAGATGGTAGGTCGCCCCTGCGTCGGTTTCGGAGCGGCTCGTTGATGGCCTCAAGACTTGGTTCACTTTTGCTGGCGCAAGCGAAGCGATACCGTCGACGACCCTCAAATCGATCTCGTGATGGTGCCTACCGACGGCAGCTTTGTCCCCTACGAGCCGTCGCAGTCGTCAGCCAAGACCAACGGTCGCATATTCGTCCTCAAGTTTGCCTCATCCTCACAACGACACCTCTTCTGGCTGCAGTCCAAACCACAAGCCCGCAACGGGGATGCGAACTGGTTCAGCCCCAGAGACCGAAAGATCGGCAGCATCGTTCATCGTCTTCTGCAGGGCGAACAGGTCAATGTCTCGGGCGAACTTGCAGCTGTCCGCAATGTAGACGACCGACGGGACGATGACGATGAGCCCATGGAAGATGTCGAAGGTATTCGCCATCCTCACGATCATGCCGGTGGTGGAAGCGGTGGCGCAGGACCAGGTGCTACCGGAGGAGACATCAGACAGGAGGGCGAGGGCTCGAGAGAAGGGGGAGCCGACGGTGCGAGAGCGTAGGTGATTCCGATTTTTTGGTCCGTCCAATGGACATACGGCTGGCCGGTCAAAGGGGAAGACGATATTCTATCTTTGCAGTTGCCAGTATGGTGTACGGCATGGTCCGAATTTTAAACTTCTTTATCCCTCGAGACCCGACGTGACTCGGTGGCCTCGTGAGTGGGCATCGCTTGGCATGAAATACTGACGGTTACGCAGGGCCTCTTCGACTCTAGATGCCAGTACTGCAGTCGCCAACCTCCTACGCTCTCTTGGAGGCGGGCAGGTTTCTCGCCAACGCGGCGACATAGCATATCCCAACCTGGATCACCTTCTCCCGACGTCTGAAACTGTTCCCATGGTTGGCGGTGCATCTTCCGAGATCATCGATGTACTCCTCGACCTCCTGCCGCCGGCTGTGGTGGTCCTCGCGAGCGGATCATCCGACTTTGACGGCAAGCCGGAGCCGACGGCCGAAGCCGCGGATGCAGCCAAGCGATCCCTTTCGCTCGATCAGAAGCGCGATCTGCTCAGAAAGGTGGTGCGAAGCCCGCAATTTCACCAGGGGCTGGGGAGCCTGACGATGGCGTTGCGGGATGGCGGGTTGCCTGGAGTTGCTGATGCGCTAGGGATCGCGGTCGAGGGCAGGGGGTATCTTGGTGATGGGAATGTGCCGATGGGGGGTGGACAGGCTGTCAAGGCTTTTGTGGATGGGGTGAAGAGGAATGTTAGGGAGGAGGGTGCGTAGGGAGTGTCTGTAGGCTAGGCATTGGTTACACCAGTTGATTTAACGGGGTCTGGCTCACTCATTGTGGAGAAAGCTCATGTCCATTGACCACAACATCACATGGTCAATCACGAAGCCTTCGAGTTGCGTAACTCTGCCTCTATATCATTGCGGGATCTATGGCTAGTAGCCGAGGAAGGCCGCTATCTCATAGTCAATAAACATGGTTGCTCTCGGACTCGGATGAGCAAGCTCTGAGGCTACCATCTCTTGTTACTGCATGATCGCTGAAATGACGGTAGATGACAGCCATGACGAAGCTGTCGTCAATCTGTTGCCGCTATTGATCGTTATAGGGTAGCTGGGCTTTTCGCGTCGGAATAATAACGGGCCGCCACGCCAGCATCGCTGCATCCATCAGCCTCGTCAACGACGAAAGACAAAACACGTCGAAAATCTCGTATTACAAATCGACGAGGCAACCTCCCACATCCTTCGCGATGGATCTTGATTTTCCGACAAATCCGGACAAATTTAGAGACGACGAACGCATCTCCTACTCCAAGCTAGACGACAAATACATCGCAGTGCATGCCGATGGCACCGAGTTCGAGTTTGACACCGAGTTGAAGCAATGGATTCCCGCCGACGATGAGTTCGACAACGGGCAGGAGCTCAAAGGCGAAAAAGGAGAAGATCCGCCATCGGATCCGAAAGAGAGTCATGCGAAGAAGCGAAGACGAAACGATACCGATGGCAACGAGCCCGAGGTGAGGAAGGAGAACCGGCACAGTGAAAGACTGGACCAACTGTCTTCCCTTTAGAAAACCGACTCGTCTGCGGCCGGGCGACCGCGAAAGAAGGCCAAGCCCCCTCCCAAGCCCAAGCAGAACACGGCTGTTTACGTGACTGGGCTGCCCCTGGACGCGACCATTTCTGAGATACACGACCTTTTCTCTCGTAAAGGCGGTCTCATCGCCGAGGAAATCGACAGCAAAGCGCCGAGAATCAAGCTCTACAAGGATGAGAGTGGGGCCTTTAAAGGCGACGCCCTGGTCGTCTTCTTCAAACCCGACAGTGTCAGGATGGCCATCATGCTACTCGACGACACCGACTTTCGGTATACAGCCAGCGGCAAGGGACAAGGCAGGATTCGGGTTCAGGAAGCCGATTCTAGCTACAAAAAGGTTCAACACGAGGATCGTACCGACGCCGAACCCAATCGCGAAGGGGAAATAGGACGGCCCAAGATGAGTCAAGACCGGCAGAGGGTGATAAAGAAAACGCAAAAGCTGGACGCCAAACTCGCTGATTGGAGCGACGAGGAGGACGACCGGTTTGCCGGCATGGTTGCGCCGCCGAAAGGGCAGCGGCCAAGGATGGTGGTGCTTCGCCAAATGTTCCGCATCTTTGAGCTCGAGGAAGATCCTGCGTCCGTTTTGGAGATCAAGGAAGACATCCGGGAGGAGTGCTCCAAGATGGGCGTCGTCACCAACGTCGTCTTGTACGACCAGGAACCAGAGGGCATCGTGACGGTCAAATTTCGGGACCCGGACGCGGCTGCCAAGTGCGTCCAAGTCATGGGTGGACGGCCCTATGACGGTCGAATCGTCGACGCAACGCTGGCCACCGGCAGGGAGAAGTTTCGGAGGACGGATACGAGAGGAGATGCAGAGATTAACTCAGACTAGGCTGCAAGCAGAGTCGGCGGATAGCTGACTTGTATGTATGCCACATGGGTTGAGACTAGGTTTAGCCTTGGTTCGGGCCGAGCTCGACGTGCTCGGCTAGAATATACCATATTGCGGCCTCGATGATTCTATACGTTGTGTGGAGCTCTAGCTCATCTGATATGATACGCTCTCAGCGAATCGAAGCTTTGTTTCTGTTGTCGCCAAGTGCAGAGGTAGAAACCTGTTCCACTCACCTCGAGGAGCGTAAACCATGACAAAGTCTTGCGACACGGGCATCTGTAAGAGGCGGCCCTTGCGAGCTAGCGGGTGTCTCTGACCCCATCCCTTTTTCAGCACCTCATCGATATCGTGCGGGTGCAGACACATGTGCATGGAGTGGTCCGAGTCGTGGACGTGGCAGATCTCTCCTTGGCAATTAGTCTGGAGGGGATGCCTGGCAAAGAGAGCGAGCCCGTGCTTCTCGAGACAAGAGCGCTCGGTGCCGAACTTGAGGGGACTGGAGGCGCCGAGACGCTCCATGGCTCTTCTAAGGGCCATATAGCAGGTATGGGATCCAGCTTGGTCGAGCTGTCGCTGGGGCGCGATTCCAATGACCCGGGGCCTCGGTCCAGGCCGGTAAGGTAGGGGCCGGCCGGCGAGGATGCCGGCTCCGGGAACCCGAGTCGGATCGGGCCTCGGAGCGGTAAAAGGATCACGAATTGTCCAGAGGCGCAGCCATGAGATACGGAGGTAGCCCCGGAATGTAGAAGGCGTTCCTCCGGGGCCGAGGTTGACAAAATTCCGGTAGTCGTTCCGGACGAGCAGGAAGAGAGCAGTCAAGCCAACTAGAATCTCAGACGGATGAGATCCCAGAAAATGTATGACGAGGACAAGACTGATGGCGAGGGCTATTATCGACGGGCCATCGAGGGTAACGGAAACGGGTGTCTGCCGGAGGCTGGACGAAGGCAGCGGGTCGTCAGGCGAGCCGACGTTGCACGATTCGAGGGCGGCACCGAGTTGGGCGGCACGAAGCTGAGTAGGAGGAACGATGGCAGACATGTCCTGTGAGGAATCGTGGCTTTGACGATTATTCTCTTGCGTTTTCGGAGCTGGTTCCGGATATCTACACGAGAGGCATGGCAACGAGAGGGGTGGGGAGGTCGGAGCAGGATACGAAGGCCGGGTGGCTTGCATTCATGGCTGCACGAGACGATGACAGGGAAGTGGGACGAGTCTGTGACGGCAGAGCTGACGTGCGGAGGGATGTCGAAGAAAGAAGACATGAAGAGTGAAGATGAGAGGATGAGTGAGGCTGGTGATGGTGAGTGTGTTGACGATGGATGGATGGATACCTCTACCAACCTACCCGGTGGAAGAGGATTTGTGTATGTACATACGAATATAACCGGGCATAAACAATCGCAGATTAGTGCCGTCTCAGACCGGCAAGCTGGAGCCCGACCAACAAACCGGCTCACCTGTTACAATCGATCGTTGCTTTGGTCGTGGACGGCCTGGACTGACGTAGACGCGCAGGAGGCAACGTCGGGTTAGCGCGATACTTTGCGGCTTTAGTGCCGATCAGTGGACACGGGGGGGGGGACAAGGCTGCTAATTATAGCGTGACACGCCGCTGCTGCTAACCGTGGAACGGCTTAGAGCGGAGGAGCCATCTCTCAAGCGGCCGCGAGCTAGCTGGAAGGTCCAAGCCCAGGATACCTAGCCCAGGCACAGGCACAGGCACAGAGGGGAGAAGAGAACGGATAGGTTGGAAAAGGTCCTCGATAACCACCTACGATCCAGCCGTTCATCCGTCTTTTCGGCCGGATGGATCGATGCATCGGGCTTGTTGATGGGGTTCCCGCCACTCACCCCTGCGGTACATACATACATCCATGCCCGCCATTCCCGCCATGCCCGCCACCCACTGCCACCCACCACCGCTGCAGCTCATCTCCGCCCCCCCGAGCATGTATGTACCGTCCTAACAGCCCCTATCCTGTACGCGTGCGCGAATTCTGCCTTGATGGCTGCCCCCCTTGGTTGCTAGGTGGCAACCAAAGCCCCCCGTCGACAGCGCCTCACCGTCCAACCAGGACACCGCAAATAACCTAGCCCGCCTGGAAAGCTTACCTACAGAGAGGGCGGGCACGAAATTTCAACCTTTGACGCCAGCACTCTTGCATCCAAGCCTCTCCTCTTCTTCTTCCTCATCCTCCTCCTCCTCCTCCTCCTCCTCCTCTCCTCGAGCTCCATCCATATATCCTCCTCCGATCCTCCGTTCGCGGCCCTTGCTGGCGCCTGCATGGCTTCCCGTTCCCTCTGACTGACTCCACCCTCCCCGGACACTATCGACTGCGTCCGCATTCCTCCCAGTACGCTCGTCGTCGTCGCCACGAGTCCCAGGCCGGCATGGGGCCTGTCTCAAACCCTCTGCGCTCCCGCGAGCAGCGGCTGCCGCTGTACCAAAAGATCGATCCCTCTACCAAGGAGAGATATTCCGACGACGGCTTCGAATCCCCCATATCCGACACCGAGTCCGATCATACGCTCGCTGCCGTCTCGCCCTGTCGATCTCGAGATGTCTCTCACTCGGCCTCCAAGAGCCACTTCTTGCTGTCCAGACGGCGGCCCGTCCTCTCTCCTCTCTCTCCCCGCAAGGCCGCCCTCTACCCCTATCGCCTGCCAACGAGGATTTCGCGCTATGTCTTCCTTGGCGTCCTCGGCATCCTCGTCCTCATGATCCTCAGCTTGATACGCGCCAGTCAGGTCGAGAACTGGAAGGTGGTCAACGGCAAGGTCAGCTTGGCGCCTCCTCCGCCCCCCGTCTGGGAAAAGTTTCCCTTTCTCGAGAGGTATTATGGCGGTCTGCGGCAATTGAGACCTTACAACGAGAGCGAGCCTCAATACCCGCGACCCGCCGACCCTCGCTCTCCGCCGGTTCTGTCTCGGGGCCGAGTCGCGGCGCGAGACGCCGTGCCCCCGAGCAAGTCTTGGCAGCATTTCCCGGGGAGGAGCGCCGAGTCGGATATCCGGGAATGTTTCCTCGACAACGACGGCAAAGTGCGCCCTCCGCCTCTTCGCTACTACGAGGGAAGACCCCTCGGCTTTCCCGAGAATGTGGCCGGCTCCTACGACCTGCTGAAGCTGCCTCAAGACATCTGCTTCGAGCGCTTCGGTCGACTGGGCCCTTACGGCCTGGGTTACTCCATCGGAGACGGTGGCCTCGGCACCAGCGAGCATGGCGACAGGGAGGGGTCGGAGACTGTCTGGGAAGAGACTCGGCAAGTCGACTATCGACGCGTCGACTGGGCCAGCGTCCAGCGCCAGTGCTTCGACGCCAATGCCGATCGCTTCAGTGAGCTGCCGGAGTCGACGCCGGCGCCGCATGGCTTCTATGTCGGTGCTGATCGACCGACGGAACTTCAAAATCGAGACGTTGCTGTCAAACGCAACAGCAGCGGCCATGGCAAGTTCACGAGGGACGACGAGACCGACGGCCTTCCGATTAAGAAGCAGGCCAGAACGGCCGTTGTCGTTCGATGCTGGGACGAGTACTTATTCCGCGAGGACGACATCGCCAACATGCGAGCCATGATCACGGAGCTGTCTCTGGCATCCGGCGGGCGTTACGACGTCCACCTACTGGTGCAGGTCAAGAACGACGCCCACAATCCCATTTGGGCGGATCATGAAGCCTACGAGAAGCGGATCCGTGATAGCGTGCCAAAGGAGTTTCAAGGATTGGTCACGCTATGGACTGAGACGCAGATGCTGTCGCTGTATCAGGGCATCTACGACCTGTGGAGTCGCGGTCCCGGACTGCCCGTCCACGGCGTCTACCGAGGGCTGGCGATGGCTATGCAATATTTCGCCTATCAGCACCCAGAGTACGACTTCTTCTGGCAGTGGGAGATGGACATTCGCTACACCGGTCACTATCACGACCTGCTGAGCAAGATCGAGGATTGGGCCAAGGAGCAGCCAAGGAAGGGTCTCTGGGAGCGCAACTCGCGCTTCTACATCCCCTCCGTTCACGGTTCCTGGGACGACTTTACGCAGATGACGCGCGTGCAGACGGCGATGAGCGCGGACAAGGACCAGGTTCTTGGTGTCGTCAATGCGGCCAAGAAGACGACGGAGCGTGCCAAGCCGGTATGGGGGCCCCTTCGCCCCTCAGACGCGAACGACTGGTTCGAGACGGAGGGCGATGCCATGCCCGAGACGGAATACGATGACGATCGCTACCAGTGGGGCGTTGGGGAAGAGGCCGACTACATCTCGCTGAACCCGCTCTTCGACCCGGAGGGCACGACGTGGCTGCTCAAGGACGACATCACTGGCTTCAACGGGTCACAGCCGCTGCCTCCGCGACGGGCGTCTATCATCACGACGGCCCGCATGTCTCGCCGGCTGCTCATGGCTATGCACCGCACGACGGCCTACAAGAAGCAGTTTGCCTTTCCCGAGATGTGGCCGGCGACGGTGGCCCTCCATCACGGCTTCAAGTCGGTCTTTGCGCCTCATCCGATGTACGTCGACCGCAAGTGGCCGGTCAAGTACATGGCACAAGTCTACAACGGAGGCCGTGATGGCACCAGCGGCGGCGCGCGGACGAGCATCTTTGGCGAGCGCGAGCACAACATGCAGGGCATCAGCTGGTACTACAACTCGGGCTTCGCGCCCAACCTGTACCGTCGCTGGCTCGGCCTCACCGTCAATAACGACGGCGGCCCCGACTTTGAGACGACGGCCGACAAGACGAAGAAGGGCTCTGGCGTCGGTGCCATGCCAGGAGGAGAGGGCCGCATGTGTCTTCCGCCCATGCTGCTCCATCCCGTCAAGGACGTCGAGCAGCCGGTTCAGGCGCCGGGAGATGACGTGGCCCGGACAGGGGACGAGCTGCCCATCCGGGATCCGGCCGCGTGACGAGACAACCGTTTCCTTTTCACCTGTCGTTCCCTTCTGGCGGAGAGACGCAGCATCTGCCAGTTTGACGCCATGTTCCGACAGTGCATATGGGGGCACCATTGGTTTGTTTTAGTTTTGTTTGGTCTACTCGAACGTTGTGTTTTTGTTTTGTTTTTGTCTGATCATCATGTCCCCTTTTACCCTCGTCTCTCTTGTCATGGGCTCTCAGCGGCGTTTGGGGGGGGGAAACGAAGTCTCAGCCTCCATTTTGTTTTCTTCTTACTTCGTGGACTTACATCATGTACGGCGTACACATGGGAAAACTGGGAGCGCTGATTCATCGACGAGGAACAGTTTGTATAAGCTGGACACGCCGCAGAGCGCGGCCCTTTTCAGGGCAGGGCAGTCCTTGGAAAAATTGCGACAGAGTACAATATATTTAATGGAAATACGACTGCATGATCCATGCTGCCGTATTCTTGTTAGGTTCGACGGTGATGCAGTCACTCTCGTGTCCGCCGCTGTAGAATGCTTGATGGTGGGTATTCTCTGCGATTCAATGACACGACAGATTATCTTGTTTGAGAAGTGGCCGATGGGAAGAAGGACGGTGGTCGAGGTTGAGTTGAAGCTCCCGTCGTGAGGGCAGAGGCCGGAAGGGGTTGAGAACGAGGAGATTCGTATTGATGGTACCAAATCAAACGACGCGCTTGACCTCGAAGAAGCGACGTAGCCACCAGATCTGGAAGAGCGACTCGCCGACGACGACGCCGATGACGAAGAGGTTCCACCACTTGACGCGGGCGTTTGTGCTCTCGGCGGTGTTGCGGTGGGTGTGTTCGCGAACAATGATGTACTGCTGCTCGTCCTTGACTTGGGCGAGGAGTTCGGAGAGATGACGGACTGTTGATGTAGCTTAGCAGAAGCCGGGGCCGGGAGCAGAGGAGAAGAAGAAGATGGGATGGATACCTTCTACTTCGATGGGGTCCGAGGGCATGTCGGACTCGCTGACGTAGACGATGCCGTGGACGTTGAAGGAGACTTCTTTGCTGGTGGCGCCCCAGTGTTGGTTGCTGAAGCAGTAGGTGTATTTGCCGTCGTGCTTTGCGGTGAAGGAGTGGTCGCCGTTGGAGACTGTCTTTTCGCTGATTTCGTAGCCGCCGACGGGGTTGGTTATCTATGTATCTGCGTAAGCCAGCTGTCCTCATTTACCCCAAGCAGTAAAAGGAAGTACCCAAAAGTCGATATCGAGGTTGCCTGCGCTGCCAAACTCGCGGTCCCCGATCTGGTACGTCACCGTCATGGTATCCTCGCTGTGCAGATTCTCATGGAAGCATTCGAGGCCGTGGGCGGGGAGGACGATGTTGTGCGCTGCTGCTGCGGAGGCGAGCAGCGTTGCTGCCAGGAGGGATGAGGGCGGACGCATGGCGGTCGGGATGCCGTGGTTGAGGTTTTGGCTGGTGAGTGAGTTAGTACTTAGTGGTGTGGGAGTTGGGAAGTGACCACCTTTTTTCCGCTGCTGAGGTGGAGTTGAGGCGGGTCTCGGGTAGGTAGGTAGGTAGGGAGCTTTGGTTGGGGTAGAGAGAGGGTCAGGGACTTGGAAATTCGACCATTTCTTTGACCAAGCAAAAATACGTACATAGATACATACGAATAGAGGACTAGATATCTGGAAATGTAATGTTGGATAGTCTCTGTAGCAGGATTTAGAGGGGATTCAATCAGCTCGCGAAACTCTATGTACTCAACAAGACGTCGTAGGAAAAGACTCGTTCGTACAGCACACACACGCTCGTAACCACCAGCACGCCAAATCGCCTACGTGGCACAGTTCCGCACCAGCGGGATCCCCCCCGGCAAGCCTCTCCCCTCCTCTCCCCGTAGCAAAGCTCCCAGCCCTCCCATCAGACACCTCCAACCCTCAAGTGCAAAAGGCCGGCGTCGAGGCCTCGAGGAATGCGGGATGAGTAAGCGGCCGATAAGCGATGGCGCGTACAGTGCCGCCCAGACAGTACGGCCTCCACAGGGAGAGGGGGGAAAAAGGGGCGGAGGAAAATGGGCCTTCCCTCCTTTCCGTCCTCTCGTCTCGCCGCTCTCTCGTGAAGCTACAATACATACATAACCTACACTCGATATCGACGGGCCATAGACGTTGCGCACTCGGCTTCTACCGCTTTTCTGAGGTAAGCACCGGCTTCTATCCTTTCCTTTCGTCCGTCTCTTCCCTCTTCAGTGTTGGTTGTTAGGGGGCGGGCGGCACTGTGAACCCACCCGTGCGGAAAAATGCTGGCCCAAGTTCGCTGGAAATGTGTCCTCTCTTTTGAAGTCGTCTCTTTTTCCCCGCGCGTTTCGCCCCCTTTTTCGACCTCTTTTTTACTCCGTTTTCTGAATCGTTCTGCCTCCATTCAATACCTCTACTTACTGTACTCTCTTACCCCCTTCTCATCCCTCCTTCAACCCTTCCTCCCTACGACCTTTTTCCCACCGGGCAGAAATAAACGGTGTCCCTGACGCTGCTTAGGTACTCATAGGGTCACGCGTGGCAACTACCACCACGTACTAGGACACATCTCTCTAGGCTCCGTCCCTTTTTTTTTTTTTTTTTTTTTTTTTTTTTCCCTTTCTCTTCCTCCCTGCGGCGCCCCTCTCTTCAACTTCGCCTCCTACCACGACCGATTCCTTTTCCATACATCCTCCTCGCTCGACGCAGGCCTCGACGTCCCCTACTAGTCCCAGATCGCAAGCATGGGTCTCGCCCTTTCCAAAGTCACCAAGCTGTTCGATCAGCTATGGGGCAAGAAGGAGATGCGAATCCTCATGGTCGGTCTCGACGCCGCCGGTAAAACCACGATCCTGTACAAGCTCAAGCTCGGTGAAATCGTCACCACTATCCCAACCATCGGTATGCTGGCCTCGTCACCCTTGGCCTTTTCTCTCAGGCCTCGCTGACCGCCATCGATCGCCCCCAGGCTTCAACGTCGAGACGGTCGAGTACAAGAACATCCAGTTCACCGTTTGGGACGTCGGCGGTCAGGACAAGATCCGGCCTCTGTGGAGGCACTACTTCCAAAATACCCAGGGCATCATTTTCGTCGTCGACAGCAACGATCGCGACCGTGTTGTCGAGGCACGCGAAGAACTCCAGCGCATGCTCAACGAGGATGAGCTGAGGGATGCCATTCTTCTGGTATTCGCCAACAAGCAGGATCTGCCCGTGCGTCTCTGCCCTGTTCCCGTCATGGGCCCGCCCTGGCTGACGCTCCACAGAACGCCATGAACGCCGCCGAGATCACCGACAAGCTTGGCTTGCACAGCTTGAGACAACGCGCCTGGGTATGTCGTGTCGCTTCCCGACACGTCTCGTCGCCACTGACACGTCTCGCCGCTGCAGTACATCCAGTCCACCTGCGCCACCTCGGGCGACGGTCTGTACGAGGGTCTCGAGTGGCTCGCCAACTCTCTCCGCAAGGCCGGCCACCAGTAGAGGCCGAGAGACGTCTCGATCCCTCGTCTCCTTCTCCCTCCTTCTCACCCGTCTTCGTCGCGTTCCCTCTCCGCATCCGTCTTGCCCAATTTCGTGGCTTCGGTTGTAATTTGCAAGTTATCGGTCCAGCCAATGGAAATTATTCTCCTCGTCTGGACTCGCAAACACCTCTTTGTTCATGGTCAATGTCGTGAGGCCTTGTTATTGTTGTGCTTGTCCCCTCGTGAAAACTTGATGTCTTTACGGGCGATACGGTCAGGGAATTCGGGCGACCTTGTCGTCGTGGAAAGGGGTAGAAGGCGACACTGGCGTCATTGTTTCCGCGCAAGGAGAAAAAAAAAAAAGGGAAAAGGGTTGTGAATTCCGCGAGACCGTTGGGCAGTGCGCGGCTCACGTCTGCCGGAGAGAGGAAGGGAAGATGGGGGTTGGGGCGGCTATACCGAGCATGGATCACGTGGAAACTCTTTGATGTCTTTCTCATCTCCTTTTTCTTCTTTCCTTTCGTATCTTTCCTTTTCCTTTTCCGTCTCTGGTTCTCCTTGTCTCTGTTTTCTCGGCCTTCCTCACGCCCCGTTTCTGTCCATGGCTTTCTCACGTCTGTTGACAACACATGGTCGTCTCATCATTGCGCTAGATGGGCGGAGTTGGACTGTTGCTTGTGGTAGCAGGCTGGAGGTACCATGGTAGCGAGGGTACGAGGTAAGGAGGTGAGAAATATGAGAGTCGTACTTGTTGATGTCGTTTGGGAGATTTGTGTTTGTAGGTCTCGTATGTACCGTGTGTGGGTTGGGTGGGGGATGGGATGTTGTTGATGTTGGTTGGGTTGCGGTGCTTTGTGAGTTTTGGTGGGTGTTTTTGTTTTTCCTTCTTTTTTAATGATGGGCTCTACCGTTCTTTCTTCCCATCTGAGATGCTATTCCAAAGTAACTGCAAGAGATGAGATGAACAAGACATGATTCTTTTCCAGTCTTTTACCCGTCGCCTACCATCCCATCTCCCCAACGCCTGCCTCAACCGCATCACAAAACCTCCCAGCCGAAAACCCAAGCACCAAACAAACAAACAAGACGACAAGACCAGAAACAGAAACAGAAACAGAAACAGAAACAGAAAAAAAAAAAAAGACTCACTGCTCACCCGCGGCCGAAACAACCAATCCCTTGCCGTCCTCCGCAACAGCCACCTCGGCGACCTGTCCCGACCGCAGCCCGCCCCGGATGATGGCGTCGGCGAGCCTATTGCCGATCTCGTTGGTGACGAGCCTGTTGAGCGGCCTGGCGCCGAACTTGGGGTCGTAGCCCCGGTCCGCTAGCCAATCCCGTGCGGCGTCGGGGACGGAGAGGCCTATGCGGCGGTCCGAGAGGCGGCGCTCCAGGTCCGAGATGCGGAGGTCGGCGATGGAGCGGATGGCGGGGAGGGCGAGGCGCTTGAAGATGATGAAGGAGTCTATTCGGTTTAGGAACTCGGGGGGGTAGGCGTTGCTGACCACGTCCATTACGGCGGTGCGGACCGAGGGATCCATCTCGCCTTGGGCGTTTTCCTTGTAGGGGTGTAGGGCGTCGTTTCCGACGAGGATGTTGGCTCCGAGGTTGGAGGTCAGCACGATGATGGTGTTGCGGAAGTCGACCTTGTGGCCCTGCGCGTCGGTGAGGTATCCCTCGTCCAAGACCTGGAGAAGCAGGGCCGAGATGTCGCGATGGGCCTTTTCGAACTCGTCGAAGAGGAGGACGGCGTAGGGTTTCCGACGGACGGCTTCCGTGAGTTGTCCTGCGTCTTCGTAGCCTACGTAGCCTGACGGAGCGCCTATGAGTCGCGAGATGGTGTGCTTCTCTTGAAACTCCGACATGTCGAAGCGGACGACGGCGGATTCGGTTGAGAAGAGGAAGCCCGCTAGCTTCTTGCAGAGTTCTGTTTTGCCGACGCCGGTCGGGCCGAGGAAGAAGAAGGATGCTAGTGGGCGGTTTTCGCCGCTGAGGCCTGCCCTTTGGAGTCGAACTGCGTCTGAGACGGCTTTTATGGCATCGTCTTGGCCTTTGACGTGCTCGCGTAAAGAGTCTTCCATGTGGACCAGCTTCTCCATGTGTCCAGACGTCAATTTCGAAACGGGGATGCCTGAGATGCGGGAGACGACGGCGGCAATGTCGTCTGCGTTGACCGAGTCGTGAACAAGCGACGGCTCCTCTCCGTCCTGGCTCGTCGTTCCCTCTCTGGGTAGTTTCTCTTCCAGGTCGGGGATGACGCCGAAGCGAAGCTCCGAGGCGCGGGCAAAGTTGCCGTCGCGTTGGGCCTGGTCGAGTTCGAACTTGGCCTTGTCCAGATCTTCCTGTACCTTTTTGACCGCGCCGTACTCGGCCTTTTCCTTGTCCCAGCGGGCGTTGAGCTCTGAGATGTCTTCGTAGTACTTCTTGACATCTTTTTCCAGCTTCTCCCGTCTCTCTTTGCTCGCCACGTCCTTTTCTTTGCGGAGACTTTCCAGCTCGATCTGCACCGTCATGATCTTGTGGTCGAGGTGCATGATTTCCTCCGGCTTCGATTCGTGTTGCAGTTTGAGGTGGCTGGCGGCTTCGTCCATCAGGTCGATGGCCTTGTCCGGGAGGAAGCGGTCCGTGATGTAACGATTTGAGAGAGTCGCGGCCGCCACCAGAGCGCCGTCGGTGATCCGGACGCCGTGGTGAACCTCGTACTTGTCCTTGATGCCTCGGAGGATGCTGATGGTGTCCTCGACCGTCGGCTCGGCCACAACAATGGGCTGGAATCGTCTGGCGAGAGCGACGTCCTTTTCAATCTGGCGGTACTCGTTGAGTGTCGTAGCACCGCAGCACTGTAATTCGCCGCGGGCCAGGGCAGGCTTCAACAGGTTGGACGCATCGATGGATCCCTCAGCCTTACCGAGACCGAGAAGGGTGTGAAGCTCGTCGATAAACAAGATGACCTGTCCTTGGGCCTTTTGCACCTCGTCCAGCACCTTTTTCAGCCGCTCTTCGAAGTCGCCGCGGAACTTGGCGCCCGCTATGAGCGATCCAAGGTCCAGGCTGATGACTCTCTTGTTCTTGATGCTCTCCGGCACATCGCCCTGGATGATTCGCGCGGCGAGGCCCTCGAGGATGGCCGTCTTTCCCGTGCCGGCGTTTCCGATGAGGACGGGGTTGTTCTTGGTTCGACGCGATAAGATTTGTATGGTTCTTTGAATCTCAGAGTCTCTTCCGATGACCGGGTCAAGCTTCCCGTCTCTCGCCCTGGCAGTCAGGTCAATGCCATACTGCTCCAGCGCCGGCTTCTCCTGCTCTCCTCCCAAATTCATCCGGTACGTGCCCCCCGGCGGCTGGGGCTGGCCACTGGCATAGTTTCGTACTGCGAGTTGCGGGAGTAGTCGTAAAGGTGATCTATAGGTGATTTGACTTGCACCGAGCCGGGCGAGAGGCCTGGTAGACCTCGTCGTGGCTCCGGCGAGGCGCTGAGCCGAGGTGACTAGTTGCTTCCGGGCTTGCATCGTCGTGATCGGGCAGGAAGCAGTCGACGAAAATACATAGAGACGAGGAAAGAAAGAGATTGAAACGGCGTCACAGCATCTCGACTCTCTCTTTTGTGGACCGCATGTCCGAGAGCCACGGGCTCCGGAATCTTCAAGACGGCCGGGGCACCTTCTCGCAGTTTCGAGGTCTGGATTATCTTATCATCACGTGCACAAGGACGTTGACCCGTGGGCCGTCCCTGTCGGTGGAGTCAGCCCCTCGCCGACGGTGTTCCCGAAGGGGTTAAGCGCAGCAGGGCTCATATTTTGCGCCCACAATTCTAGCTAGTCGCTTGCACACAGATTTGCAACATTTTCGGGAGACCATCCACCACAGGCCTCTTTTCTTCCCACGCAGACGCAACCGAGGGAGTCCATCATGTCGGCGAAACCCACGACCAAGAAGTTTGGCAAGTCGACTCGGACTGTCCCGGCGGCCGCGGACAAGGCCAAGAAATGGTACAATGCCGACGACGAGCGTGAGCCCAAGAAGGTGAGTCTACGTTGGCGGTGTGGGTTTGTGGTGAGGCCGGGACACGATGGGGGTTTGAGGGTTCGCGGCGAGACTGCGGCGATGGAAGCGTCGTGGAAGACGTTGAACGAGGGGCCTGAGCGACGACAGCCGCCCATCTGTCAGCATCCCAGTACATGGACGACGATACAACCGAGTCTATTCGACCGATCCGACCATCATCAGCCTTGCGCGCGTCAAGAGGAAGAGGATTTAGAGATGGGCGCGCTGACCACTGCGTCTACTAGGTCCGCAAAGCCATCCGTCCGTGGACTCCCCGCAAGAGTCTAGAACCCGGCACCGTCCTCATCCTCCTCGCCGGTCGCTTCCGTGGCAAGCGCGTCATCCTCCTCAAGAACCTCGACCAAGGTGTCCTGCTGGTCACAGGCCCGTTCAAGATCAATGGCGTACCCCTCCGCCGTGTCAACTCTCGCTACGTCATCGCCACCTCATACAAGGTCGACATTTCGGGTCTGGATGCGAAGAAGATCGAGTCCATTTCTGAGCCCAAGTACTTTACGGCTGAGAAGGCCAAGGAGAAGGCCGGCGAGGAGGCTTTCTTCAAACAGGGGGAGAAGCCCCAGGTACGTGGCATACGTTGGGCTCTTTTGTTGGCCACGAGACGCAGACTGACGGTCGTCACGGTACAGAAGAAGCAAGTCAACAGCAGCCGCGCCGCGGATCAAAAGGTCATCGACAAGCCCCTGCTTGCCAATATCAAAAAGGTCGACATGCTGGCCAGCTACCTGGGCAGCTCCTTCAGCCTGCGAAAGGGCGACAAACCGCACGAGATGGTGTGGTGAAGCGCACGAGGCAACGATGGGGGCACGGGGCGGCTCGACGAGGTCTGGTAGAGCGGGAGGCTCTCGTTGGTGGGCTGGCTTTGCCATTTGCATTTGAAGTCGACGGCATGGGTCAAGTGTTGGCGCCTGTAATCTGGTTCAAGCCGTCACTCAGAGAGAAAAGGGCAAAAAGAGAGAGAAAAAAAAAAGAAAACCAAATCCAAACAGACGCCAAGGGAAGAGGGTGTCAGCATGTACAATCTCTGCTCATGGGCAGGGGGGGGGTCTTGCGACGGCGATTCAGGCCGAAGTAGGATGCTCGAGAAGCAATTTGAGTGAATTAGACGGCGACGATGACGTGTTGGCGTGGCGCAATATGGGTTGATTTAGTGGTGTTGTATGGGCCATGGCCCATGGGTCTCGTAGAGTGACGATGGAGGTTGGATGAAGTTTGAAGGGAGTGACAGTCTCGGTCTACACTCTACGAATATGTACAGCAGTGCTGGCAATGGGCATAGACGTAGGAGGATGGAACGTCTGCGGTCGAGTAACGTTACCCGACGGGTAGTAAAGAGCAGATTGGAGAGTTGGATGGGATTGACGGGAAGACGCATGCGAGTGATGTGTAGGTTTTTGTAGGTAGGTATTCGTAGATGGGGTACGAGTCTGCGCCCAAGACCGGGAGGAAAGGGTATGGAGAAGAGACAGAGACAGATCAGACTGCCAGGAACAGGGTCGGGCCAGTCGCAAAGCTGCATGTCTGTCTGTGGCCGTATCGGGACGGATCCGGGGACTGGGACGGGTCCGGAAGAGGGAGGAGGAGGGAGGAAGAGGGTGGAGGAGGGTGGAGGAGGGTGGAGGAGGGCGGGGGGGGGGATGGAGGTTGGCTGACGGGAGTCACGTGCATGGCGATGAGGAGTCGGAGCGGCGTCGATGACGTTGGCTGGGGACTCTGAGTCGTACTTTGTGTACGAATAGGTTATACTGCTATACATATGCATCATCTCGTACATATGAGGCTGCAGCCCAGTCGAGGCCAGCCCAGTCCGGTAACCCAAGCCTGCACATGGCCAGGCCATCATGGGTTCTGGACACGTGCGCATCCGAGTGCAACGGTCGACGAACGTTGAGGCAGGTCTGATGTGATACGGGATGCCTCGAAGGGGGGGGGGGAGGAGGACGCGTGACACGATGATGGGGGGGAGTCAGGGAGAGAGGGATTGAGGGAGGGAGGGAGAGGGAGAGACAGACGGAGAGGCTGCCTACAGGCTGAAGCCACAGCACAGACACATTCACACAGACACATTCTCTCTCTCACACACACACACACACACACAGAGACTATCCATCCCATCCATCCCATCCCACCCCTTGTCCGCAGCTGCTCCTCCCATCTACCACCTACCACCTACCACTATTATGCCGCCCACGAACTCGAAACCCGACCTGCTGGCTGCCCTTAGCAAGCACCGGCCCCGTCGCCGCACCAATTGCAAGCCTACACCCGAAACGTCGCCCCTCCCTGCCTCCCTCTCCACCTCGTCGTCTCTCATCCTGCGCTTCTTCATCTCCCGGCCAGAAGTTTAAAATACCCTTTTTTTTTTTTTTGGGCTGCCCTTGGTTGTTTACCGAAAAAAAAAAATAAAGAAATCCGGGCGGATGCGCCGATTGTTCTCCTCTCGGCTCGGACTCGTCGTCTATCATGGCGACTGCTCCTGCTGCTGCTGCTGCTGCTCCTCCTCCTCCTCCCCCTCCTCCTCCCCCTCCTCCGAGAATCGTAAACGGTTGTCCGCGTCGTCATATCTGGTGGGTTACCGGTCCGGCTGGCTGTGGGAAGACGACGGTGGCTCAGTTCCTTGCCGATACGCTGGGGATGCCCTACGTCGAAGGCGATGCGGTAAGGTGGTGACGCATGATTTATATTCGGAACACGGGAGGACTGACTGGAGAGTTTTCCCCCCCTTTCCAGTACCATACTCCCGATAACGTCGACAAGATGCGCAACGGACAGCCCTTGACGGACACGGATCGGTGGGAGTGGCTGATGCGGTTGCGCGACGAGGCGGTGCGGCGCGTCGACGACGGGGCTGAGGGCGTCGTGGTGACGTGTTCGGCCCTGAAGCGCAGGTATCGTGACGTTATGCGCATCGCCTCGTACTGGAATGCCGACCTCGACACCCACTTCATCTGCCTCGAGGCGCCGGCCGACGTGCTGCTGCAGCGCGTCACCGCCCGGACGGATCATTACATGGGGCCTGGCATGGTGCAGAGCCAGGTTGATATTCTGGAGAGGCCCGCTGAGGATGAGAGGGATGTGGTCAGCATTGACGTCAGTCGTCATGTGCGGGACGTGCAGGGGATGCTCTCGCGAGGGTGAGGCATGTTCTTGCGGGGGGGAGGGAGTTGGGAGGGAGGAGGAGGAGGATGGCATCACGATGATGATTTGGGGTTTCTTGGGATAGAGAAGGTAGAAAGACGATGATGCCGAGCCTCGTCAGCAGGAGGAGAGAAGGACAAGGACAAGGCAGACGATGATGCTTCGAGGCAGAAAAGAGGTAGTAGATATATACGTCTTCTCTACCGAAGATGCATCAACATGACATCCGGCTCCTCAACAACCCTCCTCACAACTCCCGCAGCCCTCGCCAGCGTAGCCCCATCAACGACCCTATGATCCGCGCTCCAACTAAAGTTACACACATGCCTCTTGACAACCCTATCCTCCCCGTCAAAAGCCGGAACGGCCCTCAGCCTCCCGATGCCCAGAATGGCCACCTCGCGCTCGACGATGACGGGACTAAGATACGTGCCTCCTATATTCCCCACGTTGGAGACCGTCACCGTCCCCCCGCTCATATCCGCGGGCGAGAGCCGTCCAGCCAGCGCCCGTCTCTGCAGCCGCGAGAGTTCCGAGGCGATGGCCACGATGGTCCTGTTGCCGACGTCGCGGACGACGGGCACCACCAGACCCTGCGGCGTGTCCATGGCGACGCCTACGTCGTGGCGGCTGCGGAGGACGAGGGAGGGTTTGCCGCCGCTTTCGGGGAGGTCGACGCGGCCGTTGAGGAGGGGGTACTGGTAGAGGGCGAGGGAGACGGCTTTGATGATGAAGGGGAGGTAGGATAGCTTGGGGGGGAGTCGGGAGATGGGAGGGGGGCGACGATTGGAGGACGTGGTTTAGACGGGAGCGGAGGCTGACGAGGTCGCTGAGGTCGATTTCATCTGCGTAGAGGAAGTGAGGGATCGAGAGCGAGCGTGTCATCGTCTTGAACATTTGCTGTTGCGTCTGTGTGAGCGGTACTCTCCTCTCTGTTTGCTCGCTCTGTTCTCCAGCTGTCATGGTCGGAGGAGGCGTAGGAGGAGTAACATCAGGGGGAGAAGGAACCGGCTGTCCAGCCTCAGCATCACGCATCTTGACAAACCGGTAAAGATCCTCCTTCAAGACCCGACCATCCCTGCCGGACCCTTCAACCTGCGCGATATCAACATCTAGCTCACGACTAACATGCCGGACCGCCGGCGTCGCCAACGCCGCCATCTTTCCCTTCCGTCGTTGCTCGACGGGCGAAGGTATGGCGTTTCCCAGAGGGGTCTGTTCGGGGGTTCGGATCGGGGTTGGGGTCGGGGTTGGATCGTCGCCGGCAATGTCAATGTCGACGAATGGCTGGCCTACTTTCGCCATCTCGCCCGGTTCGTAGTGTAACTTCTTGACCGTTCCGGCGAAGCGACTTGTGATTTCGACCGAGGCTTTATCGCTTTGGACTTCGCATAGCGGGGAGAACTCATCCACGTGAGCGCCCGGCTCGACGAACCATTGAATCACCTCGCACTCGACGATGCCTTGACGCCAATCCATTCCGAAGTCCAATTCGTCAGCTAAAGACCAATTCCGAAAAAAAGAACAGAAAAAAAAAAAAAAAAAAGACTTACCCTCTCCAATATCAGCCAGGAGAACAGGCTTGATAGCCCATCTCCACCCCGAGCCGGAAAACCGCCTCGTCTGCAGAGGAGCGCGACCCCCGCGGGCCACACCGACGGATACGATCGACGCGTGGCGCAGAAGTCGACTCCCTCGCTGGAGGAACATGCTGCCGGAGCGGAGGGAGCGCCGGGAGAGATCGGTCCGGTCGAGGGAAGGGGGATACAGCGAGCTTCGGTCGTGAGAGTCGCGGGAGGCGTGAGAGGATATGGGAAGCCGGGGAGACGGGGTGAGGCCGGTGTGGCTTCGGTCGGCTTAGGTGCATCCGTTGATAGCCGGGGTGGGGCGGGGCTGTCATCGGGGCTGCGCCACAGCGGGCCGTCCTCGGCCTTAGCTTCAGCCTTAGCCTCAGCCTCAGCCAACCTCAACCTCACCACCAAGCTCCACTCAGAACTCGGTCTTACAAGCTCTTACATACATACATACATCTACAAGAATCACCATCTCCTCTTCCCACCTCTCAATGCCTCCCTCGAGACCCCCCCCCCCTCCTCCTCCTCCTCCTCACCCACCGCCCATCAACTCACCTCCACCCATGCAACCCGCCAGCCAGCCTCCGTCACCTCTCCCAAGCCACCAGCGCCCCGCAACCGAAACCCGTCCCCGATGAGCCCGCCGGCGCAGCCATACAAGCTCCCCGCCGTCACGGGAAGCGCTTCGAGGGCGTCTTCACGCCTCAGCCTTTACCTCGTCCCGTGGGGATGCCTTTTCCACCGGTAGAAGGGGAGAATTCGGGCTCGGATGAGAGGTCTTTGGGGCAGCGGCGGAGGGATCTGTTTGACGTTGAGCGGCATCGCGAGAGACGGAGGGAGCTGTAAGTCTTTTTTTCTTCTTTTTTTTTCTTTTTTTTTTTTCTGTGTATCGTCCCCCCCTCTCTCCATTTTCCCCGTCGTCAGTCTCTTCTCACGATACTTCAGCACCGCGCAAATCTCCCGCCCCTACTTCCGCGACTGGAGCAACCTCCAATTCCACAAAGGAAAATCCTTCCTCTCACCCCCCCGACTCTTCCGCGCAGACCTCTCCTCTACTTCCCCAACCTCCAAGGCCGAACCCTCTCCCCCGACCAAACGACCCCCGCGACACCACCCCCTCCTCACCGGCCGCGCCTCCGTCGTCGCCATCTTCAGCAGCCTTTGGGCCGAACGCCAGGTCGATTCCTTCGTCTCGGCGGATGCGAACCCCGCGCTTCACGACGTCCTCTCTCGATGTTCGCGCGCGCAGCTCGTGCGCGTCAACTACGAGGATAATGCCGTCAAGGCTTGGCTGGTTTCTCTGTTTCGCGGGTCGTTGCGGAGACGGTTTGCTGAGGGGGATTGGCACAAGTACTTTCTTGTGCGGCGGGGTATCACCGAGGAGATGCGCGAGGCTGTAGGCCTGCTCAACGCAAAGGTCGGCTACGTTTACCTCGTCGATCATCTCTGTCGCATTCGCTGGGCTGGGAGCGGACAGTGTCTGCCGGATGAGAGGGAGAGTTTGGTCAAGGGCCTCGGGAATCTGGTCAATGTGCTCGACAAGGAGAAGGTGGCGGTGCCCGGGGGGGAGAAAAGAGAGCGACCGAGGAAAAAGAGCTCCGGTGATGGGGGATGAAGGGGTATAAGTATAACAGATAGATAAAAAGACATGACCCACGCCAATGACCCCTAACAAGACGCCCCTGCAAAAAAAAAAAAAAAAAAAAAAAGCATGCTGAATCTAAGTAAACCACCAAAAGGCCACAAAGCACAAGGCAATAAAGCATCCCATGATGATCCCATCCCGTCGCTTCTTGGCCGAAATCCTGTTCATCAAGTTGTTGATACCAGGAACCTGGCTCGCCGCAAGCGTAATCCTCCGATTGATACTAGCCAGCGTCTCCCTCTGCAGCACAAACCCATCATTAACAGCATAAGCCTGACTCAACACGCTATCCGCAACATCATGACTATTATCGATCCGCGCCCTCTCGTCAAGCATGTACTCCGCCTCGGCAGCCTCCGGGTTCCTCGCGCGGTACTGGTCGATGTCTGAGCGCACGTTGGTCAGCAGGTTGGCTCTGTCGCGCGCCTGCTGGAGGGTTGTGCGTAGGCGGGAGAGGTCGCGGCGGTGGGAGGCCAGTTTTTCGCGCAGGAGGGAGAGGTTGTTCTGCTTGAGGGCTGAAGATGTGAGGGCTGCTTCGGAGTCGAGGAGGCGGGCGAGCTGTGAGATTACCGTCTCGCGCTGATGTCATGTCCGTCAGTGGGCATGATGATACCTAACCCCTGGGGGAAGGAAAAAAAAGCCGCGGCTACCTTTTCCAAAAGATGCTCAATCTTGGATTCCGTCTCGCGCTCCTCGTCCGTGGCTTCGGGCGCGACATTCACCGCAGCCGCGAACTGCGCAAACGTATGGAAAAGACTCTCCGTCTATTCCCCAGTCAGAATCCCTTCCCACCCCCCCCCCAAGCAATTCACATACCTGCGTCTCCAGCGTCCTCCCCTGCTGCCTCAACTTCGCCCAGCTCGCACTCCCCGAAGCCGCACCACCAGACGTCGACATGCTTACCTTGCCGTTCTTCTTCTTCTCCTTCTTCTCCTTCTTCTTTGCGTCCTCAGAGGCGACGTTTCGTCACTTCGCTGGCAGAATTGCCCTGACCGCCTTGGGGGTGGGCTTTTTTGCACGTGACTCCATCGATAGGTAGAGCCAATGAGAAGGGGTGGGTACCTACTGGTGGGTGGGACGCACACGGTATCCAAGCCCTAGGGCTAAAATTTCCCATCTGCAACCCGCATCGTCGAACTCGAGCCGAAACCGCGCCGCACGTCAGAAGAACAAACATCTTTCAAAAAATGGTGAGTCTATCCATATCCGCCCGAAGGGGGAATTCCTCCCCGTATTCGCGTCGAGGACATACCGCAGTCGGGCAAGACAGCGCAGCAGGAAGCTCAACCCATGACGAAAGAGCAACACGGGCCAAGCAACAAGAAGCCATTTCGCTAATCATTCTCCCAGTCGTCCGGCAAGGTCAAGGCCTCCCAGCTGTGGGACAAGAGCAAAGACGATTTGAACAAGCAACTGGAAGACCTCAAGACGGAACTCGGTCAACTGCGCATCCAAAAGGTAGCCTCATCCGGCACCAAGCTCAACAAGATGTACGGCCTCAAACCTCGTCTCCTCCATGAAACCCACTCGTTGACTCTTTTACCCCCATCCCAGCCACGACATCCGCAAATCCATCGCCCGCGTCCTCACCGTCATCAAAGCCAACCAAAGGTCCCAACTCCGCCTCTTCTACAAGAACAAGAAATACGCGCCCCTCGATCTCCGCCCCAAGCAAACCCGCGCCATCCGCCGCCGCCTCTCGCCCCAGGACAAGGCCCGCGTCCTGGAGAAGACAAAGAAGCGCAACATGCAATTCCCCCAACGCAAGTTTGCCGTAAAGGTAACCCTTCTTTTCCTCCCCTTTGCTCGCAACACCTCGAGACACGGGACACCCCTTCTGACTTCTTTTCCCACCTACGGGACAGGCTACCTGAGCACCCGCACCCAGCGTCGTCGCTCCCCCCCAAGAATAAAAACCAAAAATGGGCTTCCGACTATTGCATCGCCTGGCTCGGGATATTCTTTTTTTTTTTTTTTTTACCTCTATGATATGTCTCTCGTCCTGCTATCCCGTTGGTGGTTTCCCCAACTTCCGGGCTGGGTGTTGTTGGTATTCGCATCGAGCGCCCCTAGACGATGATGTCAGACGAGGCAATCCGATACATATAATGCCAAAGAGAAGAAAAAAAAATGGGAAAGTTGGGGATGACTTTTTGTCGTGCAGGCTGTCGCCCATGCTGTCGCCGCGAGAATCGTCTTGATTGATGCTTCGTTCGTACTTGATGTGCTCGCTGGGCCGTAGGCACACACATACGTAGTACATACATAACATACCTACGCTTTTCATATCTCATCCCTCATGGAAAGTTATTCGCATGCACATGTATGACGGGGGAGTCGATTTGCTACCTACCCATCAAATGCAAGCCAAAAATCGAAAGCATTTAAATTCCTCTATGGTCCTGTCCATCCCTGCCATCCCCTTGTCGCTGTCCATACAAACACACAATTGACACAACCAACAAAACACAACACACACACACACACAACGTTCAGAAACAAAAAAGAAAAAAGAACCTCATCAAATCAAAATAGAAGCAATGGTATTCACACCACCAGTCTTCCGCCCAACTTCCTATCGTACAGCATACAGACATCTACCGTCCCGTCCCGTCCCGTCATCGTCGGATCCGGAGCCGGAGCCGGAGTCGGGGCCGGGGCTCGGGGGGGATCCGGACAAGCCGCACGGCATCATGAGACGACGGGAGCCCCCGGCAGCGCCGGCCGTCACGGGCGCCCGACTCGGCGGCCGGCGTCATAAAGGGTGGTGGTCCATGATGCCCCCCAGCAGCTGGCAGTCGAGCATGTCGAGAGCGTCCACGTGGTCGAGCGACTCGGATGCCGTCGCCGTCTTGGCGCCGACGGGCCTCGCGGGCTTGGTGACCTTGTGTCCCGCCTGGTATCGGGACTTGGGCTTGCCGAGAAGAGCGCCGACCTCGTCGCGTCTATCCTTGTGGGTGGTTCCGACGTGGCGTCGGAGCTGGTCGAGGCGGTGAAAGTCCTTGCCGCAGATCTGGCACTCGTGCATCCCCTTGACGTTGTGCGTCCTGCGATGCTTGGACAGGTTGGACGACTCGCTGAATCGCTTGTGGCATATCTCGCACTCGAGAGGCTTGTCGCCCGTGTGAGTCCGTTCGTGCATGGCTGCGTCTTGGGATCAGCAGGCAAGCAAAAGCAGGAAGAAAAACGAAACGAACTCAAGGCGCTCTGCTGCTTGAAGGCACAGCCGCAGTCGGGAAACTTGCAGACCCAGGGCGTCTCGCCCGTGTGTATGCGCATGTGCTGGTCGAGAGCCTGCTTGGCCGACAGGGCGGCGCCGCAGATGTCGCAATGGACGGGCTTGTCTGGTTCGTGCCGTCAGCAGGCCATCGTGAGGGTATGGTCGGTCCCTGGGGTCACTACTCACAGCCGGTGTGTACCTGCATGTGACGCTCGAGCTTGCTCCGCTGGGTAAAAGACGTGTTCCTGGTGCAGTTGGCCCATCCGCAGCGGAAGCCGACTCTAGCCTTTTTCAGCTGCTTGAGATGATCAAACTTGCAATGCTTCTGCAGATGCTCGTCGTCTTCGAAGCGCCTTCCGCAGATGCCACCGTCGGCAGTGGTCCAGCGACACATGAACTGGTCCTCGTGGGTGAGGACGACGAGGGGCCTGACGGGACTGTGCGGACGGGTGCGGGCGGAGACGACGTCGACGGGTGACTGGAGCGGCGAGGGCGCGGCGAGCGAGGACGGGGCGGTGAGTGACGAAGGCGTCGTTGAGAGCGAGGGACCGATGGACAAGGTGGTCAAGGGTGACGGCGAAGGCGAGAAGCGCTGGGGAAGAGGATGAGCGAGGTGGTGATGGGTCGTGGTGTGGCAGGGCGCGGGAGGGCCGTAGGCTACCAGGCGAGACGGGATCTGTTGTTGGTGTTGTTGGTGTTGTTGGTGTTGTTGGTGTTGTTGGTGTTGTTGGTGCTGTGGATGATGATGATGTTGTTGTTGTTGTTGTTGTTGTTGTTGTTGTTGTTGTTGTTGCTGCTGCTGTTGTTGTTGCTGTTGTTGTTGTTGTAGCTGCTGCTGCTGCTGCTGCTGGTAACCGACGAGGACAGGCAGATGGTCCTCAAAGATGTGGTTGGCAAAGGCGCCCGGATCCTGCACCTGGAAACCACACTCGTTCGCCGGTAGCTGCTGGGCCAGAAAGGCCTCGTCGTCATGGCCGAGCTGAAACTTTGGAAGGGTGCATCTCGACATCAACTGAGCGGGATCATTGGCGACGCATTTGCTGGAGTGAGCCAGTCCATGCGAAGGGTCGTGATACTGCATGATGTGGTTTGCCAGGGCGCATTCGACCGACATGTTGTAGGGCTGATTGGGGAAGCAGAGGGAGCCATCGGGAAGCATGGGCATGGTAGAGAGACTGACGCAGGGCAAGCCGGCAGCGGGTATCGAGTCGTCATGCTGCAGGCCGGGCGACGCGTGGGGAAAGTGCATCAACGACAGCTGCTGGCTGTCGTCACCAAAGGAAGCGAGCGCAGCGGCAGCCGCCTTATCGCAATCCGAGACGGATCCGTAGGCCTGATCCGTCAGGCAGCTCTCGTCCATGCAGGGCCGTCCAGCTTCTTGACAAGCCTCGTCGAGGCAAAGCTGGGGGCTATTGCAAGCGTCGTCATCGCAACAGACTACCAGACCAGCGTCGCCGCACTGGCTGGGACAGAGGCCCTCGCAGGCGGTGCTGCACTCGGACACGCAATCGTCATCATGCTGCTGGAGCAGGGCAGGAGTGGCGTCGAGAGAAGCTGCCTGGTTGAAGAGGTATTCCCAGGAGCAGTGGTCGTCGACGTGAGGGGATGAAGATGGCTTGTGCAAGGACCTCGGCTGGCGAAATTGATAGTGGTCGTCGTCATCGTCGTCGTGAACGGCCTGCGAAGAGACGAGGGATTCCAGTTGGATGGACAAGGGCAAGGGCGCAGCATCGCCATGGCCATCAAAGGCCATGTGAGCGCCATGCATGGCTCAAGCTGAGACGAAGTCAACGAGGCGGAAAAGACGCAAGAATAAAGTGGTATCAGAGAGCAAGCCAGCAAGCCAGCCAGCAAGCAAGCAAGCAAGCAAGCAAGCAAGCAAGAAAACCAGCCAGCCAACCAGCCAGGAAAACCAGCTATCTTTGAACCTGCGGAACTCGAGCAGCGCATCAAGCAGGAAAATAAAAAAAAAAAAAAAGAGGAAAGAAGAAAACCCCCCAGAATAAAAGCAAAGGGAAAGAAAGAAAGAAAGAAAGAAAAAAAACCCACACCGGAGAAAAAAAAACTGGAAATGGGGGTCGCGGTAGCAAAAGGATGGAAGGATGGAAGGATGGAAGCTGGGTCCCTCCGTCCGCGCTCCGAGTCCGCAACCTCTGCCAAAGCGTGCGGCACTGACTGCGCTGGGCAGGTAGTAGGCAAGGCGGGCGGGCAGGTGGCGGCCGGCCGGGCGTGACTGCCGCCTGGGCATGGGGGAGCAGCTGCGGCTAGGGGCTACGTGTGTACCCAGCGGGTACTTGTCCGTTGATGGATAGATGCGTATATGTGGAGGTATCTTGTCATGTATTTACATGCTGAGGGAACCTTGATGGGCTGGCTGCTGCTGCTGCTGCTTCTGCTGCACGCCCCCTCCCCGCTCCTGGGTGGTTCCCCGCTCTACTAAGATATCGGGTAGGTAAGAAAGAGAGACGGGTTTTACACACATACATACATACATACATACATACATACTCATACATACTTTGACTCTCCTTGGACTTCGTATGTAGGATTCTAGGTAGGTGTCTGGTGTGAGTTTAAAAAGAAACCTGACGGACCGACCGCGGAAAGCAAATCCATCAGAAAAGGAACCGGCACGAGATGAAGAGATTGAGAGCCAAGCCCCGCTACGAGGGCACAACCCCAGCACGTCATCAAACCGCCCAGAAACGCACGTAATCGAACCGCAAGCCCACCACGACAGCGTCTCTATGGAAGACACGTCCTCGATCCCTGCTACGTACCCTATGTATGTACCTGTCTACAGCCCATGGTCCCCCCCCTCTCCCTGGCAGCACGTCTCGGAACCGACACCACGGGGAAGGGCACTCTCTCACAGCGGTGGATCCCATGTTCTGCAACGGGCAGCTCAAGTATGTATGTATGTATGTAATTAGTAGGTGAGTAGGTAAGGTAGGTTTTCTTCGGAAACCGCCATTACAGATACGCGGTCCCTTCTTCTCCTCCCTTTCCGTTGCCGAAGCTGTTCATCTCCTCCGTCAGCGCTACCGCTGCCGGTACCGCCTCGCCGGCTCCCGGTCCCCGCGTTCCGGCCGTCGGCAGCCATGCGAGACAAAGAAGTCGTACATACATACATACTTGCACGTATGTACGGGCTGGTAGGTAGGTTTGTAAACGAATGGATGCATACATACATACATACATACATACATACATACATACCTACATACCTACCTAGGCAGACGTTGCTTCATTCTCCCCCGCAAGGGGTCTGAACCCTCGTGTGCCTCGGCTACGACTCCACGTGTTGACACCCATCATTCCCCCCCCCCCCTCTCGTACGTTTTGTCGCAATATCCATCGTAAATATTCGTACATACAATTCCTCCATCTATGCATGTACGAGTACATACATACATACATACATACATCACATCATCATGTCGGTAGTTACAAGGGCAATCAAAGCTCCCCCCCCTCCCCCATCCGCACCTCCCTCCCTCCCTCCTCCCGGCCCGTCCCGCCGTAAAGTCCCTCCCAACAAACAGACAAGACAAGACAGGAAATCGAGAAAAAAAAAAAACCACCAGCCCAGCCCGCCCCATGCGTTCACGACGGAGCCCCAGCCAAGTGAAAGATACCAGCCAGCCAAGTCATCAGCTCACCCGCCGCCGCCAAGTCCCGCCAAAAGTCCCCCTTTCCCGGCCGTGACATCCGGCCCGGGCACACGCGCCGACGCCCCTCCGGAGCCGTGTCGCCTTTGTACTCCCTCTTTTACTACCTACCTAGGTACGAAGTAGGTATGTATGTAGGTAGGTGACTTAACTTACCTGAGAGTTGGGCCCTCGTCATCTTCAGCTCAGTCCAACCGGCCTATCCTCGGCAATCCCCCCGAAACAAACACACCACGATAAACGAGTCGCAACCTTGATTCAACATCCAGAAACAACCCCCTTACTCCCACTATCACCACACCCACCTTCCCCTTCCCCCCTTCCCCCAAAGGGATCCAAACCATGGGCAACCTCTGCGGCAAGACAGAATCCCAAGCCGAATCCCCAGGCCGAATCCTCGGATCCGCCCCCCCCAGCAAACCTCGTCCGCCATCCCCGCCAGCATCGGCGGGCCTCCGCGAAGACTAGGCTCCTCCTCCTCCTCCCCTCCGCCGCCGCCGCCGCCGCCGCCGCCCCCCGGCAAGACTCACCGGCCGCAGCAGACGACGCGAGGCAGAGAGCCGCCGACGCTGCAGAGGCTCGTCCCCCCCACCCTCCGATTCACATCACGGGAGGAGAAAAAAAAAAAAGAAAAGTAAAGTCACGGTTCTGACAAAAACCCTCAGGCCCGTGCCCGAGCAAAAGGCCAGTCTGGCGGCAAGCTCCAACGCCAACTCTCGGCCCAGAAACGCCAGTCCTCCTCTCAAGTCCTCAAACAAGCCAGCGAACAACAACGTCGAGCCCGACAAGTCGATGACGCAAACGCCGCCCGCAACTGGGACTGACAGTCGCACCACCCGTCTGCTAACCTAACCAGTCGCCATTCGCCATTTTCTACCAAATACCAATACACACAGTTCAAATCATACCCGGCTCTTTGGCCCTCGTTCCGCTCCTCCTTCCAGCAGCCTCCTCCTCCGCTCCGGCCCTTCAGCTCCTCTGCGAAAGCCGTCTTCCCCCCCCTTCCCGGGAGCGTCGTCGATTGCTGCGCCATTACGCCCGTCCTTGACGCCGCTACGTCTTGCCGATGACTTTTGCCGTCCGTAATTATGCTTACATACGAATACATGCACAGCTGATGCCGTCAATGCCTGTTGATAAGCGCCGCCTTATGTTATGTAGATTACCATCCGTCGTCATGCTGCCCGCTAGACTCGAACAGGCACACTTCTCACTCCGGAGCCAGTTGGATGACTGCGGAATCCCATCAGCCATTCCCGTCTTCTTTACTTCGTACTTTTACCGTCACCATCTTTCCCCCTTTAATCAGCAAAGAACGCCGCTGTATAACCAGCCCCTTGTGCCACTCGTGATAGCCTCCTACATGCATACGTCATACACATACAACGCTGGACGACTCGTCCTCCGCCTTTTCTCCTCTTCCCATCCCATACGTGTCGGGACCAAGAGATCAGGCCCTTCTTCGACACAAAGAACCTTTCCACGCTCCGTGCCTCGGAATCAACCGCCCAGATCAGATCTCCTTCGCCCCGCTCGCCCCATCCCTGCTGCCGGTCCGCGCGGCAATCCAACCATGGCCAAGAGAAGAGCGATGAATTTAGGTGACGGTATACCGCCCGCTGGCGGGTGCCCGATTGTCCGCGTCCACGGCCGCCAGCGTCGCCTCCTTCAGCAGCCTCGTCATCTCCGCCAGCGCCGAGCTGACCGCCACCTCGGTCTCTCCCTCGATCAGGATGTATAGCTTGCCGTCGCCGTTGGGTCCCGGCTCCTTGCCCGGCGGGTAGAAGCTGCCCTTTGTGGTGATGGACGTGCCCGTCGAGTCGAGAATCTTGGCCACGTTTGTACGGTTCGTCACCGCCCATCGCGCCTTTTGCGGGAAGTCGTTGATCTCCAACGTCGCGTGGTACGCGCCCGCGTCCGGCCCCTTGTTGTCGATGGGCTGACCCGACCGCAGCTGGCCCGACTTGCCCAGCCGGCTGTTGATGGCGCTGACGGCCGAGCTGACCTTGTCCAGGGGATCCTTGGACCGGTCCTCCGTCGCCGCGACGACAGCCGCCGCCGCCGCAGCCGCCCCCGTCGTCGTCGTCGTCGTCTTCGTCGTTGTCGTCGTCGTCATCGTCGTCGTCGCCCCCGTCGCCCCCGTCGTCATCATGGGGGCCGTCGCCGTCGCCGACTTGGGATCCGACTCCGTCTTGGGCCCGTCGCGTGACTGAATCATCGAAGCCGCAGCCCGAATGGCGTTGAGCGCCCTGGCGCCCTTTTCCTCGTCCTTCTTATCCTCTTTATCGTCTTCCTCCTCCCCTTCGGCCCTATGCGTCCGGCGCTGCACCTGCCGAGCCGCTTCGCGTTCCTGATCCAGCCGATCGAGACCCTTGCCTCCGAAGCCCGACGAGTCCTTGGCCTTGCCCGCCTTGACCTTTTCACGATGCGACCTTCTCATCTCGTCGAGCTTCTCCGGAACCGGCTGTCCGCTCTGCTCCAGCGCCTTGGCGATGCCGGGCGCGCAGTTGTCCTGATCCGGAGTGACAAAGGTGACGGCCACGCCCTTGTTGCCCGCCCGACCCGTTCGTCCGGACCGGTGCACGTAGTCCTCCATGTGGTTCGGCGCGTCGTAATTGATGACGAGCTTCAGCTGCTTGACGTCGAGGCCGCGGGCCGCCACCGAAGTCGCAATCAGGATGGGGATGACGCCCTTCTTGAAGTCGGAGATGTTGGAGTCGCGGTCGACCTGGTCCTTGCCCCCGTGAATCGACATGCAAGGGTATCCCTTCTGCAGCAGTTCCTTGAGCAGATCGTCGGCCTTTTCCTGCCGCTCCACAAAGATGAGCGTCCTCGCGTCTTCGTCCCGGTCGTAGAGCTCGCCGAGCAGCTCCAGCACGCGGAGGAACTTTGTGCCCTCGTCGCGGACCTCGACCACCTGCTCAATCTCCTTGGCCACGACGCTGCGCCCACCCACCGTAATCTCGATCGGGTTGGTGAGCACCTTTTTCGTGAGCGAGTCGATCAGCCGCGGCATCGTGGCCGAGAACAGAATCGTCTGCTTGTCGGGCCGCATGTTGGCAAAGATCTTCATCACCTGAGGCTCGAAGCCCATGTCGAACATGCGATCCGCCTCGTCGAGCACAACGTACGTGACCCTCTTCAGGTTCGTCACTCTGCCCTGGTTGGCCGCCAGCAGATCAATCATGCGGCCCGGGGTGCAAACAATGACCTCGGCGCCTCGCTTGAGCTCAGCGATCTGTTCGCGAACGGGGGCACCTCCGTAGGCGCAGACGGCCCTCATCTTCATCGACTGCAAGAACGGCTTGCAGTCCCGGTGAATCTGAGTGGCCAGCTCGCGCGTCGGAGTCATGATGAGTCCCACCGGACCGTCTCCCTCCCTAAGCGCGGCCTGGTCCATGATGTGACGAAACATGGGCAGCAGAAAGGCAACCGTCTTGCCAGATCCCGTCTTGGCCACGCCGACCACGTCGCGTCCCGACATCAGAGCCGGAATGGCCTGCATCTGAATCGACGTCGGCTTCTCGTAGCCGAGCTGGCTGATGATGTCGAGCGTCTGGCGCGTCAAGCCGCACTGCGCCCATTTCTGCACCGGCTTCGGCACGTTCTTCCCCTTGACCTTGATTCCGTCGAGCTCGGACCGGAGCTCCGTCACCTCGGCCTCGGTCAAGGCGCTCAACTCGGCCGGCTCGACCCAAAAGTCCTTTCGGATGGGCACGAGCTCCATCTTGCTGTAGTCGACGCTGGGTATATCCTTCTTCTTCCGCTTCGTGGCCATGGCCAGGATGTTATCATCCTTGCCGCCCGCCTCGGCATTATAGACGTTGTCGTCGTCGCTAAAATACGCCACTGGCTGCTGGTCCTTCTTGGGCTTCTTGACCGGCTTGGCCGACTTCTTCAGTTCCGCCTGCTCAAGATTCGCCATGAAGACATCGAGGGGATCGATGTCCTCTTCCGCGTCCACATCCATCGCATCAGGCTCGGGCTCTTTCGTGGAAGAAGCGGTAGCCTCGGCGATGACGACCGTTGGATTTGCAGTCTGGTTCGGCGCGGAAATCGGTTCCTCCGGCTTGGAAGCCTCCTCCTGCTGGGCGGCAGTATCCTTGTCGACCGTTTCGGAGTCGACCATCTCAACGTCCTGCGCTTCAGCACCAGCGACGGCAGCCTCACCACCATCAGCCTGATCCGCCTGCAGACGCCTCTCGTGAGCGGCACGATCAGCAGCAACCGCCGCCTCCTCGTCCTCGGCAATGTTGTCACCGGAGCCGTAGTCCTCGTCTTGGTCGGCATAGGGCGTATCGTCAGCCTCGGCAGACAGTGTCGGGAGCTTCGTCAACTTTCGCGTGACGGTATCTTCTCCATCCAGATCGAGCTGTTTCCGCTTCGTGGGGAGCTTGTCATCCGCCTGGGCCTTTCCGAAGCCGAAGCCGCTCGCTTTGCCGCGATTCGCGGGCAGGCGTGAGGCTACATCGCACGTTGAGTGTTGACCGATTCCATAGGAAAAAAAAGAGGCATCTTCTTACCTTGGACAGTATCAGGGACCGCAGCCGGAACAGGCGGTGGCAGAGGCACACCTTTACCCGGCTGAACAAGAGCGCCAAGCACATTCTTGGACGAGTCGTGCGATCGCGACGCAGCCGATCTCTTGGCAATCGTCTTGGGATCAAACTTGCCGGCATATGGCTGGGGAGGAGACGAGGCTACTGCCTCGCCAGCGACACTGGACGTTGGCGAAGCCCGAGCGGCCGGAGCCACCGACGCCATACTGGCCTTCTTATCCATTTCAGCCAGAAGCTTTATGGCTTGGTTCATCTCCCCGGGCTGCTGGGCCTTTTGCTTGAGGCTCTCGTTCTCCTTCTTCTTCTTCCAAGCCTCAAGCTTGGCCAGCCGCTCAGCCTTTTTGTCGGCATCGGACTGAGCGGCGCTCGCCTTGGACCTCTGTACGCCGTTAGAGCCAGTCGAACAAGATTCAAGGAGGGTGGGAGAAGGGGGGGTAAATAGATGGGAGATGAAACAAACGTCTTCGTGGCCAGATTTCCCGCCATCACCAGAAGGCGGCGGAGGATGAGCTCTCTGAGCAGACTGTTCAGGCCCCTCCCGTCGAGAATTATTGACGTCGCGGGGAGCAGCATCATGACCTCGATCGCTGGCTCGTCTGCGATCAGGCGAGCGAGGCCTCGGTCCAAGTCTATCGCGAGAGCGCCGACGTTCGTGTTCGCGTTCACGATCGCGGTCACGATCCCTCGGACGATCTCGCTCCCGGTCTCGAGGGTCGCGGGGCGGAGCTCGAAAATGTGCGTCATGTCGTCTATCCGGAGATGGTTCTCTGCGACGGTTCAAGTCTCGCTCTCGTTCACGGTCCCAGTCACGAAGACGACCACCTCGATCACGCGGACGACGCTACCGCGCGGCAGGAAATAGTAAGCAAGCAGATCAAGGAAGCTCAGCCATCTTCCCAGGGTCTTGTCCTCTCTCCCCCATCCTCTCTATCTGGACGGGATATTCCTTACCTCGGGGCTCCTCGACCTGCTAGGCCGCCGAAAGGGCCTCCTCTCATCCCGCCGATCTCTGTCCCGCCGGTCATCATCACGGCGACGATGACGAGAGACGTCTTGGCTTCCTGCAGGAGCTGGTGAGCGCGGGTCTCCTGGCCGAGCCATGTCGGTCTCGCAGGCTCGGGAGGACGCCACGTCCGGTGAAGGTGAAGTAAGAAGTACTTTTAGGCCGAAAGCTCTCTAGAGGTAGTCCTTCTCTCTGTCGCGAGCAAGGCTGGAAGCAAGGAGGAAGAAGAGGTGCGGCTCCGGTGGCGGGCAGCGGGAAGCGGGCAGCGGGGCCCCGACGCGGGTGTGGGTCTGCCAGCTACCGGCGACGACTTGACAGTCACGCGCCCAAGCCTAAAGATCAAAGAGAAGATAAAATCGAGAATATCACTGGAAAATCAGGGAGCGCGTCGTCAGTTGCTCGGGGCGATGAAGTGACAGAGGCGCCATTGGCCTGACCAGCTGGTGAGGCGGGAAAAAAAACGGGCGAAAGAGGGGGCTGTAACGAGGGCCGATGATTTTCCCAACCAATGACGCGTAGGCAGGTACATAGGTATGTACTGAGGTAGCTGGAGGCGGAACGTGCCGTCGCTAGCCTTGCTGCCCACTTGGGTGTGCGTACCTACCCTAGAGGCCATCAGTTGCATCACTCTCACGACGTCTGCTCTCGGCAACTCTCGACCACTCACGCTTCACCTCCGACGACATCGTCACAATGGCCGCCCTGGTAGGCTACAACAGTAGTGAAGAAGACAGTGATCAAGATCAAGAACAGGTAAAATCCATCCCTCTCCCCAATCATTCATCACCCGCTAACATATAAGAAGCATCGGAATCAAACCCCATCCCCCCAAACCACCACAACCACCAATCCCTCCAACGAAGCGCGACGACCCCCCAAGACTCCATGAAACACCCCTCCCACTGGGTCCCAACCTCCCCTCCCCCTCCGAACCCCCAGAAACCGACCCATCCAGCAATCCAATCCACGATCTAACCCTCCCCTCAATCCCAGACCTCGACATCCCCTCCCCACCAGGCGTCCCCCCCCCGAACCAGCAAGACCTTCCGCCACTTCCTCGCCCTCAAGGAAAAAGGCACGCACTTCAACGCCCGCCTCGAAACCTCGATCGCGCTCCGCAACCCGAGCGCAATGGACAAGCTGCTCGAGTTCGTCGAGCTGGACGGCCCGGCCCAGTACCAGACTACGCTCTCTTCCGACCTGTGGGATCCGTCCGCGTTACCGGAGGGGGCCTTTTACGATGATCTGAGGAAGAGTCGCGAGAAGTGGATCAAAGAACGAGAGGCAGATTGTGCTGCCGCCGGGAGGTCCGCCGTCGACTTTGTGCCTTCAACTGCCGCCGCTCCTGCCGCTTCCCAGCCAGTAAATAGTGGCTTGGCCAGGGGGAATAAGAACCGAAGTCAATGGAGGTAATGGGGAGAGAAGGGGAGAGATGGCGGCGAGACGCTGCGATGGCCGAGATCGACCAGAAGACGACTTTGACGGCAACTGTCATGACATGTTTATCCATGTACGTTCTTGACGCGAGACGAGAAGAAACGAAGCTTCCTCCTCCTTGCAGTCTTGCATCTCAGACGATCATCTGACGAGGAGTGAAGCGATCATCAGGGAGAAAGATCAGGCGGTTTCGAGGTGTTTTGTCGATGTTGATGACAATACTTGATAGTAATACTAGCGCCGCTACTACTACTTCTACCACCACCACTACTACTACTACTACTGTTACTCCCACTGCAACCCCTTCTTTTCACCCCCTTTCTCGCCGCGTCACCCATTATAGGCAATCAGTACCACCTCCCAGCCACGGGTATCAGACCAAGAACACTTCCGCCCCGAACCCCGGACGCCTCAACGGGCGCCACCATGCATGTCGCACAGGCAGACAACCGGCGCCAGACAGGCAGCCGCGGCGCCCAAGTCGCATGTCAAGGTGAAGCCCCCCCCCCCCCCCCCGGGGTAATCAACCAACCCGAGGTGTGGAAAAGAGAGCCGTGTCAGAGGCGGCTCAAGCGCAAGCCACCGGCAGGTCGGGCAAGCTCTTGCGGAGGATCTTGCCAATGTCAATGTCAATGGTCTGGTTGGCGCTGCCGAGGGCCTTTGTGAAGTAGTCGAGTTCCTCGCCGTTGTTGACAACCTTGGTGCCCAGGACATCAAAGGGCACGATGCCCGTCTCGCAATAGGGCCTCTTGGTCATGATTTTCAGCATCTTGATCTGATCGAGCATAGCCTCGACGTCGACCTCGTTGTCGCCCGGTCTGAGAACCAGGTTATTGATGGTCATGGTTCCGAGGTTCTGGCCATCGGCAAAGTTGGTAAAGGAGGCGTTTCCCTGCAAGTGACGTCGTCAGCGATGCCGAAACGTACAACAGAATGGAGGAAACCCACAATCTCGAGAGTGAAGATGGACCGGTTAGGGATGACGGCCTTGCCCTTGAAGTTGGGAGTTCCCTTGAGGGCAGTGATGTCAACGAGGCCATCGACCGTCGCGCCCTGAAAGCGATTCAAGCCCTTGAAGACGTAATTCCTGAACAGCTTGACCGAGTACTTCCTGTTCAGACCGGCCGGCTTGATGCGAGTCTCGCCCCTGACGATGACACGGACCGACTCCCTCTGATACATGAGCGTGTTGAACATGGTGAAGCCCGCACGGTTTGTGATGTTTGCCTCCTCGGAGACGTTGACCTTGATGAGCTTCTCAACCGGGGTTTTCTTGAAGGTGAGCGAGGCAAAGACAGGGTCAAGACCGTCCTTAACGTCGGTGAGGACCAAGTCGGCCCTGAACTCGTCAATGTCGGCATGCATAGAGCCATCAGTCTCCATGGTGGAGTTGACATCCATCCGATACCCGTCAGGCTTGGTATCTCGGACGGCAACGCCCTGAATGTCGAGAACAGCAGCGTCCATCTTTTTCTGAGCGATTTTGGGAACGGCGACGAAGATGCTGTATAGTCAACGAGTCAGCGAGGACCGTCTTCCCCCGTCATTGAGAAGGGGTCCCCCCTCACAGTAGACAAACGACGAGAACGATCAAGGCACAGAGAGCCAGGCCGTAAGCCCACCAGAACCGCTTGGTATGGTTGAGACAGCCACGCTTCTTGCCGACAGGAGGAGCATCATTCTCCGTCTGAGAGACCATGTTCTTGGAGTCGTGAGACATGCTGGGCTCAAGGAGTAGCGAATCCCGTATAAGATGCAAGACGAATGAAGAATACGAAGAAGAAGAAGCAGAAGAAGAAGAAGAAGAAGAAGAAGAACAACAACAACAAGGACAAGAAGAAGAAGAAGAAGAAACGATACGAGGCGAGAAAGAGCAAAGCAAGAGAAAAGAACAAGACAAAGGGGGCAGGGGACCGGAGCAGGAGCAACGCAACCATAAAGTACCTACATACGAATGGCCACATACAGCCGAACAGGCAGGCAAAAAATGGATCTGCACAAGGCTTCTTCGGGCCCCGTATCAGCCCTCCAGTTTGCTTCACGCCGACATGGAACCCCGTCAAAGCCCAGCAAAGCCGCGGGCGGGAAGGACACGACCAGAAATCCCCGTGTCGTACCCGCAAGCCCAACCCAAGTCGACGATACCCTCAGCCCTCAGCTGACGAAAGCCCATGGCCGAGGTGCCGGCTACCTCGCCGATAGATAGAGACACCTCCCCCGGATCAGCATCAACTCGGCCAATCCGGGGTCAAGGCAAAAGAAAGTCTGGGAAGAGATAGAGACAAGGTAAAAGAGAGAAAAAAAAAAAAAACAAAGAAAAAGAAAAGAAAAGATCCGCCCCGGCCGAAGGGGAAATGTGTGGGATGGATGGAACCCGCAAGCGCGCTATTCCGCTCATGGCCCCCATCTCCGGGGTTCCCTCCCCCCCATCATCATCCCGGGTCCGGGCCTTTTCCCGAGGAGGTTGCGGGAAATAAGGAATATACTAGATAGTACCTATACCTTACAATGTATTCGTATCATGTTGTTTGTTTCCCATCTATCGGCTGCAGACAACTGCCAGAATCGGGCCCCTTCTCATCTCATCAACAAAAACCCGCAACCTGCAGGCCAAGACTCGGCGTCACGATGCAACCAGAACCCTGGCAACGAAGACTGCAGCGCGACTGGTTGAAGCTGAGATAACAAGACGACGGTGGGAAAAGGGGAGGGAGGGGGTGTCATTCCAGCATGTTGCCGTCCATTACATACATACATACACACATAAAATCATGCCTCGCCTCCTCATCAGTGGCTTCATCTTCCCCTGCAGGTATAAAATACGCGAGCCAAGAATCCCGGTCACGTCGTATTTTGACTTTTTTTTTTTTTTTTCCTCCCCTTCTTCTCCTCTCTTCTTCTCCCTCTCAAGTCCCCAGAGAACAAATCATATCATTGTCTCAATCATGACGCCTCGACGTCATCATACATACATACATAGCTGACACGAGCCGAGGCTGCTTCTGATAATGACGCCAGCGGCCCATCACAGCCTCGCCAGCTCGTAAAGGTCCCTCTCCACTCGCCTGCTGTTTATCTGATGAAGTGATGAGACGTCAGTTCATACATTTTCCATTGCCTTTTCCCCGCCAAAAAAACGTACCAGATGGGGTCCCAGCTCGGAAATGTTACGGGCTCCAAGTAGACGCATGCAAGTAGCCGTCTCCGCCTCGAGGACTTGATTGATCAATGTTAGCCTCGAGAATTGCTTCCTTTTGCCTCTCCAACCGACTTACTCTCAAACATGCGTTCTACCCCGGCCTGGCCCCCGGCGCCAAGCCCGAAAAGGGGCCCCCTCCCGAGTCCGACCGCCGTGGCGCCGAGGCACAAGGCCTTGACGACGTCCGTCCCTCGTCTGATGCCTCCGTCGACCCAGACCTCGATCCGGCCCAGAAGCTCGGGGCAGTACCGGCGAATCTCCAGCAGCGTGTGCACCGCCGGCGGCGCCGTGTCCAGCGCTCGGCCCCCGTGGTTGGAGAGGATGACGGCCTGAACCTGGGGCGCGTGCTGAGCCGCCAGACGGGCATCTTGGTGCGTCTGGACGCCCTTGAGCACGATGGGGAGCTTGGTGTGACGCGCGAGCCAGGGGAGTGTCGTCGACCACGTCAGATCCGATGCCGTGCCGTGAAAGAGCTGCTTCCCGACACCGCCCTCCCCTTCACACCCTTCAGACCCTTCAGGAGAAGGCTGACCACCGAGACCCCTTTCCAGACCCGATCTCTCGTCTTCCTCCCTCTTCCCCGGCACCGGCGCATCGAGCGTCAGGCAGATGAACTTGAAGCGCGAACCCATGGCCTCGATTCGTTTCAACATGGCCTCACTCTTCTCCCTCCTGTTCTGCACATATAGCTGCCAACCAAAGACCTGATGCTCCGGCGCCCCCTCGACAATCTGCTCCGGCGTCATGGAAGCGTTATTGGATATGATCTGCATGGCGCCGAAGCGGGCGGCCGCTCGGGCCATCCCCCTCTCTCCGTCTGCATGCGCCAGCCTCGCCATGGCCGCCGGCGCAATGAACAGCGGCAGTCCGATGCCGTGACCGAGCACCGACGTCGACATGTCGCAGTCCGTACAGTCGACCAGCACCCGTGGCCGTAACAGGATATCGCGGTAGACGGTGCTATTGAGCCGCTTCGAGTACATGTCGTCGCTGGCCGAGTGATAATAGGCCCAGGCCCGCTTGGAGATGCGCTTGGTAGCCGCCGCCTCGATCTCGTCGAGGTTAAGCAACCATGTCAGGGGCACCTCTTCACCACCGCCCTTCTCCTCGACTACCCTGTCCACGGCAGAACCCTCACCATCATACCGCCCCAACCTCGCCTCGGGCTTGAGATTCCCCTCGAGCGTCCCCGGCGGATGAACGGGGTCGTACTCGTCCGTAGCGTCTCGTCCCGCAAGCTTAAGGATGATGCTGGCCCCGCCCGGATGCGAAGACAGGAAGTCGGTCACGTCGTAGACGTTTCCGTACAGCACGACCCAGCAGCTCTCGCGCGTGTTGTGCTTGGCCACTGCATCGTCTCAGTCCATTGGATATCAATCCAAGGGGAAACGCTCACCTTCGGCCGCTTTCAAGACGACGTCTGCCATGGTAGACCGGATAGACGATGCTGGATGCAGGAGAGTGCAAGTTGAAAACACGGGGCGTTGTATGTACATGCATACGCCATACATACATTCTACATATGACCTCCGACAATGATCCGCCGACGATTACCTATTGCAGCAAAATGCACCATCGTGACTCGCCGCCCGCCATCACGAGCCTCTCCACGGCGGGGAAGCCTCCAGTCAACTCCAGTCTCCAGGTAAACTCCAGTCAGTCAATAATAGGTCATAGTCAGTCTCCCAACCTACCCCTGGCAGCCCTGCAGCCCTGACTCTGGAAACGGGCTTCTCCACTAACTAGGTAGGTACCAGGTAGGAGGCTAGGACCTACATACCCAGGTACAGCGGGCTACTATGTATGTACCTCTCGATTCGAGCTCATCTTAACTAAGTGTCCCACTGTAGGGCAGTGATGGTGTTAAGATTTGCTCGTTTTGAGTGGCAGCCCACTATACGTAGGTAGCAGGTACATACTTGTATGTAAGGCTGCTGCTAGCCGACGTCGGCGCACCGCTTCACCTCTTCACCGCCTTCCCCATTCGGATACCAACCAAGTGAGCTTTTCCTCACCTCCCCCGACCCTCCCTCCACTCCACGACGAGTCCACACCAATCCATGACATCGTCAACCTTCATCATCAAACATCCACGACTCTCGATCGCCTCTCCAATGATGTCATCGTCTTTCCTCGCCGCCTCCCGCGCGAGTCGCAGCGCATCGATCCTCCTACGCCCCCTCCTACACCCCCGTCGTCTCCCCCTGATCGCCTCCGCCCCATCATCGTCATCAACGCCATCATCATCGTCGACGCCTTCATCAGCCCCATCATCAGCCTCATCATCGACCCCATCATCACCCCCCTCATCAGCCTCACCCCCATCCCCATCCCCATCCCAACCCCAAAGTACAATCTACGAACGCTTCCCCAAATCCCTCCCCTCCGGCCCCCCCCCTCCGGCCCCTTCCAAGTCAACCTCCCCTCCCTCCGCCGCGAATTCCTCCAACTCCAATCAATCCACCACCCAGATAAGCACCCAGCCGACGAAAAGGTCTCCGCAGAAGCCACCTCTGCCCTCATCAACCACGCCTACCACATCCTCTCAGACCCCCTCCTGCGCGCTCAATACCTCCTCAAACTGCGCAAAATCGACGTCAACGGCGATCGCCAGAAGACCATCGACGACGAACCCCTCTGGGAAGTGGTCATGGAGGCCTTTGAGGCTGTCGATGCCGCTACCACACAGGCTGATCTCGACGCTCTTCGCAAACTGAATGAAACTCGCATCTCTACCTGTGAGCATGAACTCGACATTGCCTTTGCCAAAGACGACATGAAGGCCGCCACTCACATCACCATTCGACTGCTCTTTTGGGACAAGATCCGCGCCTGGATCGAGGAATGGAAGCCTCCGGCCGAAACCTCAACCTTCTCTCCTATCCAGCCTTGAACAACCATCATAATGGCACCTCGGCAGGGAACGTGCCGTCGAAAGCAACTAGAATTCATCAAAGCCCCGTCTCAAGGGTGGCGTCGATGGCCTCTATTCCCGATACTGCGTCACGACTCTTCGAGGTTTAGGCACGGTCCCGTCGACAGCAAGCAAGTGACGAAATCCTACATCGGCTCTCGCAAATCTCTGTCTCCGCGACCCATTGCTCCCTCACCTTCAAACCGTCCCTCGACGACGTCGTCTGATCTGTCTTACAACGCCGGCTTCCCACATGCCAACAAATAACATCCGACGCTTCCATGACTGCCCATTCCCTTTTGATCCCACCGGTTTAAACTCTCTGCCTTTCCTTCATTCTACCACATCTCGTCGTTGAAGAACCCCCCCCCCCCAAAAAAAAACCAGAAAAAGAAGAAAAGAAGAGAAGAGAAGAGAAAAAAAAAGTCGTGGCCGTCTTTTCATGCGAGACATGAACAGTCCTCGACCATTACTGGCTCTGTAGATAAAAAGATCAGACCCTTTGAATCACATGCCCCCGTCATCGCTCGTATGCTGGTAGCTGTTCCGGGTGATAGCGACCGCTGCTCCCGGCCCCCGATGGACCGGCCACGGCGGCACCGTAGCCACGATAGTCGTCTTCGTCATCGCCGTCGAGCATCGGCGCCGAAGGTTCCGCATCGGGTTCGGGGTCCCCTGCCACGGCCTCGGGCGCCGAGCCGCCACCGTCCATATCGTCGGGAAACTCGGGCGGCGCGCTCGCTTCGCCCATCAGCCTCGTCCTCTCCCGCTCCAACTTGTCGTCGGCTGGATGCTCTCGGCCGAGCAGCTCCTCCAGGGGAGCCGACGGCCCGACGTGGTCCTCGTCACCGTCAACGTCGCCTCTCGATGCGCTTGGCGCCGGCCGAATTCGCCTAGGCGCGTCCTCGGCGTCGTAAATGTCGTCGTCATCGCCGTGTCCGTCGCCATTGGCATCGGCGGCCGAGGCCGAAGAGCCGACGGCTGGCGGCCGGCTGGGCAACAGTCTCGTCTCCGCCTGTCGTATGCGCTCCTTCTCCGTCATGTTGCTCTCGTCCAGCACCTGGGGGGGCGCAATGTACGACGGCGCGGCATCGGGAGGAAAGCCGTTTGCGAGGGGCTCATGACCGACTGGCGCGTCTCGGTCGGCATGAGACGATCCGGGGGGAGGCCCTCCAGGTGGAGGCGTGAATTGATAACCGTCTGGACCGTGCTGTGACGGGGGCAGTCCAATTGCGTGATTGGCGCTTCCGGGTCTTACGGCGATTTCGTCCTCGTCCTCGTCATCGTCATCGTCGCTATCAGCGGCGGCGTCGCTATCATGAATCCGCACCGTCCTCGACTCGGGCGACTTCTTGGCGTTCTTGCGACTCCTCGAGCTGTCCGTCGTTCCGACCACCATCTCCATCGAGACGGAGATGACGCCCTTTTCCCTCCTCAGCTGCGCCGTGTCGGCGATGTTGGTGGACCGCCAGGGCGCGTACGATCCAGCGCTCTGCTCGGAGCTGCCGTTTCCGTACGGGCCGATCCTCGACGACGATGACTGCCCTCCCTGGAGCTGACTGGCCAGCCGCCCTCCCAGATCGACCACCACCTCCACCTGGTACTTGAAGCTGATCATGTCTCCCGGCACGCCCTTGATTGTGGGGAAGGCGTCGTCGGGAACCTTGACGGATATCGTCACCGACGCCTGCAGTGTGGCCGGGTCGATGATGAGGGGCGCCGCGTTCTGGTCCAAGTCCTTACGGAAGATGCTTGTGGAGCTGGTCGACGACAGCGACAGACCGCCGAGGCTGGTCCTGGATCTCGGGAACATGTCCTCCCGGTCCGGCTTGCCCGCCTCGTTCCTACTACAGGCCGCAAAGCGGGAAAGCGGAGGCGAGGTGTCGATCTTGCCTTGGCGGAAGAGGGTGACGATGACACCCGTCATGCTCTTGACCCGCTTGATGTGCTGGACGGTGACGCGCGCCGACACGGTGTCTCCTGGGAGGCAGCCCCCCCTCAGTAGCTCGATGGTGGCCGTTATCGTCTTGTCGTCGACGACCTGCTGCTTGGCTGCCGTGGTCATCGACGCGGCGCCGAGCTGGGACAGGTGGGAGGCTTCTGCCCTGCTGATTGCGGTGCTTGCGGTGCGGCCGCTTTCGCCGCTGACCTCGCTGCGCAGATCGCTAGGGATGTGGCTCCTGAGGTCGGACGGCCCAGAGTCTTCGGCGATTGTGTAGCGTTCGGCCAAGTCGGGCTCGCTCGCGGCGTCGTTGGCTTCGGCAATGCTGGCCGTCGGAATCCTCTCCAGCGTCGTCGTCGTCATCGCCGTCGTATTCATCGTCGTCGGCTTCTTCCTCCGCGCACGCTTGGATATGGGCTCTAGAAATATGGTTCTCGGGCGAGGTGTGGAGAGCATGCCGATATCGATCTTCTGGATCAAAGTTACCTTTCGATCGCACGACGAGGTTGGGGCGATGGTCGTAGGTCTCGTCAGTGTAGCCGTGATCATGTAGGAGATGGTGCCGCGCTCAAACTGGAGTCATAGTATCAGCTACTCTGGAGAATTTTTTTTTTTTTTGAAGTGAAGGAGAAAGAAAAAAGTGTCAGGACTATAGACTGATGAGAGAGAAGAAAACAGAACGCGGGGGGGGCGAAGCTCCGGCTCGCAGGACGCACATCGATACTGCTGGGAAGCTCGACGTCCGGGAAGACCAAGTCGAAGCCGAACTCATACTTGCCGGGCTCGAGACGCCCCTCACCACTGAGCACCTGCTCGTCCTGGAACAGGCTGGCAATGCCATTTCCGTGATATCGAGGACATACGGAGCTGCCGGTCGACGACAGGGCGGCGTGTTGAGCCTTGGCGGCCGAGGTGGGGTCCTTGAGGACGCGGACGTGGCCGTGAAGCGAGGCGACCAGATGGGTGATACGCAGTGGCCGCACGATGACGACGACGACGGAGCCTCGAACGGGGTCTCCGGATGCGTACTGGCGGTACGGCTCGTCACAGCGAACGTGGAAGTCGACGATGTTGCGATTCCGGCTCCTCAGGGGGAGGGTGAGCGGACGGCTGAGACGCGACAGCAAGCCAGACCGCACCGACGACGACGTCGACGAGGCCGGCCTCGACGACGAGCTCAGGGCGGGGGACGGAGGCGGCGGGCCAGCGGCTTCGGCATGGGAGGCGGGGGCGGGAGCGGGGGCGCCGGAGAGCGGCGGATGAGGCATGAGGACGACGGAGCAACAGACGTCGTCGTCCAAGACTCGTCAGAGCCCGGCCGTGGCGATAGCTTCAGGCCAGGCCAGGCCCGTCCCGTCGAACTCGACCCTCGACCAGCAGCAGTCTCTATCGATCTCGATGTTCCGCAGGCAACGACCGACGACAGCGACACAGCAGCAGCAGCAGCAGCAGCAACCGCAGCCGAGCTGATCACCCAGCTGCACCACCGCAGCGGTCCAGAGACGACGCCGACCCGCAGCGCCTCGTCCAGACGCTTCCGACCTCGGCCAAAAGAGCGGCGACGAACGAGCGGCGACGGCGGCGGCAGTGTGGGGGGACGAGGCTGGCACGGAACGGGGGACCACTGTCCGTCAAGGTCCAAGACAGCGACAGCGAGCCACAGAACGATAGGTAGAGACACGGCTCGTGAGGAGATGAAGAGCAAAGAGAAGATGAGGGCCAGGAGAGAGCGAGCTGAGGTTGAGGAAGGAGGAAGAGATAGAGCTAGAGAGTTCCGAGGCCTGACATACCTCGAAGCGGTAACAGGCAGGTACGAGGTCGGTACTGCCGTGGCTGCCGTGGCGGCGTGGATCGCAGAGGTACATATGTATAGCGACTTGGCAGGGCACGTGCCTTTGGCTCCACAGCAGCTTCGTTAGTGAGTGGCTACTGGCTAGAGAGCACCTAGAGTTGAAGCTTAACAACTTCCATTCCTCGCAATCCGATCACACTGAGAAGTTGCAAAGTGTATAGGTACTAGGAGAGCTAAGGAGATGATTAAATAGAGATGTATGTATGTATGTATGTATGTATGTATGTATGTATGTAAAGTTTCCCATTTCATTAAAGAAGGTTGATCCAGCCATCCGCACGTCTTAATGTTGCAAGTGGCATGGCAACTGGCAACTGGCAACTGGCAGCCAACCAACCAACCAACCAACCAACCAACCAACCTCAACCAGTCTTCGCAAACTTCGCAAACGCCTAGTAATGCTGCTTCTCGCCTCACATGCTCCCACTCATGCTTGAATCCAACATGCCCACACAGCAAAATCCCACCCCAGCTCAATCCGACTCAATCCAACTCAATCCAGCGCCTCGCCCCCAAGATGCTCCCCAAGATGCCCCCCCAACGCCCTCAACCAAAGCCTCGACATCCCGCTCGCCGGCACAGCTAGCAACGCGCCTCTCGTCGCCACTGCCCACGGCTCCCCTGCGCCCCCTCTTACTGGGAGTCAGCGCGTTCCCCAACGCCGCCGGCCCCGTCGCCACGAAGCTTCCGTTCTTGCCCTCGACGGCGCTGACGAGCCCCAGCGTCTCCAGGCTGCCGACCACCTCGCGGAACTCGGAGCCTGAAAGCGGATGAAGTAGCGAGTCGCGGGTGCAGAGCTGGCTGTACGTGTCGAAGAGCATCTTGATGCTCGGAGCCAGCGTCTGCGCCTTGGACGACGGCGTGCTGCCCGCCTTGAGCCTGTCCCTGCTCCGTCTTTCGTAGGCCACGAGGGCGCAGAGAGCCGCCTTTTGCTGGAGGTTGAGCGTCTTGAGCCGCTGTGTAGTGCCGTTTCCGAACGCGGCTGCCGTAATCTTGCTGAGGTGTCCGATGGACGCCCGCGGAGCCGTCTCCGCCGTCAGCGCCCTGAGCGACGTCGCCAAGACTTGCAGAACGCCTCGCGGGGCCTCGAGACCTGCCGCCGTCGTTCCGTTGATGTTTTCACCCAGGGGCCTCTTCTTCGAAGGCGTCATCTGTAGCATCCGTTCCTTGGCTTCCGCCTCGTGTTTCCATCTGGTCTCCGCCTCCACCAGGTCGAGAGCCCGCCGGCAAATCTCGAATGCCTTGCGCAGATCGCCCGTCTGGCTCGACACTTTGCGCGAACAGAGCTCAATGGCGGCCGGGTGAATGAAAGGGACGTAGTTCTCGTCGCTTCCAGCGGGCATGAGCGACTGAAGGCGTGTCGTGATGATGTTCTTGACTTGTGCCGCCGTGTAGGGAAGAAAGGTCAGGAGCTCTGGCTTGAGATTGCGCGCCTTGAGTCGAGGAAGAAATCGATCGGTGAGGTCCAGAGCATTAGCAATGCCAATTAGCACCAGCCGAGACGAGTCTTGCAGTGACCACTCGACGATGCGGTAAAGGCTCTCGAGACCCATGGTCAGGACATGGTCCATCTCGTCAAGCGTCACCTGGTAAACAGCCGACGACGCCTTCGACTTGGACTTTGACTTGGGGCAAAAAGCCTGCTGCAGCGTCGAGACAGCCCCCGCCTCAGTCGTCGCGTCGGCAGTGAGCCCCAACTCCGACAAGAGCGTGACATATAGATCCTTGGAAGACTTGATGCTCATGCAATTGATGTAGGCAACGCTAACACCGTCGCGAGACGAGCAGTCCCGCGTCATATCGACGACCAAGGCGCTCTTCCCGGTGCCAGGCGCGCCGCTGACGTACAGACACCCATGAGGCGAAGGCGACGACGTCTCACAGCGATCCAGGAAGCGGCCCAGCTGCTCACGTTCGGCCTCGCGCCCGACAATCCGGCCAGGTTCGACACCACGAGCGAAGAGTTGACGTGCGCCGTGGTAGACCGTCTGAACGGTAGAAGGAGAGAGCGGCGATTGAGGTGTCATGCGTCGAAAGAGCTTACCGGCTGACATGACGGCGTGTCGAGGCGTCGACGCCTGACTGGCCAAGGCATCACGATGACGGGGCGTCGATGGCGTGACGGGGAGTCTAGCCTGCTTGCGTGGACGCTCATCGACATCCTCGACCTCGCGTGGATCCTGATTCTCATCATTGCCTTGATCGGTGATCGAGTACGAGGTGCCGTGTCGCGTCCTCTTGCACGGCGTCTGCGCAGAAGCCGCTACAACATCATCAGCGTCCGTCTCTCGCCATCCACTGAAGACAGCAAGCATCTCGGAGTCATCCTCGCCCCTTCTCAAACGCCTTGAACGACGGGAGAAAGAGGGAGCAGACGGGGAAACGGGGAGGGCGCTACTCACGCTTCGCAGGAGAGCTTCCCTGCGCTCTCTTTCCCAGCGCAACGCGAGCCATGACAAGCAGGTGGCTCCGTTCAACAATGTGCCTTCCGATGCAGAGTGTAGAGAACGCCCGTGTGCTTTCCAATGATGGCGTTGGGTCGTTTGTGTGATGAGAGTTGGGGAAGGGACTTGTGGCGGGTGAGATTCATTATATTGGCGCGTAAAGGGCGTCTAAGCTCGGACGTGTCAAGACGCGTTCTGTCGCGCCGCGCTTGGCTCGCGCACGTGATCTCTTTTTGTCTGCCGCGGCCCGGGAGGCACGTGCTCCACTGAAGGTCCTTTGTGGAGCTCAAGTGCCCGTCCGCCCAATTGGGGGCTAAAGAGTACATACCTAGGTACATTCAGCTGCAGAACCGGCAGCCGAATCTCGGCCCGTCATGACGACATGCTCCCTTCCATTCTCCCGCTCATACTATAAAGTAGCTTCAATCTCCGCCTACTAGGTACCCTCTTGTCCGCTCTCTTCCAATTCAGCCTTACCAGCCTCGCCATTCAAATGACAACCTACATGTCAAGCATCACCATCCCGGCCGCCGTGCTCCAGCACCCGGCCGCCTCGGTTCTTCTCCCCGTCGCCCTCGGCACCGCCGTCGGCTTCGGCACTCGCCGTAAGCACCCGTCATCCGTCTTCTCCTCTCCCGTCTCTTGTCACGGTATAAACTGAAGAAGCGGATTCTCTGTCGCCTTGATCTGTCGACGATGCAGCTTCTGAGACGAAAAAGACATACCTCGCTCTTAAGCAGCCGCCGCTGCGACCTCCGCCTTGGGCCTTTGGTCCCGTCTGGACGTTGCTCTACGGGTAGGCCGTGTCATTCTCGAGGGATTCTCTTCGCACCGGCTGAAGCTCGTCGTCTTGCGTCATCGCTCTAGGATCATGGGCTACGCTTCGTATCGTGTCGCCACCATCGGCCTCGGGCCCTTTGCCTCCCCCGAGACCGTCCGCGTCACCAGGCAAAGCTTAACGCTATACACTGTCCAACTCGGCCTCAACCTCGCATGGATGCCCCTCTTCTTCGTCGCCAAGCGTCCCGTAGAGGCCACCATCGACATCGTCACCCTGCTCGGCCTCAATGGCTACCTGGCCTACCTGTGGCATTCGGTCGACCACGTAGCCGGCCTGTGTCAGGTGCCTTATATCGGCTGGCTGAGCTTTGCCACCTATCTGTGCGCTGGCGCCGGATACCTCAACGACTGGGACCTTTCAGACAAGACGGCTCGCGTGGCTGACAAGGAGAAGTAGTACGATGCCTGTCAGTATCTATCACCGGCGCCTAGCGTTATTGAGGAACTGTAGTGAGCCATCTGCCGCTATGGCTGCTGTGTTGTATAATGAAACACGCTGCATCTTTACGTGATGCCCTCTTAACCTAGGCGAGCCGTCTTGAACATCTGTCTGGGAAATCGATACCTTTTCGTATTCGTGGTACAAGGTGCATCATTGCACCGACATGATCCATCTATGCAACAGCGAGTTGTCCCTGACCCCGTCCGAGAGATGCTGCGCTTTCTTTACCAAATCAACCGAGGTAGGAGGAGGGAATGGGATCAGATGCTCGTAGTCCAAGAGGCCGCACCTAAGAGCCGGCCTCACTGCAGTGGGAGGTACCGCTTCAGCCCATCGTAGACCATGAAGATGAATGCCGAGCTCGGCGCCGAGCGAAAGCAGGTGATGCCGCAGCCCCGGTACAGGCCACGCAGGCCGTGCTGTCGCCACAGAGTCTGCCCCTCGTTCCAAAAGGTACGCTTCTTGGCCAGTTCACCGACAGGCGCCGTCTGCATTCGCGACTTGATGGTATCGGCAGGGAAGAAGAGGAAATTGTAGGAGACACCGGCCGAGGCCCCGGCGACAGCCTGCTGCCACAGGGGCAATGGCTGAGCGAGAAAGGCCCCCCTTTCGGCACCAGTCGGGGCGCCGAAGCGGTAGAAGAGGGAGGTGACGGTCTCCTTGGCGCCGAACCAGGCCGCGCACCCGCCCGACTCGCGGATCAGGGTACCGAGCTGACCATGCCAGAAGCCACGGATGCCCTCGTGACGGTAGACGTCCCGGATGACGGGTAGTGGCCGCAGCGGAGACGCAGCCTTGCCATCAGCCAGGACCGGCGCCTGAATCTTGCACTTGACGAGTTCGACGGGCGTGAGGACAAACGAGGTGAAGAAGCCGGAGAAGGCGCCCGTCATCCAGAGCACGGGCACGGGCAGTGTCTCGTCGCGGGAGTAGAGGCCGGAGCGGAAGAGAAGCTGGCGACCGACGTTTTCGAAGAGAAAGACGCTGCTCGTCTCGGCGGCGGCGCCTACGAGCGGCGCGCTGATGCCGCGATACAGGCTCAGCAGCCCATCTGCCTTGATGGACTGGCTGGAAGCAGTCGAGGGCCCCTTGTATCGGAGTGGTATATGATCGGGCTGGCTCTGCAGCCTGACCTTGACGGTATCGAATGGGTACTCTATGTACTTGCCGACGACGCCTGCGATCTGAGTCAGGTAAGTACATATGTATCAATCACCGGAGAGGGTAGGGGGTCAACCGACGGATCCGTAAAAGATGTCCTCCACAGCCCTCATCAAGCCCGGCCTGCTGCCGATGGACAAGGCCGAGCCCTCGACAGAAACCGGCTGAGACTCCATCCCAGATATCACAACAACGAACAAGAAGACAAGAAGCGAGAGAGATGAGAGACGCCGATCGAAATGCTTTCGCCACCGCAACGAGTCGAGCACCTAGCAAAATCCAGACATGGCGATACAGGCGACAGCCGCAAACGGCTTCTGATCGCAAAAGAGACGAGAGAAAAGACGATATCAGGGGAAAATGGCTCAAGGCATGGCGGAGTCTTCAGAGGAGATGCGACGCGATGATGCCCAGGGACTCCAGGGAGTAACAGGGACCGACACCCTGCCAGGGGTTGGTTGGCTGACTTTTTGTCCAACTTTTTCCGTCCTGCATTTAGCGGATAGGCCTCGGCGGGTCTACAGTGCGACACTGTTCCAGACACGAACCTCTCCGGGTTCCCGCCGTCAACTACCTACGGAGGCTACAGGCTACATGTAAGTTCTTCAGCCAATCCGCGTCGATTCCTATTTTTAGTGATGCACGCGTCTAACATCGTCAGAGAGGCGTCACGTCCAACGTCTCCTGTCTCCTCTTCATTCACCGACGCCATTTCGCCAGACGCGCTCGCCATAACACGATGGAGCTTTCCCACACATTGATCTTTTCTTCGCAGTCAGCCCAGATTCAGCGAACCCATCTTCCCTCTCAAACGGGCATCCCGCCAGTCTCACCCTCCCCCTCCCCCATCACTGCTTTTTCTTGGTCGTTGCCACGGCTTTTCCGACCGGAGCCTGCTGCACGCTATCCTCGTCATCCGACTCCCTCTTCTCGGCATACCACTGTCCAGCCTGAAGAACGAGGACGCCGATGAGGACCAGGGCCAGGATGGTGTTGCTCGCGGCCAGCACCTTGAGACTGTCCTCGCGTCCCAGGACGTATTCTCCCTCGAAGCGGCCCTCGCGACTGCTGCGGAACTCGTCGCTGTCCCAGAGGCCCGAGCTGAGAGTGCGTAGGCCCTTGACAATGTTGGAAACGTAGACGGCCACGCCAATGGTGTAGAGGATCAGGGACGCGCCGTCGAAGAGAAAATTGGCCTCACTGGGACGGAAGAGTTTGGCGAAGAGACCGAGGAAGCCGACGCTCACGACGATGTTGAGCATGCGGCCGATGAGGGGCGGCGACCGGTGCAAAAACTTGAGGTGCGCCTCGAGTTGGTCATAGTAGTCATCGCCGGCGGGCTCCTTGGTCCAGAGAAGAGGGAAATCGTAGGGAAAAGAGGCGAAGAGAATGCCGAGGAAGAAGCAGGTCGCTAAGAATCGTCGGCCTCGAGACTCGTTTAGGCAGCGGGGAAAGGGGGATGGGTCAACGCACGTCCAATGATCATAAAGGTCGCAAAAGAGCCTGAGCCTCGGTAGCTCTTTGACCTGGTTGTCTTGGAGTAATCGACGTAAGGCGCCATGGTCTGGTTAGGATCGGACGCGATGATGCCGATGAGAGCCGCGGCAGTCGGGTCATGACTTGATGGGCAATTGCTGACGAATGATGCGGCGCGCTGTCGGTTGACGGCGGATGATTGGCGGATGATTGGCGGATGCTTAGCGGTCAGTGGTGGCAGAAAAGTCCGATCACCTGGATGCCCGTCAGCCGGTTAAACACTTGCCATGATCAACTTCGCATAACCACTCTTCGTATCACACATCCCTCCAGCTGACGTGGCTAACTCCTCTACGGCTTGAAGCCTAGAACGACGGACTCGCATGGAAGAGGCCGACGCCCGGCGGCTGGCAGCAGAGTTGGGTGAGGGACTCCTGAGATGCAAGACTCTGAGTGGCTTGTGATGAGTTGCACTACGCATGTAGATAGCCAGTTGAAAAACAGATAGCTAGCTACCTTGGTTGACAATATTCTCTAAACACGCAAACGAATCCTCTCATCCCGCCAGCGATCTCTGCTACTCGGTTATCATTGTATTTCAAGTCTGGAATATACACATCGTTCTATCTTATCTCAGTAACTCCATGGACCCATCCAGAGGCCAGGTGAAGTGGCTCCACGACTGCGGATGTTCCCGTGAAAGATGTCTTTGTCAGATGCGAGCCCTGTCGCTTGTAAAAGCCATCACCGTTACAGGATGGACTTACTTGTCAATAACTACGGTCAAAGAACCGAACTGAGCTTCCCAAGGACCATTGCCATGAGGATCTCCATACAGATTTCCTTGTCACAGGAATCAAATAAGCCCTTCAACTCGCATGACGCATTCCGCCAGGGGCAAGAAGTGCCGGTACGAAGAGACCAGGAAGACGAAAAAGACGGCATTTAGTATTGCTCCAACAAGCTCTCAGAGAAAGACGCCAAGAAATTGCAAGCTGACCAGCAGCTAGACAGCAAATTCGCTGCCAAACCAAGGCTCGATGCCTCAAACCTACAAGAACACCACAGAAGCGATGTCTAACCTCAGCTGGCCGGCTTTCGCGCGAACAGCCCAGCGTGGACTGAGGAGCCGTGGGTGAGATACGCAGGCCAGCCGGTGTCGGGACTCTTGAACGGACATCTCTAAAAGCACGGATGAAGACTCTAAAGAGTGGCGAAAAGCCTGAATCTTTCGGGAATACCGGAGGCGGACACCGAGCCATGGGGTCCGCAGCTTGAGGTTCCGGACGTACCGAGCGAAGAAGAGGTAGAATTCTGTTCCAGTTATCTTTAGTCTCATAATTCTAGACTAGGTGAAGGCGACGACTGCCTTGGATCAACCCCGGAGAAGTGCATAGACTGGGAAACGACGCTTCATGCTACAAAAGAAGGGAGCCTTCGAAGCAGCACTAAACACATGTACTATATATACGAGCTTAAGTGATACTTCCAGCACATACGGCCATACCTGCTAGAAAATACGGGATCCCGTCCGCTCTCCCCTAGTCAAACTAGCAAGGGGCAGATTAGTAGTTGGGTCGGTGACGACCAGCGAACACCGGCTGCTGTATGTTTTTCTTTTTGCTCGTCCTGCATTAGGTATTCGTAGATGACGATGGACGACTTGTCAAGCGATCGATCACCTTATGATCGATGCGGTTCCGGACACCGCTTGCTGCATTCCTGCCTTTTTATTTCTCGTTGAGCTTCTATTCTGATAGGTGATGACCAAATCAAGTCTCCATTTCACCTTGTAACATCCTCATGAAACTCAAGTCAACCCCTTTCGACCAACCGCAACAGCCTCGGCTCATGTCCTAGTGCCTACATAACGACCAAGACAACAGCAGGCAGCTAAATCCAATACCGAGCCGGTCCTCGACCCATCCACTGCACTCTCTGCATCGTGACAGACGTCACCGACGTGATCTCTCCCCTCTTTACCATCATCAGAGACTCAAAGGCGCCAACCCCTTTTGCTTCACAGCCTCCTGCACCGCCCCCTTTACCCGACACAATACCTCCCTCCACGCCGCACACCCTTTCGCGCTCCCCCCATCCTGCTCAACCAGAACATCCAGCCACTTGACAAACATGACAGCCTTGTGTAAGTCACTCTCTTCCAGTACCACTTGAGCCAGATACCGCTCCAGCACCTCGACATCATCACCGTGAGGGCCATCATCCCGCGTCTCGTCGTGCCAGGCGTCCAGCATGGTCTTGATCTCCGGCGTCGACGTCACTCCGCCGCTAAAGGCGACCTTGGGCCGCGGAGCCGGAAACTGGATCCGTCGCTGTCCGCCGGGGAGCGGGCCGTCGGCATCGGTCACTCGCTGTCTCTGTACAGTGGCTTCCAGCCCTGACCGTCGGGCCATTCGCCGGCGTCGATGGTCCGCGATGACTTCCTGCCGGACGTCTTCCGGGAGTTCTGCCAGAAACCCGGGATCGAGCTCCTCCACTTCATCTTCTGTTGGTGTCTCGTCACGCTTGATTGCCTTGAACGTGGTCTGAAGGACGCCTGCTCGGCTGTCTCTCTGCCGCTGAGCCTTGCCCATTATACCTCTCCCCCCCCGTCTCGTTGTCGGCATCGTCAGCCTCCTCGACAGCGTGTCCGCGTCTTTCCGAGGAGACTGCCTCCGCGACGGCTGTGCTGGCTTACGACCGTAAGTCGCCAAAACCTCAGCTTTCATATCATCCGGCAGCGCGTTGAAAACTTGGGCGTCGACCTGAGATGGAAGCACCTCGGCGGGCACGGGGGTTTCGGCTCGGGGAACCGGACGAGACGGACTGAATCTGGCTCGCTGGCTCATCAGCCTACTCCGGATATCGTATGGCAGCTCCGCGATGACGGCAGGATCCGGATTGCTGGGGATGAGAAACTGGGTGCCCGACACGTTCAACGGCGTTGTTGCCTTGGCATCGTCCTGCGCCGCCCTCGAGAGAGCCATTGCCGGGTGGAAATGCTGCTTCCGAGGCGTCAGGGGATCCTCGGCGATAGGATCCTTTTCAATGTCATGGTTTCCGGGGCCTCTCGGCCTCGTTGGGCTCTCAACATCGTCAATCTGCTCCGGCCGAGATTCCTTCTTCGCCGAGCCTGGACCTGCAAAGGCACCAAAGGTCAAGGTCCGCTGACTGCCTTCCGGTGCTCTCGCCTGTATCTTGATCGGCTCGAGTTTCGTCATCTGAACCCCGAGTCCTCTCAGGTCCCCGGGGCTGAACTTGAAAGACCGTAGTATTGAGACTGCCTCCTTGCCAATGACGTCGTAGTTGTGCGTGGCAACGCCGAATGTTGCGCCCTTGTTGAAGCTGTCGCATTTTCCGTGGCCCAGATGTTTCGTAGGATCCAGCGGAGCATCAAGACACCTCCTCATGATCTTCATGGTGAGATGTCTCCCCTTGACCTGCTCGCTCACAAGTCGCTTCTCCAACTCCTTGCAAAGGTTGTACACAAATTCCTCAGCCTCCTGCTGGCTGATGAAGCGGATGCCCCAGTTGACTTCTGCCGACACAGACTTTCGAGGCGGCTGCTCTCCGACTTCCGTCCGATCGATGCCTCGGGCATAGTCGGCCAGCTTCTCCCCGGTTTTGGGCCCCAGAGCCGATGCCAGCCGGTCTTTGGACACTTCCCGAATGTCCTTGACAAGCCTGACGCCCAGCTCCTCCAGCTTGCCGCCGATGCTGTAGGAGACGCCTGGCAGTTCCTCGACTCTGAGCTCTCCGATGATTTCGAGTACATCCTCGGGCTTGAGGTGAAACTGGCCTGCCGGCTTCGCTTTCCTCAAGGCAACCTTGGCTTGCAGGATGTTGCCGCCTATGCCGACGGAAACGTGACAGCCTGTCTTGCTCTTGATCTGATGCCTCAAAGAAGTTGCCAGGTCGTCGGCTTTTTGTTGCTCTCTCGTGACGGCGCCTTTGTCGGCACCGGCCTCCGAGACAATCGAAGTCACATCGATCAAGGCTTCATCAACGCTTACGCTTTGGACAAGGCCGCCTATGGCCAGGATGGCTTCGTAGAATAGACGGCTAGCTTGTTCGTAAGCGGGAAAATCGTAGGGCAAGACCTTGAGATCGGGGCACAGCTCCATGGCACGCCTCATCCACATGCCATTCTTGACGCCAAACTTTCGAGCAGGATAGTTGCAACTCGCTATTTCAGAGCCTGGGCCGGGGCTGTGAGCCACGACTGACGGTTTGTCGACGAATTCTGGGTGTCGCTTGAGGGATACGGCGCAGAAGAAGCTGTCAAAGTCGACGTGCAGAACACATCTTCTTTCTCCTGACGGTCGTTTAGATTTGTCCTGATTGGGACCTCTCTCCGCAGCCAGCCGCTGCATCGATGACTTGAGGTTGGCTTTCCACGTAGACAGGTGATGCAGCCTACTCTCAGAGTAGAATTGCTTAAGAAAGTCGGGGTTTGCCGTCGACGACTTGCGAAGCCGTGGATCCGAGAGCAGCCAAGAGTTGTGTTCCTCTGATGTCATGGTCTTTGGAGGTGTCTTATCAGCCGTCGGTGCCGACATATCAGACGGCACTGGGGGAGACCGGGTTTGAACCGACGGCGGAGGCTTCAAGATGCCGGATGCTGAGCGTTTCGAGCCCGTTGGGGACTCATCAGACCTATTGGTCGTACCATCGGCCTTGGGACGTTCGAGTGGCCGGCTACTTTGCTGGATGTTGCCCGGTGTCAGCAGCTTTTCCGCCACCTGGCTTAGGCCCTGGCTCGGAAGAGTTGCTGTCGATGCTTTCATCTGGCTCGTATAGAAGCTATTATCCGTCTGCTCTCTGTAGCCCCGTCTGGCCAGGGGGCTTTTCTGCGAGATGGTCTTGTCACCATCCAGCTTCAAGACCTTCTGCCGCGGGCCCTCGTCTGCGAGACGGTAGTCGGACCACGGGAGTAGCTTTCCAGCTTTCACCGAGTCAACGATCCATGCCGGCTTCACGATCCTGTAGCGGCTAAAGTCGACGGTCTTCTTGGGAGGCAACGCCGAGGCAATTATGTGCGTCGCCATGGTTTTGGAGTCGAGATATTGAAGGAAACACCCTCCATGCTGGACAATCTCGCGATGGAGTCTATCGTCTGTATCAGCGCCTGTCAGCAACGGGAGGACATGACGAACGCACATGTGAAGAGGAGGCTGGGTGTATCCCGTAATATGAGCGACGATGCCCTTGAAAATCTGAGGCTTTTCAGACGCCGCCCGAGTCTCGGCGTCCAGATTCTGCAGCTTGACCTTTTTGCGCCGGAAGTAGTCGCCAAAGCCGTGGAACTTGCTAGCCTCGTATTCTTCGCCATGTTCGTCTTCGAACGAGTGCTCCTCTATCCGCTTCCTCACTGACGATGAGTTTTTCTCCAAAACACTGCCCATGGTGAGAGAGGAGGAGAGGCGGTCTGGGCGATTTTCCCGGTGTGTAGATTTGGGCCCGGCTTCTCGCGGACGTCATCAGGGTGCCATGACGTGAGAAACAGATTAAAACTGACGCGAGATGAAAGCAGGCGACTCGCAATAATCAATGCTTCCGAGAAGCCGCCTTCGTCAAAGGTCTGACGCTTTGACGGCTCTCGAGTGACGATGCTCGCGTTAAGTGGAGCTAGATACTGGCGCGCCTCGCACACGTCATCTCGTGACTCAGCATGCGCCACACCGAACCATACTGCGCCACACCGCGATAACGCTGCGTCTTGGAATCGTGCGACTTGCGACGATGCATCGCCGAGAAAGAAAGATGAACAACGAGGAGTTCCGCAAGCTGGTGCTCGAAAACGCGGGACAAATAAAGAAAGATGCTCCCTCTGCTACGAAAGATCGTCGGAGCGCCACCGGATCTCTGGGCTCGCGAGAACGAAGCAGCATTCCGATGACGCCGTGAGTCGACGCCTTTCCATTGCGCAGACGCTTTGCTGACGCGCTATGCAGTCGATCAGCTCTCAGCGCTCAAGCTGTGTTTGCAAAACAGGTCGCCGAGAGAAACGAAGCCGTCCGCGCGAGGAAGAAATTCAAGACGTCTGCGCCCAAGGGCGTAAAGCTGGCCTCGGGCTACGTCGATCGCGCAAAGGAACGACAGGATGAGCCGACCGACGACAGAGGCGAGAGATTGTCTGCGCTGGAGAAAGCCTTTCAAGCTGGGAAAATCGAAAAGGCTGCTTATGACAAGCTGAGGTTTGACATTGCCGGTGGCTCTCTTGACAGCACTCATCTGGTCAAAGGTCTCGACTTTAAGCTGCTGGAGAGGGTGCGTCGAGGGGAGGATGTTTACGGAAAGAAGACGAGCAACGCCGACGAGGAAGCCGTTGAAGATGAAGGCGATGACGTCGACGACGCATTGGAGGAGATTGAGCACAGTCAGGTGAAAGCGACAGAAAAGGACAAGACGGTCAAGAAGAAGGGACAATTGGCCACAGCTCCCGTCGCTGGCCAGAAACGAACACGAGATCAGATTCTGGCGGAGCTAAAAGCATCAAGAGAGGCTGCAAAAACACAGAAGGAGTCGTCGCTGGGAAGCAAGTTCAAAAGAATAGGAAGCAAGCAGAAGCCAGGAACGCGAATCGAGCGGGACGGCAAGGGAAGAGAAATTCTCATCATCGTTGACGAAGACGGCCGCGAGAAGCGAAAAGTGCGCAAGCTGCAGTCTGAAGAGGCAGAGAACGAGGCAGGCAGCGGTCTCCTGATGCCGGATCCCGATGCCGAGCCGCTGGGAATGGAGGTGCCCGAAAAGTACAGTCCGAGGGCGGAGTCCGAGGTGGACTTGGACGGCGACATATTCGAGGGCGTCGGGGACGATTACGATCCCCTCGCCGACTTGGAGGCTTCAGACTCTGGCTCTGACTCGGACGCCGACTCTGCCGCGGATGCAGACGAGGCCCATGCCGAGAAAAAGGGCAAAGCAACGGACAAGGAGACGATGCCTCCACCACGAGAAACCCCAACGGCACGCCCCAACTACTTCGCCGGCTCCAAAACGAGCCTCCTCTCGGAAGAAACAAGCCAAGCCCCATCCGCCACCGACCCAGCCCTCCTAGCAGCCATCAAACGCGCCGCGAAACTCCGCCGCATCGAGGACGAAGCCGACAAGGAAAGCCGCGAAAGCATGGAAGAACGGCGTCGCAAGTTGGAGCTGATGAAGGCTCGGGACGACGATGACCTTGATATGGGCTTCGGCACGAGCAGATTCGAGGACGAGGAGGATGGTGAGGGGGGGGTCAGCTTATCTGTTTGGGATGGTGAGGGCGAGGGTGAGGGCGAGGCTAGGGGAGGGGAGGGCAGGCGAAGAGGAAGAGGGGCCTAAGAAGCGGAAGGGTGATGGGAATAGCGTTGCTGATGTGATGCGTGTGGTTGAGCAGCGGAAACAGTCGTGAGTGATGGACAGCTGCTGAGTGGTCTAGCAGAATCTGTCATCTGTCTTATATTAGCGGTATGGAAAATTAGAAACAACGGATATCAGACTCTTTAAGGGCCGGGCTCTTCATGACTACCTCTCCGCATCTATCCGTACAACGTGCATACCTATCCACAGCCCCATCCCCCCACATCTTCACCAAACGCACGTGCGCCCGTTAAGACCCACCAGAGCCTCACCCCACAATCTCAACCGGCCCGACCATCCGCCTCACCTGCCCTCACCTTCACCTTCACCCGTCAGCTCTCACCCAACACCAGCAAAGCAGCAACCTACCATCGCCAACGCCACATCCTCAAAACGCCACAGACAACCCCCCCCCCCCCCCTTTCAACTTAGCAATGAAGATTCCCTCTGGCTGGACTGCGATCCAGGTCACGATGCGAGTTACCCCATTTCCCCCTCCCCCTCTCCCGCGCGTGATGCCCGCCATGCAGGCGACTACTAACAGACACAGGATGCATTCGCGATGCTCCTCGCAGCGCATCATCCATCTTTCAACCTCCTGGGCATATCAACCGTCTTCGGCAACGCCTCGCTAGAGTACGTACATACACGTCAACCTACATACATACATACACACATCAGACTCTCAAGATAGCAACCAGACGCACAACCCGAAACGCAGCCTCCCTCCTAACCGCCCTCTCAAAATCCCACATCCCCCTCCACGCAGGCTCCTCCAAAGCCCTCACCCGCCCAGCCCTCCACGCGCCCACCGAAATCCACGGCGAAAGCGGCCTCGACGGCACGAAGCTCCTCCCCGCCCCTCATGCACACCCTCCACCACCCCGGCCGTCGAAGCCATGGCCGAAGCTCTCTCGGCGCAAACCCCCGGCACCGCATGGATCGTGGCGACGGGCGCGCTGACAAACGTCGCCGCTTTGTTTACCAGGTTTCCGCATCTGGTTGCTCGTGTCAAGGGTTTGAGTCTCATGGGCGGGTCGTTTGGGGGGGTTTCTCGGATGTGCCCGTCAGTGTTGTTCAGGGCGTGCCTCGCATAGGCAATGCGTCGCCGCATGCAGAGTTTAATATCCTTCTCGATCCAGAGGCAGCAGCACTCATATTTCACAATGAGGATATTGCTGCCAAGACGACTGTCGTGCCGCTGGATTTGAGCCATCAGGTGCTGGCAACCGAACAAGTCAGGAGTCTCCTCCTCTACGGCGCCGACGGCCTACCCGATGGCGACGGCAAGACGACGCTTCGAACCATGCTGGTTGAATTATTATATTTCTTCGCAAAGACATATTCGTACGTTTTTGCCCTTGCGTTGCCCATCCGATCAATATCACCAGCCTGCTAACAGCTCGCCCTCCCCAGAGACGTCTTTGGATTCACCGCCGGCCCGCCGCTGCACGATCCCATCGCCGTGGCCGCCGTGCTAATCGGCACGACAGATGAGATTCCCTTTTCCGAATGGGACGCGTCCAGAAGCGAGTCGCCGCGGCATGATGAGCGCTTCCAAGTCACCGTCATCACCGACGGCACCTTTGACGAGGCCAAGAGCGGCGAGAAGCAGACGGGCAGGACATTTGCGCGGGCCTTGCCTCCCGGACAACCGGGCGTGCGCATCCCCCGAAGCATGGACGTGGCCAGGTTCTGGCAAGTCATAGAGGAGTGCATTCAGCGAGCCGATGTTGCCAACGGGGCGGATCAGACAGGGGAAAGCGCTTGAATATCATGGACCTCAAATAAACGCTGCTCCGCTGGGGATTAGAAGTGTATAGATGTCGTATGCACAATGAATTTCACAAAGGAGCCTCGTGCGTGGAGCCAAACGTCGTCATCAACCTCAAACTGCGTTCATACGTCCAGAGGGTAACAGCGCTGGCCGGCGCCGCTTTGATTAGGCTGATGGGGAGGCCCCGGTATAATCCGCGGAAACCTTGGGCCTGTACAATGGCCCTGATGGCCCGGAGAGCTGTCGAGTATTCGGGCATGTCGCCGTAGACGTACTGAAGTCTTGTAGGGCCTTGGATCTGCAGTCTCTTCCGGACGAGGTCGAGAGGGAAAACGACAGTCTTGGCGACGACGCTTCCGACCGCGCCGGCGACGGCATCTCCGCTGCCGAGAGGCATATCGAAGCCGGCGAGACGCACCCTCAATCCCTCGTAGGTGACGAAGAAGATGCCCATGAATGGCACGATCTGACCACAGGCGGGTCCTAGGCCACGAAAGAAGCCGCTCCAGCCCTCGGTGGTCTTGATATCCAACACGGCGCTCCGCAACGACGAGTAGACCCTACGCTGACCCTGAGCAGCGAACCTCGTCCTCAGCAGATCGAGCGGATACGTCAGGCCCGTACCGGCAACACCCGCGGCGGCACCGGCAACGAAGCTCTCGACGGCATCGGGCAGACGCGCAGGCAATGCCGTCTGAAGGAGGACCGTGGTGGATCGGTAGGTGGCGAACTGAACGGCGGCGTAGCAGACGTACATGAGCTCGGCGGGGATGTTCCCCTTCCATAGCGCCGTGAGACCCTCATGACGGACAATGTGACGGAGGGTAGCAACGGTGCCCTGATGAACGGGGGCTTGGCGCTGAGGATGGCCGAGGGGGTCGGAAAGCGAAGACGACTGCAGCTGGAGACGAATCTTGACGACGTCGAGAGGCGCAATAACGAATCTGAGAGTCTATCAGCAAACACTCTCTGCGCGTGGACTCTTGTTCAGCCTTACCGCGAGACGAGGCCGGCTATGGCGCCAGCGGAGACAACCTGGAGTTTGGTGCCCTGCGGCCGGGACGGTGAGCGCACGGCGGACTCGCTTCTATCCGACTCTGCGAACCTCATCCTTCAGACGGCCGCGTCGATGCGACATGGGGTGAGGGAGGAGCACGAGACAAAGCGAGACGGCCGATGACGGAGGATGACGAGAGCAATGTTTGGCGAGAGCTGGTCGCGTCGACAGACGGGAATGTAAGATGACCGAAGCGCGCGCTCGTGACGGAAAGATGATGTGAAACAAGACAAGATCTGTTCTTTATTTTAAGGCCAGCCATTGTCGCGACGAAGAGGGAGGAAGAGAAGACGAAGCCATCTCGTGAGGGAAAGAAGGGTTGAAAGAATGTTCTGTGTGGAAACCGAATTAGCAGGTGTATGTACGAATACGTGATTAGTCATGCAGAGAGAGATTGGCTGACATGCACGTGATAGCATAGGTGGATCATAGATCTTTCATCTACGACGCGTATCATGTGTGTACATATGTATGTATGATGTCCAGCGGAGAGCGAGCAGGTGCATCTCTAACTGCCTGATGGAAGGACAAAATGCAGCGCTCGCTGCATGACTGTGGCGCGGTATCATCCGGTCAGAGGACAGGTACCAGGCGTAAGCGCCACTACTGCACCGACACGATGCTACATATGTATTCGTATACAAATGGCAGCATCAGCATGACCTCGTCCAACTCGCCGGTATTTCTAACGAGTGTTTCTAACCCCCCTTTTGTTGTGCGTGTCAGATGGTTTCGAGGCCCGATGCTAACAAGGGCAACCTGCGAGGCGATGAGGTCCCACGATGGGTGCCCAGTGTTAGGGAAGCAGGTAGATCTCCGGCTCTGGTACCTCTCCCCTCGAGGTTCTCTACCGCCAGCCAAAAGTCCCTTTCTCCGGATGATACCTCGCCGTGTCATCGGCCCGTGCATCGCTGAGACGGGCCTCGACCCTTGAGCGACAGCGGCCGACATCCCTGTCATGGCCTCCTCCGACGTCGTCGTCTCCTTTTTTTCAACTTCGTGTTGCGTTTCCCTTTTCTGGGTAGCTGCGCTTCTTTCCCTTTTGCGTTGCTTCTCGCCTGACTTGATTCTGCCCGACTTCTTCTCGAGTGGCTTCTTGTGTACTCCCTACCACCTACCACCTACCACCTACCACCTACCACCTACCACCTACCACCTACTACCTACCTACATATCTACATACTAGACCTACCTGGGCTGAAACTGCCCGCTGACGCGGTTTCTAACCTCCATTCCTGTCGTCGCAATCTCAAACGACAACTCAGAGTCTTTTTTTCTCCCAGCTCTTTTCTTTCTTCCCTTTCTCCTTGTGTCTTGACTACCCAGCCGGCTTCATTGCTTTCTCACGGCCTCGTCTTCAGAGCTCTCCCGAAGAACCCCGTCCCCCTTCCCGACGCCCATCATGGGAGTGGCCATCTCTCCCCCAGACCAAGCCAGCCTACTGGCTCCCCTGCTGCCAGCCCTGCCCGTGGCAGCGGCGGCGACGCAGCCTGCAGTCAAGCTGCTACCGCTCCTATCCCCTATCCTACGTCAGCGAGTCCAGCTGCTCTCGGAATCCTCATCTGAACCCTGGTTGCGCCTATTATGCTACGACGCCGACAAGACGGGCAGGCTGGCCGAGATTGCTCGTGGTGAGTCTCTCGAGCCCCATCCCGTATCGGGCGAAGTCGAGATCGACTGGGGCTACGATGCCGAGACGCGCTATCGTCGCTTGGACCGAGAGACTCTACAGGCTCTCGTGGTGTTGTCTGAGATTGGCATCGCCTTTCTGCTTGTCTATTGTGTCGGCGATCAGGTGGGCGGTGGTGATGGCTGGAGGATCGGAGAGGTGACGGTAGCCGAGAAGCCGGAGCCGTTTGTCCGCTTTGGAGGTGGCCGGTCTATTGTGGAAGCAGAGCGGCAGTATGCTGCGAGCGGGAATGACGCAAACGACGAAGATGACGGTGACGGTGACGATGACGATGCTTACTGGGGCCGCTACGACTTGACGCCGGGTCGCTTGACGCCTCATCGCACACCATTCACAGTCAATAAGCCATCGCCGGCGCCACGCAGCATGCTGGGAAAACAGGAAGCATCAGGCGAAGAAGACGCCTATTTCGCCCAGTACGATCAAGTACAGCCCGCAATCGACGGCCACGATCCAGACGAGGAGATGGCACAGACGCACGTTGCCCCCCCCCTGGGACTGCAGACAGTGACGACGAACGATACAACCGAGAAGGCAGACGCTCCTTCGGCCACGGAGACGGAAATTGTATCGCCGCGTCCCGCATCCAGCGCGAGCTCCAGCGGGTGCGACGCCATCGCTCGGCTGGAGGAATCGGCCGGCAGACAGGAGCAGACCGAGTTTGGCGTGAGGCAGCACGTTGCGCGGAGTATTCGGAGTCTGTACATGGTATCTCGGGCGACGGGCATGAGTCGCGATGACTTTCAACGGTTGGTGGAGAGGGAGCTGGCTGTGCTGGGCATGGTCGAGGGCGATGAATGACGAAGGGTCGATGTCTCGTAGGGATCATGTCACTGTGACGCTTGGCCCTGTTCTGTTGATGTCTGCAGGAGTGTCTGATGGCGAGCAGATGCTCCGGATGAGCATGAGGATTCGACGGGGCTTTTATTGAGGTCGTGGGATGCTCTGCGAAAGAACAAGTGGCGCGAGCCTGAGGGAGGCTGTGTGGATGTGCAGCACTGAAAGCTACCGCTATTGTATGTAGAAAGTCAGAGGCTCGGATATGGTAAATGGAACAGATGAAATTAAAAGTAAAATTCCCACGCCCTGGGTAGGTAGGTATGTATGTACATATGTATATAGGTAGGTATGTATATATGTGAAACACATAGGTATGTATGCATGTATGTGAAACACATAGGTATGTATGCATGTATGTGCTGTACATAGGTATGTATGCATGTATGTGCTGTATATGTATGTATGCATGTATGTGCTATATGTACCTATGTATGCATGTGTGTATGTACTTATGCACTTGACGAGCGGTGTGACGCCGTCACCGGTCATGCGCCGTCACCGCCGCACCGGTAATGGGCTGAGTCAATCTTCCTGCTAGGCGTTTATCTAACCCCCACATCTACACACGCAAGACAAGATACCTGCCTATCTAGGAACATAGATACCTACCTACCCAGCCCCAACCTCAGGCGCCAACTACATACCTTATTACCTACTAAACGGGCTTCCTCCCCCATCTTGGTACTACAGAAACCCATCCACGCCAGTCTCAGCTGGACAAGCTCTAGCACCGCGCTAACCTGCCTACCTACCTGCCTACCTACCTGCCTACCTATGCACCCACGAATACAAGAGCCGCCAGTTGCCAGGTCGCCGTCATCGTCGCCATACAGCTGACATGCAAAAAAAAGCTTCCATCCCAGAAGGCCACCACCTCCCATCTCGCAACCTCAACTCAGCCATCCACTCACTCAACCCTCCATCATTTTATGCTAAACATCCTCCACACTCATTCAATATCCCTCCCGTATAAGGGCACCTTGGACTCTCCTTCCTTCCCGTTCCTGACTGCATCCGTCCTCGCGCCGGCTAGCCCGTTGATCAAGCCGCCGGCTTCGGACGGCCCCATCTTGTTTCCCGCCCCCGTCCCATCCGCGGTCGATCCTCGTCATCGCCATCGCCACCGCCATCGTCATCTCACTGGTCATTCTCTTCTGTTTTTGTCTTCTTACAATCCCTTGCCAACAGCATCAATCATGTCTATTCAGCTCCCCTTCATAAACACCACGGGCTTATCCCCCTCAGCGCCTACCTTGGCCTCTGTGGCAGACCAGGTTCGAGCTGCCTGTCACGATGTACTCGTCCACGCCACGGGACGCGGCTTGCCCTTCCTGGTTCCTTATACTCTTATGGGAACGCTCATCGTTCCGGCGCTGTGGCTTGCAATTCCGCATCTTCAGAGACCGCTTCTCTATCAGACGAGATGGCTCGTTGTCGCCGCCTGTCTCGCCTTCAACGCACATGTTACTCTCAGCTCGGGCAGCGATAAACTGGCAATTTCATACTCCATCGGCCTCGTCGCAGCTTGGGGCTCAATGTCTGTTCTACACCTCCTCGTCTGGACACGACCTCAGTTCGACGCCCTCAGGGCCGTCCAAGTCTTTGACAGTCCGAGGGTGATAGACTCCAAGCATGGATCTGGCCCCGTCGGTACCTTTTACTGGCAGCCTTTTCCCGCTGACGCGCCATTCCTTGTCCGCCTCGGATGGACTGTCGATCTCATCCTCAGCTTCCGTGGCATCGGTTCGTCGCAGTGATTTCCCCCATCTTTGATATGGCGCTGACCCCTTGAGCTTCCAGGCTGGAACTGGGTCATAGCCTCCGTTCCTCGTCCCCGAGCTCCTCGCGCAAACGAGCCCGTCGACGTCGACTCCATGCCCTTATCCTCAACAAGCGGCTCTACGCGGTGTCTAACAGAAGCCGACTTTGTTCGCAAGCGACTCTCCTCCTTGGCCATCCAGTATATCGTCCTCGACGCTTGCCTCATCATCATCACTCGCGATCCTTACTTCCTCCTCGGTCCCGACAGCGACTGGGAACTCCCCTTTCATCTAAGCGGCATCCCCGCCTGGCTTCTCCTAGTCTATCGCGAGAGCATCATGGGCGCCATTGCTTTGTGCGTCCTCGGCGTCCTCTTCACCATCAATGATCTAGTTCAGTACTACTATCTCAAGGCTTACGTTTCCGGCCGTTCCGCTCTGTGGCTTCACCCTTCTAGCTTTGGCAGCTTTTCTTCCGTCCTAGACCGCGGCCTCTCCGGCTTCTGGGGCGGCTTCTGGCATCAAACGTTTCGCCAGCAGTTTCTTGCGCCGGCCAACTATCTTATTGACAGGGGCTACCTGAAAAGGAGAAGCCAGGCTGCCACCAACGTCATGACCCTCATCTCCTTCTTCCAGTCAGGTGTCTTACATCTCGCCGGCAGTCTCTCCAGCATCCCGGAAACGAGAATCTGGCGATCCATGGTCTTCTTCCTCCTGCAGGCGCTAGGAATGTTCATTCAGACAACGCTGAGCGGACACATCAGACGTCGCTTCTCGCCTTCAAAGGCTCTCGCCAGGACTGCCAACCTCGTCTTCACCACTGGCTGGCTGTACTGTACGTCCTGGCTCATCATGGACGACTTCATCTCGGCCGGACTCGCCAAAACCGAGCTGCTCCCCGTTTCTCCCCTGCGCTGGGCGGGCTTCGGTCGCCCGACGGATTCCTGGCTGCGTTGGGACCGTGACTGTTTTCCCACTTGGTATCGTGGACAGCATTGGTGGGAGTCTGGGATTGCTCTGTAATTTCCATCTGCATATGGCGCGCTGCATTCTCGTCGGCGTATTCTCTTTTTATTCTTCATCTATTCCCCTATTTGTTTCATCATATGTCTTCTTCGTCGATGATATCTCTGCGTTGCTGCAGCATCCTCCGACGCTAGCATCTGCAGCCATGAGATGACCTGGCTGTATCCCGTCTGTCTCTTCCGCAAAACATCCAACAAGGCCGAATGGGCAACGCTATCGATTATTAATGTCAGCGGCTGAAGACTTGACCGATCCGGACTCTTACCTGAGAACCTGCTTCTTATGTATGTCAAATGCATACTGCGGATGCCTCAGCCTTCTCAGCCTGCCGGACAGGGTTCGAAAGGCCACGTCTACCATCTTGGAGATGGTTTCTACCACCTAATCATCAGCCCCCGATGACGCGGACGAGCCGGGAAGTCTGTCATCTCACCAATGACGAGGTTCGGACTGGGCCGCTTGGGCCGCGGGAGGCAGCGAATATAAGCCAACATTCGATGGCAGACGTCGCCAAATGCCTCCTTCAACGATTGGAGAACGGCTTTCCTCGAATTATGAGACGTGTCGTAGAGCATGGGGTGGGAGCGTCTCGCAAAGTTGTCTGTGAAGATGGGCACGGCAAGTCAGAGCTGTGTTTCACCATGAGGTTTAGGGCCTTGAGCGTTTGCATACACAACATCTTTCTTTGGAAATTGTGACCGGGTGTGCGGCCAAAGTCCACCGTCAAAGAGTTGGAGAGAGCTGTCATATCGTTAGCATTCATCAATTGCACTCTGACGAGACGAATTCAGTAACATACCCGCTCCATAACTGCGTCTCGTGTCCTTGGTGATGTCGAGAGACCGGCCGTCGATGAGCAGGCCGCAATACGGAAATCCGCAGCCGTCAGATACTCGAGGAACCGGCTTGCCGTCGACGTCCATGTCGAAGCTGACGAGCGACTTTTCCTGATTCACCTCGACGCCGTAGTCTGGCAGGCCGCCGTGCATCGTCTCGACGAATCTGACAGCCTTGGCCTGGTCGAGGGTGATGAGGAGAAAGTCATCCGTGAGTCTCATGAGCAGACAATCCTGCGTCTCGACGAAGCCCAGGTGTTGCGTCTCCAGATGGGCGTAGAAGTAGTTGCACAGAAAGGATGACAAGACAGAGCCTTGGGGTATGCCCCTGGACTGGCGAAACACCCTTTTGCCCATCCGCACCAGGTTCTGCTCCACGTGCTGGGCGATGAGACTCTCGAGTGACTCTGCCAGATGAGTCTGTTCCATGCCCTCGATCAAGATGGTGTGTGGTCGAGGTCCGCCCGAGCCGCCCCTGAGTCGTTCTGACAGGGGCCTTTCATCATCGACGGTCAGCGCAGTGGCACGCCACCGGCTCGCGGCCTTGATCACGGCCGTCTTGCTCGAATTCGACGCTGGACGCTTGATGACCTGCACCTCGACGTGCTTCTTGACCTTGTACTGCTTCTGGCTCATGACGCCGGCCATGAGCTTGGCTATGGCTGCCTGCGGAATCGTGTCAAAGGCGGCGTGCACGTCGACCTTGGCAAAGTAGAAGCGTCGCTCCCCTGGCCCTAGCATCTTCTTGAACTGCTTCAACCGATGGTAGGCGTCACCCACTGACATGAGGCTGGAGCCGAGTCTAGATGGATTCGCGTCCTGGGCCCGATTCAGTGTCTCGAAGCTTACGAGAGATAATGACGGCTGCCTACCTTTTCATAGTTGAAGACACTATGGATGGGCTTGAGAATGGAGTTTATGCTGGGACCGGAGGCTTTGGCGCCGGGTTTGCTCAGTTTTCTCCTCCGGAGGTTCATAATCAGTCGAAAGGTTCCGCCCTTGGGCAACAGACGTATCTGGCCACATCCCAGACGCCTCGAGCTCAGGATCCGTTGTGCTTCAGCAGCCTCGACCTCTTCAAACATGTTGCCTCGAAACTCGGCCAGCGCAGGGGCCGAAAGGAGCCTCCACACGTCATGGCGAAAGTAAAAGACTTGATTAAAGTGAGTGTTGGACTCTGTCACGTAGAAGCAGCCTCTGATGAGTGGTATCAGCAGAGAGTCGAATGTAAAGTACAGAAACTCGTGAAAGATCTCTTCTCGTTTTCTCATGTCCGTCTGGCTGAGCTTTCCGCCCTCGTCACCCGGTGGACGAAGCCAGGCGATATCAGCCACCTGACGATGAGTTGATGAGAGCCAATCCAACAAACAGCCGGCTCGCCGACTCACCTTGATACCCTGGGAGATTTCGTGCAACGTCATGGACTCGAACCGCCGCAGTTTGATGAAATGGTCCACTCTGCGCAGAAAGGTCTTCTTGTTGTGATACATTGTGTCTCCGTCGCCCCAGAACTGGTTGGGTATCATCTTGGACACGACGGCTTGGCAAAAGGCTGAAACGCTACAGGCCGGGGTAGCCACGTCGACGAGCGGCATCTGATTGGGGAGTGCCAATGTTTGTCTTGTGCGCCGCAGCCGGGACCGTCTTGTGCATCCACTCGCCGTCTCTCGTCTCGTAAGATGGGTCGGACAATAATGGTCGAGGGTTTCCGTGTATGAACAACGGCCATGGAGCACCTGGAGTCGTTGCACGAGACGGCTGGCGGCTCCCCTTAGTCTCCTGGGCAGCTTGATCCGATCGCGCTCAAGAAAGGACGCCATCTCGGCTTCCCGCGCCGAATAGGCGGAGAAGCCCTGATCCTTGTTGTTGGTCTCCGGAGTGAAGACGTTGCGCAACCCGAATTGCCGCGGAAAGAGAAACATCATGACCCTTGCTGTGTTGAGCTCGTTGCACGCCTCAGTCTCACTCCGGGACGAGCCACGTCCAGACCGGATAGGATGCGAGACATGGGCACATTTGTTCAGTACGTCTGCTGCTTGTGAGCTGCTGTCAGACCTGGAGTGAGACGTTGCAAGCATACGGAAGGGGCTCAAGCCCGGCCGGACTCGACCGCTGGCGGTGAGTGCAGGCCTCGAGTAAAAGACACTTCTCCTCATGAGCGTAATGTCAGACGGCGTGCGCCTTGGTGGCCTGAGGCCGTTGGACGGAGTAACAGCCGGAAGAAGGGCGCCTGGGTATTGGAGTCAGATGCAGGTCGCGGTGGCTGAGCCGGATCGATTCATCAGGACAAGCCGTACCGCTGAGCTGCAGGTAGTTTCCCTGGCTTTCCCCAACGGCCACAAAGACGGAGCAATTCACAAGCAGATCCGTCATGACTTCCCGGCCCCAACTCCCCAACAAGGCCAGCAGGTTCGGCCAGGGATATGTCTTGAGGGCCGCTGCTTGAGGGTTGGCAAAGCGAGAGAATATGCCGGGGATGGCTGTGCCGCCGGGACCGCCCTCCCTGTTCGTCTTGCGATAACCATCGCACAGGATGTTATTGGGCCACTTGACCGTCCCCTTGTGCCTCTTGAAGAGTAGCCAGACGACGAAATTGACAATCTGAGCCGCATCAGCCTCGAGGCCGGGGACATCATGTTTCCTGACCTACGTCGGCCTGCACCTCGATGGCGGATGAGACGCCGTTCGAGAGCAGGGATGAGCCGGAATCATCCGACTTTTGGGAGAGTGAGCGGAACTCCTTGAACTCGCCATCCTTGGTTGAAGCATCGGGCTCCGGAGGGCGAATGGGAGAGCATATCAGGGTGCTGTCGAGGACGCGGGCGAGGTCGGATCCGATCTCGGCAATCTTCTTGCGTCGAAGCCTGGAGCTGCTCGGCAGCTTGCAGTTGAGGAAGTCCCTTAGAGTCTGGACGGTGGCGTAGTGTTGCTCTAGCAGGTGCTGAACAGGTGAAGACGCTGTAGATTGGCAGGGCTTGACGAAGATGTCGCGATGCCTTCGCTTCCGCTTGACGCCTCTGCTCATGACGGTCGAGTCAATTCGCTGAGGCTTTTACCTACCTAGGTTGGTACTTGGTAATGAGAGTCGCGTCTGGTTCACGCGTCGTGGAATTATGTAGGGCCGGACCGTGACGTAGGATAGTACCCACTGCTGCGCCTACCGTGCTCAGTGCTGCAAGGTCACAATCTATCGTCCGGGCTATCGGCACTAGTCTTTCCTCGTATTCGTATTTGGGGGCCTGGACACTATACGCGAAGAAGCTAGGGCGGGCACCTGGCGTGACTCGTAAGGCTCTGATTAGGCCCGTGGAAATAAACATGCAGCGGAGAAGACGGAGAGGTAGTCTAATGGTTTCTGGGTGCTCAATGCCACGCGCAAGGCCAGCATGTTGCACCGGGAATCACTCTTATACCATGTATCGTGTATGTATGTATGGGAGCAGATCGATAGCCAAGCTCGCAACAAGCACCTCCCCTGTCCCCGAGGGAGTAAAAGACAAGAATAGTACAGACCATTTCCAGAACGGCCTGCCAAGTTTCCCGTTTGCACCGCCAAGCGCCGTTTGCGTTGTAGGTATGTATGTATGTACGAAGCATGTACAATATGTATGACAGGTGTTCCGTGTATATACATATGTATGTACATGGATGCCTCAGGGATCCGCAGCCGCCCTCTCTCGCTCTCTCTCTCCGAGAGAGTGTCTCTCCATCTCTCTTTCTTTCTTTCTCCGCGATGGCCGGTCGAGCGCAGATGGCCGACGCAGCGGCTCCTCGGGCAAGGATCGAGCTCTAGCAAGCGGACACGGACACGCATTGTTGGCGAGGGAAAAGCCGGGGGTGGAGACGGAGAAAATCCAGTTCGGGCGGCACTCTGGCAGCTGTGCCGCACAGTGTCCGCCTCTGTCGACTGCGCCGCGATGGGATCGAAGCTTGACGACGTCTGCGGGGGAGGTGTGATGCGTGGTATGGAACACGGATCCGAGACTGCAAGCCACTGGAAGCCTCGGTCAGCCAATCTCCAGCGTGGCATCCATCTCTGCCCGGTTTCCCAGTCTCCAGCTCGTTTCGAGCTAATGTGGTTCGCCGGAGGAGGAGGCAGGAAAAAATAGGAAGAAAAAGAAAGCATGGATGGGAGGGAGGATGAGTTGGAAAAATCCGCGTCGAATCAAGCCAAGCCCGGTGTGAGACCCCTTGCTATGGAAGGCGACAAACAACAGCATCTGGAGAAGAGAGTCTTTCGGCGAGGGAACTCTCGGCGCTGCCGGCGGCTTGGACGGAGGGAACTCGAAGGCGTCCATGTCGTTGTTGAACTGGTTCTCGATTTCGTAGCTGGTAGGTACCTAGGTGTGTACAGACCTAGGTAGGTATTCGTAGACAGTGCGTGTTTTGGTGGTAATGGATGGCCGGATGACTCAAAAATCTGTGCGAGCAGATACCTCGAGAATACCTCGCTCTGTGCAATCCATCGGGCCTGCAAGCCGAGGGGCTGGCTGCATTCAGGGAGGCATTGGGAGTAACAGCGTCCAAATCGCAAGAGCACGTCGGCAGTCTCCCAGGTCCTTCTCATGTACCTCGTGCAGCCCTCCCCAGATAACACCCCGTGGGCGCACGCACACACACACACACACACACACACCGCTTGGCTCCTGCTTCGGCGGACACGGCAGCGGCAGATCACTGGCCGAACGACCGTCCTGTCTCCCTGCTGAAGGGGCACATGCTGCTAGAAGTGTAGCGGCCATCCGGGCATCCATCCGTCCATCCATCCATCCATCCATCCAGCAATCAACCGTCAACCGTCAAGAGGAAGCCCTCGGAAATCCAACACCGCCCAACCCGCTCCCAACCGCCAGCCACGACCCCTTCAGGCGCAAAACTGCCACCACCAGCCTTCCCTCCTCTCCTCCCCTACCCCCCCCCCCCTCTTTAAAAAAAAAACCACCCCGAAAAGCTCTTCTCGTCGGATTGCCTCGACGCCCCTCCCTCGACTCGCCCTCGTCTTCCATCGAGTCTCTCCTCCCCTTCCGCCCTCACCCTTCGTTCGGTTCCGGCTCGACTGCTTCCTCAAACGTTTCGATGCGCGCTGCTGTCGGGGCGCGTCGTCGAGTCTCGCCCAGCCGCGAAACCTGACGGATGCCCGTCGGCCTCGGCCATCATGAGTCCGGAACTGGGCACTGGCTTGCTCACCGGCCTCGACCGGCACTTTTCCGACGAGTCCCACGCCCCAGACGACTTCCGCCTGCCCGATGTCGAGGTTGGCCACCCGCCATCGTCTTCCTCCCTGCACGTCAAGGTCGACAACGGCCGTTCAGCCTCGAGCCCCATCGACGACAACGCTTCGACCAACAGGGTGCCCTCGGGCAAGCCTAGTGTCAAGGACCTCAAGAAGCGCTTCGACGAGAATGGCCCCGATTCCCCGACGGTCCCTCGAGCGCCATTGCGGCAGGGAGCTACGCCACTTCTGGCGACGCGTCCACCCGTCAGGCCAACCAACGGCACAGGCACGCCCAGGCTGCGTGCGGGAAGCGCTCTCGATTCGACCGCGTCGGGCCCGCGACTGCAGCGACAGAAGTCTGCGGCCCAGCCACCCGTCGCCGCCAGCTCGCAGTCGTTCGCCAGCCGGATTGCCAGGCCCCGCAGCCTAGTAAACGGGAAGCCCATCTCGTCATCAAAGTCCATGACACAGCTGCAGCATAGAACCCTGTCGGGGCCGTCGCCTTCTCCACCCGCCGTCACCTCTCGCCCCATGTTATTTGGCGAGATCAGTCCGGACTACTGTGGCCAGTCGATTGCAGGCTTTGGCATTCAACACGCTCGTCCGCGCAAGACGTCTGAATCCAACCTCCCCGGCCCGCGCCGTCGATTCTCCGGTCCCGACGCCGACTTGCCCTCGTCCAACGGCTGCCATCGTCCGACAGACACGTCGCAGTCCGCCGCCTCTGCGGCCCCGCCCGGTGTTCGCTCGAGATTCCACGCGCGGTCGCGTAGCGATGCTTCGGCCCAGCTCACCTGTGTCGGTCTCTCCTGCAAGCCGCTCCCGCGAACACCCTCGGCCGCATTCCTCGGTCATTCGACATCCGTCTCCAAACTCCCCGTCTCCGTCCGGTTGCTAAGCAGTCCCGTCGACTCGGCGAGCCCGTCCTCGACCCGCTCCAACTCGCCCGCCACCCTCAAATGCTCCCTGGCCACGGTTAGGATCTCAAGCATAAGCTCTTCCGCCTCTCACCTGGGCACCTATCCGTCCACCCGAGTCAGGACGCCGACGTCGACCGCCGCGGCCCGTAAGCCGTCTTCCCACGCGTCCGTCGCGCCCGAGAGCCACACGCGCCTCCAGCAGGACTCCATCACCTCGGCACCCAAAGCGTCTCTGCCCCTGAGGAGCTCGCGACCGCGGCTGCCCGTGTCCGCGGCCGGCTCGCGGAGGCAAGAGATGCAGTCGCCGGTGTCTCACTTGGCGCCATCCCCCGCCGACAACGGCGCGTCGAGGAACAACAGCGAACCCTCGTCGCGTCGAAAAATATCCATCGGTCCCATCGACTTTGAGCGAAGGCGAGAGCATATCCGGCTGGCATACAGCAAATCTATCCGCGAGAGCGAGGCCCTCGAGGCGCGCCAGCTTGCGGCGGAGAAGAGACGGCAGGAAGTTAAAACCGTGGCCGAGTCCAGACCGTCCTCAGAGCTGGTTCCGTCCGGACCGTTGGGCGTTTCCGATGTTTGCCACGAACCCGCCACCAGAAGAACCCGGCCGAAAGAGCCGGTGCAAGGACCATCGGCAGGGCCTGTGACAGAGGCAGCGGAAGAGCGAGCGCAGAATCCTGTGGAACAGCCAGCTGAGCAGCCGGCTGAAGAGTCAGCTAGAGAGCCCGAGGTATATTCGGCGCAACTAAGCGCCGACGCCGCGACTCAGGGCCTCGCGGAAACGCTCGGAGATTGTCCTGCTGGCCCGCCTCTGGCCGTTCGCACGTCGGACGAGGCGGTGGCGACGTCAGAGCCGGCGGACGCTGCAGACTCGCCCACCCTCGGCCTTCCGGGGAGCTTCCCCGTCTCCAACTCTCCGCTCACCGATACGGATCGGCCGCCGTCGTTCGTATCCGCCACTTCGGACACCACAGAGTTCGATGTTGAGCCGCAGACAAACCCCCCACTCCGGGCTCAATCGCCGCTGGGTATTCACATCACCATCGCACAGCCATCGAGTCCGCAAGACTCCCAGCCGGCGTACAACTTTACATTGGATGAAGAGTCGGACGGCTTGGAGCAGGTTTCGCAAGATACGAGGACGTCACAAGATACCGACTGCCCAGCAGAGGCTCGAAAGATTTCTCATGAGAACCCGCTTGCCGACGATCTGGAGGGCAAGCTTGTGAGCTCAGAAAAGGGCCTCTCCGCTCATCAGAGCCACGGCGCCGTCGTCAGCATCCTCCCGGCCGCCGAGGAAGAAGCAGACGATGTCGAGAGGTCGGCAACAGTGCCGTTCCCCCGGCTAGAGCTGCATGATGAGTTCGATGCGTCGGACTGTGACTCTGAATCGGAGCATGACGCGTCTGACGACTGTGACGCTCGGCGGGGGGAAGACGTCGTCACGGAGGACTGCACGGAGGTGATGAACGAAGACCGAGACGGCAGCCTCGGACAGATCGAATTCGATACCAAGACATCCTCGGACAGGACGTCCACGTGTGCCTCGTCCGACACAGGCGTCTTGGATGACGGCGAGGAACGGCAGCCGGGCCCGTCCACAGTGACGGCCAACGCGCCCGGTCTGGCCGTCCCTTCGTCGCGGCCGCAACTCGATAGACTGAGCCAGCAGTCAACTTGGACCGACTTTTCCATGGACAGCATGAACTCCCCGGATGCGGCGGCCCAGAGCAGGCCCGACTCACCTTCGTTCGGCCATGTCACCATCTTTCAGCCGAGGCCGCGCGGCCGGGAAAGCCCCAAGTCTTTCGCGGATGTCAGTCACTCGTCGAACGTGCTCGGCTTTGACGATTCCAAGCGATCGGCAGCTCATGTCAACCAAACCCGCCTGACAGAAGTCGAAACCGGGCACGGCTTCTTCGTCCCGAACCTTTCGTCTGTTGCCAGCGTCAGCCTCTCTTTCCTCCCATCGCCGGACCATGAGCCTCCCCCTATCCCGGCGTCGGTATCTGGCTCTGCCCTCGATTCGAGGACGTCGAGCGTCTTCTACGACCAGTCATACCATGGGAGCACCCTAGTCAACTCGGAGAGGGAAGTGGACGAATACGCGTCGCCGGCCCAGACGCCTCGGTCGATGGACATGCCGTCTACGTCGACGGAGGATGCCGGCGGGCAGCCGACGGCCGACGGCGGCATCAAGCCGGAGAAGGACGGCAAGGAGCGCCACCGCCTCGTACAGCGACGAAACGTCATCAAGGAGCTGGTCGACACCGAGGCCGTCTTTGTCCGCGACATGAACATCATCGAGGAGATCTACAAGGGCACCGCCGAGGCGTGTCCGGAACTGGACTCGAAGACGGTCAAGCTGATCTTCCGCAACAGCGACGAAATCATCGATTTCCATACGCATTTTCTCCGGGAGCTCAAGGAAGCTGTGGCACCCGTCTACGTGCCGGTAGCCGGGCGCTCCTCGTCGACGAGGGGAGACGCCCAGGCTCCCGAACGAGGCCACGTCGAACCCCAGGACGACAGGGATCGCACCACCTTTCTGGGTACCGTCTTTCAGAACAACGTGGAGAGCATGAGGCTGGCACACGAGGGCTTTCTGCGCAACAGCGACCAGGCTGCCAAACGGCTGATCCAGATTCAACAAGACCCCACGGTCAAGGTCTGGCTGAACGAGTGCAACGAAGTGGCCAAGGACCTGACGGCCGCGTGGGACCTCGACTCGCTCCTGATCAAGCCGATGCAGCGCATCACAAAGTATCCGAACCTGATCGTGACGCTCCTCCAGCACACGCCGGCGGACCACCCTGACCGCGAGGCGCTCCTGACAGCCAAGGAGTCGCTCGAGACGGCCATTATCGAGATCAACCGGACCAAGAAAAACTTTGAGCTGGTCGGCCAGATCGTGGGCAGGAAGCGCAAGGAATCGGACGTCAAGGCCGGCTTCGCTCGAGCCTTTGGCAAGCGGGTCGACAAGCTGCAGACGTCCAACAACCGGCCTCGCGAGGACCAGGAGTACGTCAAGCTCAACGAGAGGTTCGGAGATGACTATCTCCGGCTCCAGGTGGTGCTCCGCGACGTCGAGTATTACACGCGGCAGGTGTCGGCGTACGTGCGCGAATTCCTGCAATATCTGTCGTCTATCGAGCTCGTGATGCGCTTCCAGCCGGGCAATTACCCGGAGCTTGAGAGCAAGTGGGTGCAGTTCAACATTTCGGTGCGAGACCTGGAGAAGGTGGCGCTGGAAGAGCACGTAAGTCGTTGCCGTCCTCGTTGTCCGTTTGTTTCACGCTGATGGTGTCTTTTCCAGTTGGCCCAAGTTCGGAAACACGTCATCGAACCGTTTGAGCTCGTCATCAAGGCGTACGGCAACCCGTCGTTGGCTATGAAGAAGCGGCAGAAGCGACGGCTCGACTACGAGCGATCGGAGCAGCTGAAGCGGTCGGGCAAGACGGCGGACCCCAAGCTCAGAGAGCTCGTGGAGCAGTACGAGGCGCTCAACGACACGCTCAAAAAGGAGCTCCCGATGTTGTCGGCGCTGACGGAGAAGGTGGGCAACATCTGCCTCGGCAACTTTGTCAACATCCAGGCAAACTGGTACGAGATCTGGCGGGAGAAGATGAAGACGGTGCTGGGCGACTGCGGCGATGCTCCGGACCTCAAGGAGGTGGTATCGACGTTCCAGCGAGATCATCCGTACGTGCGAGATCAGCTGGCCAGCATCGGGATGCTGAATCCGGCGTCCCGAGGTCGGCTGTCGCAGTCGGCGTCTTCGGGCCTGGAGGAGGCATCGGTGCGAACGCGTGGACGGGTGCTATCCATCAACGCCGACGCGGCTCCGATACTCCCGACGCCGGACTTTGGCGAGCGGCGCAGCGGGTCGCTCACCATGTCACCGAGCGGGGGAGTCAGCCCTCGCGGGGCGAGCTTCCCTACGGGAACGGCGTCGACGCCGCAGCAGTACTACTACAGGGACTACTACTCGGGAATCCAGGTACAGCAGGGGGCCGGACGGTCGCCGGTGCCGGCTTCGACACGGCCGAGCACCAGCCGGAGCATCGACTCGGGAGGATTGCGGCGGCCGAGCCTCGAGTCTTCCAACGCGGCGCAGCGCGACTCGAGCACGACGTGCAACTCGAGCCACGCGGCCGGCGGGGCCGAGGGCGGACGTCGATTCTCCAACATGTTCCACTCGGCTCTGCCGTTGCCGGACGGGCCCGAGGACAGCCGGCGATCGTCACGGGCGTCGTCACGAGAGCGGTCGGATGGTTACCGGGTGCTATGGCTGGCGGCCTCACTGTTTGAGTTTAACATATCGACGACCAAGCACGAGGCCGGCTATCCGTACCTGACGTATCAGGCCGGCGAGGTGAGTCTCGAGTCTCAGCGGAACGTGAGACGAGACAATTGAGGCTGACGCAAGAGGGTTTCAAACAGATCTTCGACGTAGTGGCCGAAAAGGGCGAACTCTGGCTGGCCAAGAACCAAGACGACGCGACGAACAGAGTCGGATGGATATGGTCCAAGCACTTTGCCAAGCTGGCCGACTCGTAGGGGAAGGATTTGTAAAAAGAAGAGGCAAAAGGCGTTGACATTTCCTTACTCTTGCTACACCGGTTTCTTTTTTTCTTTTTTTTTTATGTCGTCTCGCAAGAGAGGCTGCCTTATATCCCGATGAATGGTTCCCGAGAAGGGAGATGATATTTTCCTTTTTATTCTCTTTCCCCCCCCCTTTTTTTCTTTGTCGAGGGACAGGAGGTGATGGGGAAGGGGATGGGGGAATGGGAGGATACCGTAACAGAGAGCGGTCGATGCCCACTTGAGCCCTTTTTCAGTGATGCTCAGTGAGTGATGGACGTGAGAGAGGGAGAGAGATGTAGGGAGAGATGGGGAGAGACGGAGATGGAGAAGTGACAGAGTCAGAGAGTCAGAGTCAGAGAGTCAGAGTCAGAGAGTCAGAGTCAGAGAAATGAGACGAAAACGGGTGCTTATTAACGGCTCTGCTTATGGTAGCAGCAGTAGTAGATTGGACGCCACTGCAAGGCCGGAAACAGCTCAGACGCGCCTCGTCAGCGCGCCCCGTCAGCACGCTTCCTCGATCCCTCCTCATCCTCTGCAGAGACGACGATGGCGAGGCACGTGCTGGTGGGAGAAGCGTCGGTCAGGGGCAGCAGCGAGGCGGTGCAAATGATGCTGCTGTCCTTTGCGGCCGTTGGCATCACGTACGTGCCCCAATGGAAGTGTGTCCGGGGGGGGGGATCTATCTAACTGAAGAGCAGCATCGTCTGGGGCGTGGAGCTGACGTGTTTGTCTACCCAATCATCAACGACAGCAAGAACAGACATCTAACCGGCCTCTCTTCTGTGTGGAGAGGGGAAAAAACCCGTGAAGATTGCACGCCGTACCTCCTCGAGCTGGGTCTCAGCAAGAGCCGAACATCTCTCATCTGGATCGCCGGCCCGTTATCGGGCCTGGTCGTGCAGCCCATCATCGGCGTCTTATCCGACGGGTGCACGAGCCGCTTCGGGAGGAGGAGGCCCTTTATGGTCGGGGGCGCCGTCGTCGTTGCCCTTGGGCTTTTGGGCTTGGCGTTTGCGGCGAGGGTTGGGGGGGTTGGGGTTGCGATTGGGGGGATTTACGTGGTTGATTTTGCGGTGAATGTTGGTGAGTACCTCTCTTGGTCTTTTCTTTCTTTCTTTTCTTATTGTTTTTTTTTTTTTGCCCTCGGGATCCTCGTCTTTCGTTCTGGTCGAGGTTGCTGATTGATGGGGGTAGTTCAGGCTTGTGGGAGGAGTTTGGTTGTTGATACGTTGGTTTTGGGGGAGCAGCAGAGGGGGGCTGCCTGGTGTGAGTATTTGTTTTCTTTTTTGGGGGGGGGGGGGTTTGGATGATGCTTTCAGGGTTGTGTTTCTTTTTACATGAGGCTGCATCACGATACTCTCTCCTCACTACTCGTCATCACCATCCCTCACATCACGATACTCCCTCCCTCCTCACTACACTTCAACACCATCCCTCACATCACGATACTCTTTCTCTCACAACCCCAAGTGTCGACACTATACCTCTTACTCCCTCTCTCCTCACTACACTTCAACACCATCCCTCACATGACGATACTCCCTCTCTCCTCACTACTCGTCCTCACCATCCCTCACATCACGATACTCTCTCCCCTCACAACACCAACTGTCAACACCATACCTTGTATCCAAACTCCCTCCTCTCACAACTCTCCCACACCATACCTCATACTTGCCTCCTCTCACAGCCCATCATACCCTCCCACAACCCTTCATCCCAGCTTCCTCCCACAACTCTACTAACTTATCCCCCCCTCCCCCCTCCCCCAGGGAGCAGAATGGCCGCCATCGGCCACGTCATCGGCTACGCTGCCGGCTCCATCGACCTCGTCTCCCTCCTCGGCCCCTCCCTCGGAACGGCCCAGTTCCAACAACTCACCATCCTGGCCGCCATCTCCATCCTCGCCTCCACGAGCCTCACCTGCTGCGCCGTAACAGAGCGCGTCCTCATCTCCAGCCGCAAGTCCAGATCGGCCACCGACCTCGTCCGCCACATCTACCGCACCATCCGCCATCTCCGTCCCCGCGTTCAGGCCATCTGTTGGGCCCAGTTCTGGGCTTGGATCGGGTGGTTCCCTTTTCTCTTTTACAGTACTACCTGGGTGGGCGAGACGTATTACCGCTACGATGCTGGCGAGAAGCAGCCTTCCGAGGACGGCGTCGGTGACATGGGTCGTATAGGGAGTCTCTCCCTCTTCATATACTCGGCCCTCACCTTCATCGCCGCCTTTGTGCTCCCGATTCTGGTCCGGTCACCGGAGGAGGAACGCTTCACGCCCCGTCCGTGGCCCGTCGTGGCTCGTCTTCTCAAAGCCGTGGGTGATGCTCGTCCGGATCTGGTGACGGCTTGGATGTACGGACATGTCGTCTTTGCTGCTGCCATGGTGTTTGCGCCCTTGGCTAGGAGCTTTCGTTTCGCTACCCTTCTCATGTGTCTCTGCTCGCTGTGAGTTGGACACCTTCTATACCATTCCCCCTTTTCTCTTCCGGTCTGACTATGAATCAGACCCTGGGCTATGGCTACCTGGGCGCCTTCGGCTCTTCTAGGCGTCGAGGTTAACAAGATGAGCGGTGCATATCGTCCCTTGGCCGGAGACGTCGAGTTACGCCCAATGGACAACCCCGACCAAGAAACCGACCAAGAAGACGAAGACAACCAAGATCAACCACCACTCCCGAACCTAGAAGCCAACCCCAACCCCCTCCCCATCCCCAAGCCGTAAATCCTCAACTGCCGAACTATCGGGCATCTACCTCGGCATCCTCAACGTCTACACCACGCTCCCGCAGTTCGTCGGCGCATTCATCGCCTCCGTCGTCTTCGCTGTCCTTGAGCCGGGCGGTGGGGGTCAGGAGTCGAAGCCGAGGGTTGGGACTGGGGGCCGAGTGCCATCTCTGTTTGTCTTTTTATCGGCGCTTTGAGTGCGGTTGTGGCGGCTTTTGCGACGAGGAGGTTGAGGTTTCTTTAGAATAAGGGGAGTCTTGAGAGCTGGTTTCCTCTCATTCTTATCTTGTAGACTCTTCTTTCTCACTTGGTCCTTCTGGTCGAGGCTACCTGTTGATATTGGAGACGACTCATCGCTTCGTGGATTCCCGTACCCACCGCAAAGTAATCAACGAGATAGCCATCAACTCTCCTTGCTCCTTTCTCCCCCAGAGATCTTCTCCCACTCATCCTCAGTACTCACACTCGACAAGGCCCCCTCAACCGAAGGCGAACCACCACCACCACCACCACCACCAGACCTAAGCCTCAACCCCCGCCCACCGACTTCCCGCCACCGACTCCTCAACCTCAGTATCGCTACTCTCGTCCCCCCTGGAAGGAGACGACGACATCTTCCGCGTCTCGGCCTCCATCTCGGCAACGAACCAGTTGACAGAATACCACAGCACGGCGCACAATCCCGAGAGCACGACAAAGTGCGGACTCGTCGTCGCGGCTAGCAGCGCGCCTAGGACGAGCTGCAGGCAGGCGAAGGACATGTTTGTCGCGCGCAGGAGCGCAGGTGTCGTTCCGGGCGTGAAGATGGCGTCCCAGAGATCCGTTGCCAACGAAGACGCCATGGCTGCGCCTAAGGGGTTAAAAAAAAAAAAAAAACAATAACCCAAGATGAATTTGGCGGTCCCTTCCCTCAACCCTCGTGCAACCCGCCCCAACCCCTTTTTTTTTCCCCTTTTGTCCCTTTCTTGGTAGACGGTTGTGTCTGGCTGGTGATTGTTTGTCGTCGTCTCCTATTCCGATCGGATATTTGCCACCAGCACAACTCATGCGGGAAGCAACAAGCCCCTTCCCCCTTTTTTATCCCTCGTCACAAGCAACGATCCCGGTTCGTGGGGCTTGGACAAGGTCGGCTGACAAGGGGTGGGCAAGGTTGTGCGAGGACGAGGCGCGCGCTTGTTAGTGGGTTTGGCTTGGTTTTGCGGCTGGTGAGTTCGGCTGGGCGCCCGATTCGATGAGTTGGGAGATGGGAGGTTGCCTCTGAGCATCGAGAGTCGTGGAGAGGAGGAGATGATGATGCTTCGTGGGCCGTTTGCCTGAGGTTGGATTGCCTTAGCTAAGGAGAGTGCGAGTAGCAGAGCTTACCTACTAGGCTATACATACTACTACTAGACTATTTTCGTACACCACTTCTCTTTACTATTACTGCCCACCTAACCTAGACCGACCTCCCCTGACGAATCCCTCCCGACATTACCTCAACAAGCCCTCGGGGTCCAACTCGGCAAACCCGGACGAGCAGCTAGCCGCGACTCCCGTCCGGGGGATGATGGAACCGGCTTCGGCCCTCGACATACAGCATCCAGTCCTTGTCGGCAGACACGAACTCGATAAAGGAGCGAGGTCACGCTGACGTAACGCTCTAACCCAACCTGCTGCTGCCGGCCGCCGGCTCCGTTCGACGGCCGATTCCTTTCCGTCCCGACGAGGAGCGGGGGCCGCATCGCGATCCGTCGAGGCCGGAACAGACGTACGTACATACACATATACATGCATACATACAGACATACATATGTATGTATGATGTATTCGCGTGTAGGTATGGGTTCGTATAGGGGTGATGCTATCATTCGCAGAAACGAATCAAGAGGGATTAAATAAATGGCTCGTCCTTGTCATCTCTGCAGCCAGCCGAGTTTTCCTTCTCCCGCGAGCACGTGTCGACCGGCTCCGATGCCGGTGACAAGAGACAGGCGGGCGAGACATGGGGTAACGGAAGAAGGTTGCTCAAGACTTTCGGAAGCAAACCGTGATGCGGTTGTCCCTCCGGTTCATCATCATGCCTGGCTCTGCGCACTCCCGCGTCCGCAACCAACGTCCAGTCACGACACCGGTCGCCCCTGGCAGAATCTCGTCATCTTGGTTTCTTTTTTTTTTTATTTGTTTTTCTCTTTCTTAGAGTCGACTCCGGCCTTTGCTCTCTCTCTCTCTCTCTCTCTCTCTCTCATATGCCGTCGCCCGCTCGTTGCTCGCCACGCAGCTTACCGCCCGACCCCGGTGCCGGGCCTGGCAAACACTTCCGACGTGCCACCGGCGGGCAGGGACCTCGAAACGGGGCCGTGCATTCACGTATGTAATGTACGTGTGTGTGAATGTGTGAATGTGTGAATGTATGTATGTATGTATGTATGTATGTATGTATGTAGGTGCAGCGAGCGGATGAATCGACATCACCAGCCATGATGATTAATCTTGCTTCACCTGCAGAGGCATATTGATCCAACAGGCGGGTAAATTCCCGCCGTCGTCCGCTGGCAGGGTCTTGCTATGAATAGGTAGGCAAAGCGTCGTCAGCACATCTCCCTTGCAGGCCGTTCACGCATGCCGTCACATCCATGGGCATGCCAATATACAGACATACATACGTACGTACACACATACGTACATACATATGTAGACAAGCTTCTGTCTGGATTCAGCAGGTGCAGTGGCTGGCTTCCACTCCGGCCCCCACGCGAGAAAGTAAACGGGAGGCAGTCCCGGCTCCCGCTTCTCTGAGGCCCGCGTCTCTGCCTGGTGCTAGCCTCTGGGCATCACCACTTTGACAAGGACCAGGTCGATTCGAAACAAGCGGGACGAGGCAGAGCTTGCTCTCCACATTCCCCCCCCTCTCTCCCCTCGTTGAGAACCTCGGCCGCCGGCAAACTCTTGGCGGCGGCTTCTGACATGGACGTTGTCGTTGTTTCGTACAGCCACCGCATGGGTGAGGTGAGAGACCCGAAAGGGGAAAGGCAGGGCTGCCAGGATGTGACTGTCAGAAGACTTGTTGGTTCGTCCCGTTGCATTTCTCCGACTTTTGGACCAGGCAGGGAGCTGGAACTTGGCAGCGGCGAAAGGGGAGGAGAGGGGGTAGGGGAGGGGTGCTAGAGACGGAACGGCAAAAAGACGGACGGAGACGGAGACGAGTGACGGAGACGAGATGGACAGAACTCAGGCCATAATCATGAATAGTGCTGGCCCCCAAAGCGACGTCCCGCTGATGGGGAATCAACACATGGGGATTCGGCGATGACGTGACGAGGCCAAGTCCAACAAGCTTCAACGACAGACTTGTTCCGATTGGGGCACCCCGCGGTCGTCATGTTGGACGTCGGCCAATGAATGACCTTTTGCGGGCCGTTGGTTGGCACTAGGTAGGTAGGTAGGTAGGTAGGTAGGTAGGTAGGTAGGTTGTAGGTAGGTAGGTAGATACCTCTGCCCAGCCTCCTTGCTGGTGTTCCTGGTCCCATCGATTGGATGGATTAGACGCCGGGTAGATGAGTCTTGTGTCGAGACGAAGGTTGTTGGGCGTGCCTTGCAGGTTCGAGCGGTGGTGATGACGATGAGGGTGAGAGTCATGGGGATGGTGCTGATGCGGACGGTGCCGCTGATGGTGCCGCTGATGGTGCCGCTGATGGTGCCGCTGATGGCGATGACGATGCTGCTCCATCAGCATGAGGCGCCTGGTTGTCTTGCAGGGACGTCAGTCAGCCTTTGCTGCATGATGATGGTGAATATTCGTAATAGGGATCATGGATGGGGGCTCACTGTCACCGACGGACGCGGCTCCGTGGGGAGGGAATGAGGGAGTGAACGAGGGAGTGAACGAGGGAGGGAGGGAGGTATTGATGCATCAAGCTGCGGCCGTTGCTAGCGGAGGATACAATCGGACTCCATGATTATACCGTGTGAGGCTTTCAAAAACTGTACATCTTCCGTATAAAGAAGCTAGTACTCCCAGTTGAACACACTGTACACGCACCGTATAGATTGGACGCAGCACGTATCCCCGATCGCCCCCTCTAACCCCCCCCGATAAGCAATACCTACCCTACTCTCAAAGACTCTCAAAGACTCAACCTCCAAACTCTGCCCTCGATCGACCAGCCGAGGCAGGCGAGTCTATTTTGGCTTGTCCCGAAACCCCTGTCCATATCCCATATCCGGGCCTCTTCTCTTCTGTCTCAGCCCGTGGCTCTGTCTCCCCGTCCCGAGGCTCTGCCCATCCCGAGGCGCCCGTTGCCGTCCATCATCAGCCACTTGGACGGGAAATCTCGTCCCCACGGGCCGTCTCGCATCAATGAGGCCACTAATAACGGGGTCCTGACGAATAACAGGCGACGCCAGCTCGAGGCCGCCCACCTGCTGCAAGGAGCTTGCGAGGCGGTGCTTCACTGCTTGTGGAGATGCTGAAGCCGGAACGAGGTATGTATGTGTGTATGTGTATGTACAGCTGTGCCGTATCCTACCTACCTACCTACCTACCTATTCCTACCTACGAATAGAGATACCTACCTACATACCTCATGCCCGGTGCCGTCATCTCGACGATTCTCTGTTTCTTTTACTTTTTTTTTGCTTTGCACGGCTGTACCTGCTGACGGCCCATAACCACAGTCTCTTTCCGGTCCTGTTGGCAGCAGGGGAACGGTTCAAGGGGCCAAGGGGAGGGGGGCCATGCCGCTGTCACGATGCAGAGTTGCTCAAAGTCTAAAAGGGTCATGCGCGTTCTCGACTCCCTTCCCAACGGCCAACGCGTCGAGCTGAGGCCTGGTTGGTTACCCTGCCTCCAGGTGCATAGTCTTCGGAAGTTTTATGTGGTTGCAATTGCCCCTTATGACACGCGGGCTGACGACCCAGCCAACCACCAAGGCCTGCCTCCCACGGCAGCACCACCATGGCCCAGTTGGTTGCACGGGAGAGGGGATGGGGGAGAGGGGAAGGGGGGACGACACAGTGCTGTGCCACACACAGGAACCTGCCCTCTATGTACGAACGGCAGCCGCATCATGCATCAGAGAGAGAGGCGCTAGAGAGCAGACGACAGGGATCCGCATCCTGCCTACCGTCGTCATGTCGTGGAAGCTTCGCTTGTCGACTTGAGAACGATGTGTGCGGCGTGGGGGCTTCGCTTGCACCTTGGGGCTGAGGTGAGGATAGGAGGACGATGGCGAGATATGCTTAAAACCCTACCAGACAAGAAGGGGAGGAAACGAAACGAAACGAAACGAAACGAGCCAACTAACTCGTCGACTCACGATGCCTACCTGCCTACATACGTACAACATGCAACATACATACATACATCTCCATCCCTACGCGCACACCACCAAGACGGGACGCAAAGGTTGGCACGGCGGAATGGCCGTACCTCACCCCATTCCTAATCCATTCCTGGCCTACTACAATCATGTCCCATGCTGCAGGCAGAGGGGGAAAAAAAAAAAGGCAGCCTCCCGCCGCAGAAGCGTTCGGCTCTCGTCTCACGCACCTCGGCCCCAGCCCTGGGCTCTTTCTGCACACACCCATCCACACCACCTTCTTATCCTGTCCATCACTCTCTTAACTCACATATGGCCTTTACCTAGTCCAGCCCGACGCCGACGCCCGCCTCATCGTGTACTTACATGCATGCATACATACATACATACATACATACATACATACATACATACATACATACATACATACGTGTGTACTATGTATGTACAGGGACCCATGCTCTTGGCTCCGCACATGTCGTGAGAACGGCTTGCTTTGTTGATGGACCCGGAGCCTATCGATCCCTAGGGTCCTCTTCCCGCTCTCGTCGACATCGGGGACCGGCTTCTTGTTGGCGTCGCTCATTCAAGATACGGGCCTGGTACCGGCAGGGTCACTCCCACCGTCCGAGTTCAGCCAGACCCTCTCACGCTCACTCTCTCTCTCTCTCTCTCTCTCTTTCTCTCTCTCTCACACACACACACACACACTCTCTCTCTCTCTGCTCCCACCCCGCCCCCCTTCCCTCCTCCATCCGTCTTTATGTATGTATACCTTTCTCCCACGAGCTCATTGTTTCCCAAAATCGCCAGGGCAGATTTCCAGGTTTCAAGCTGAGCAGCCCATACTGTCGGAGCCTTATCTCATCTCTTGCTAGGCCTTGGCCTATCTTTGTCTCTCTTCCTCTCCTTCTCACTTTCTCGGAGCGGCACTTCCAAGGTTCCCGTTTGGGTCTGCCCCCTCCCCCCCTTTACATACATACATACACCTCCTGGCCCCAGCGTCTTCGAACCAAGCCGTAAGATCTCCACTCGCTGGTGGTTCGTCCTAATTGCCTCCATATAAGCCGCCGCTGCCTTGACTTCCGACGAGCGACTGCGCGGATCTCGTCGGAACCCCCCTCCGAGCCTACATAAACTACACGAGCACGCCCGAGCAGGCATCTCCTTGTTCGCAGCAGATACCTCTTATCCCACCGCGGACTACATTCGGCTCATCCCAGTGTGTATTCCCCAACCTCTACCTATCACGGCCATCGACCTTGCTCACCATGACCTACAGGCCGTTCAATGAGATTGTCAGCTTTCCGCCATTGCGTTACGAATCTCTCTCGGCCGCTCAGCCAGGCCTTTTCCAAGGGGCAAGGAAGAGGGAAAAAAAACTTGAATACCGTTGCACGCACAGCAGAGTCATCATCCTTGTATGTATGTATGTATGCCGCCACTCGTCGGCGCAGCCTGCTTACCCACCACCTTACTTACATGGTCACTCTTTTTATGATTTGTCCAGACCGACTCCGGGAGCTTCTCGACGTGAGCCCATCACGCACTTCTGAACTGGGAGCCTGAGCTGCCCGAGAAGGGGGCCCTTCTCCTCGAGCCCCCGCGCGATACTCTCAACTCTTGCCAATCTCAGCAAGCATGAGGTGAGAGCGTGAACGAACATGACACGAGAGAGGGCGTCGACACTGACGCCTTGATCAGTGCCATCGCCATTCAGTTCGACCCAGCCTTCACAATGGGACCCAGGTCTGCGTTCTCGTGGCCAGGTAAGGCTCTGCTTGACGCATGGATCCCCCCGTGCAAATCCGCTGACACGGGTCTCCTCCCCTTCACCTCAGGACCGCTAGAGCCTTACTCCTCGGGAGGCAGCAGCGGCTTCGGCGCCGAAATCAACAACAGGATCATGAGCTCCGAGTCGAGCCTGACGCCTCCGAGCGAGACCAGATCACTGGCCTCGAGCCCGCCAAGGGCACCCTGGACGCCGGGACAGCTCGAGCTCAAGCGGCAAAGTGATCGAGCTCGCCGGGATCTGAAGCTGTCGGCGAGAATACAGCGGAGCAACAGCGACTCATTCGCGCCCTCGCCGCCTGTCGCTCTCGGCGACGTTCCGGGGGCCATCGGCTCGCTATCTCCCTACGCCACGACGACGCCTCCTCCGGCCGTTCCGGCTCTGCCCACGTCGACCATGGGCAACCCTTCCTTCCTATCACCATTCACGTCGGCCATGTCGGAACAGCCCCAAGGGGGACAGGTGTTTAACCCGGCTCCGTACCACCCATCCATGTGAGCTTCTTCTTCTTCTTCTTCTTCTTCTTCTTCTTCTTTGCCTCCTTTTTCGGATAGGATTAACCTCGCGGCAACTTCCCGGGCTGACAGCGGCGTGGCAGGCAGTCGAGCTACGGCGTCACGATGGAGTACCCAGCCGCGTACGGCGAATACAGGTGGGCGCAACACAAACAAGCAAGGGGGGAGGCAGCCAGAGGGCTGTGAAGAAGGAAGGAATCTAACACAGCTCCAGCGCGCGGATGCCCCTCTCGCACGAGGCCGGGATGCTGTACCCCATGCAGTCGGTATCGACGTCGGGCGGCCAAGAAGACAGCCAGGTCAGGGTAGTGCAAAGCCGGCCAAAGCCGCGGTGCTGGGAACACGGATGCAACGGGAGACAGTTCTCCACCTTTAGCAACCTGCTACGGCACCAGCGCGAGAAGTCGGGACAGGCGGCCAAGGCGACGTGCCCCAACTGCGGCGCCGAGTTTACGCGGACGACGGCTCGGAACGGGCATTTACTGCACGAGAAGTGCAAGCAGCGGAGGAACACTTGAGAGAGGGGGTCGGGGAAGGGAAGAGAGGTTGACGACAGTGAGAAGTGAGAAGAGAGGCAGAGGAATA